>UESW01001833.1:0-44092 GCA_900491605.1 Calamus simplicifolius
CGAGAGTGTGATCAACGAGTTTGAGACGCTGACGAAGGACGCCGGCCGCGTCCAGAGAGAGACCCTTCAAAAGATACTCGACCAAAATGGCGGCACAGAGTACTTGCAGAATTTGGGCCTTGGAGGAAGAACCGACCCCGAGAGTTTTAAGACTTGCGTTCCCTTGGCCAATCATGAAGATTTGGAGCCTTACATTCAGAGGATCATCGATGGGGATGCTTCACCTATTCTCACTGGGAAACCTATAACATCAATTTCATTGAGGTATAGTTTTGGGTGCCTTGTTTACATTGTGCAAACTACGTACTACAAAGTATCAATTGCCTACTAATTGGCAACAATGCCTTTTGCTCAGTTCTGGCACCACACAAGGAAAGCCCAAGTTTTTAACCTTCAATGAGGAGCTAGTTCAAAACACCATGCAGATCTATAGAACCTCTTTTGCTTTTAGAAACAGGTATGGTGTTCTTCCACAGTGAAAGATTGTTTTCTCTGCATATTGTTTTAGACATTGACTTGTTGAACCGGCTTTAGTTACTTTTTGTTGTGAGACTTTTGGCTATATTCTTCATGCCTCGTTATCTTCAGAACTGTTTTTCCGGCCCCTAAGATTTCTATCCTCTCTATGTTGTCCATGCACATTGGATGTTCTGTGGACGTAGCGTTGTTAATGGGATTTTTTTTCCGTGAACATTTTTGTTCTTCTGTCATACTTCCTGAGCCCACTAGCGCTATTCTTACAAAATATTGATGATCAATAGGTATGAACTTGAATGGAAAAGATAAATAATTAAGCCTTCAGTTCGATCCTTAAGGGTCCCTTTCTCAAATCTTCCATCTATGTGTTCATATTAGTGTTGGGGAGCGCGGAATACCCCCAAGATCACGGCTATAGCGTATATGAGTAATACAAAAATCTTTTACCGTTCTAATCTATGAGTATAAGATTATACCTTCAGACTTGAACGTTGAAACACTTCGATTTGATTGCTCGACCTCAACCTTTTAGCCTTCCGCCGTATTCCCGAAATACCTTCCTTCTCTCACAAGGTGGGATCTCTCGGCCGACCTAGGGTTTCTTGTTTTTCTTTTTTCTCAAAAACGTTAACCCTAGCAACCAACTGAGAGGATATTTATAGGGCTACAACAGGGACCAAATAGGCAAATATGAAAAGGACTTCCCACGTAATTAAATCTTCTAATCCTATCCCGGGTTAGGATTCAATTACGTAAATTATAATTCATTCCACTAAAGAATTATAATTGTACTCCTAATCACATTCGAATTTATATTTTCGAGCCTTAATATTAAATACTTATTATCTCCCCACGTTAAGATTACAGATATCCACCAATTAAATTTAATTACTGATAATATAATTTAATTGGCTGTTATTATCCTTGAGACTTATCCACTTAACTTATTTGATGTATCGGATTCAAAATTCACTTGCAAGATTTAATACAATCAAAACTTATAAGCTTTCTCAAGGGGATATCATCAATCCAAATTAACAGGATGGATTCCTTCAACTATTAATATTCACCATATATATAATGTTATTACCCAACCCACTGAGTTAATTGACTCATCTAGAATCTCACTCTATGTGTAATCAAAGCAATAATCACTACATACACGTGTCTAGAAATAGAATTCGGATTAAGAGCATAAGTAATCATAATATTCATGAGTTTTAAATTATTTTATAAAGTCAGTATAAAATAATTAACTCAACTGGGTCCTGTTTAATACACACAAAGTGTACTAGCACAAATAGTTAGAATAAACCATTCCCCGTAGTCAAGACAGACCTACTAAAAATTTGTGCTACAGTTCTACTGATGGTGTATCCAATTCCATCTAAAACTGTGAACAATAAACTTATATTCCAAAAGAACCGATGATCTAGTCTTCTGTGTGTAAGCCGTACTCTACACACTAGATCAAATACTCTTTGTAAATACTAGACACATGCACATATATATAGTAAATGGCACACATTGCTCAAAATGAATTCTCATTAAAATTTGTAAAGACATAACATAAAGCATATCTTTTAGTCTATATCTCTATCAATTAGATGCTTCAAGACTTCTATGATGACTTGAACAAACTTCTTCTTCGCTCTCTTTGATACTCAGGTATGAAGTTCAAACATTCAAAAACTGATCAGAGTGTTTGCTAGCCCTTTAGGTTTTTATGAAGTTCAAACATTCAAAAACTGATCAGAATGTTTGCTAGCCCTTTAGGTTTTCTTTTCCTATTTTATCCTTCTGGGATTGGACTATAGATCCGAAGAGAAGGAAGAAAGAAAATTGCAAATTCTCAAACAAGAATCCTTCTATAATTTTAAGGCAGGGATCGCACAACAAGAAAAAACTAACAAAAAAAAGATGGAATCCTTCTAGGTTAAAGATCAAGTTTTGTTATGACAGAAAATTTACGGGGAAGCTCTGATATTGTTTATTACAACAGAAGATGCATGCGTAGGAAACAAGAGAGAAACTAAAAAGGCAAGAGTGCAAAAACTAAATAAGAGAGTAAACATAATGGTTAATGTGATTCGGCCACTGGCCTACATAAACAAGCAAAGAAGGATAGAGAATTTCACTATCAAGAAAAGCTAAAAATTATAAGAATTATTTCTCACTAGACTTTAGAATTATAATGATCATTTTCTTATAAAAAACTCTTTTCTCACAAATTCCTAAACCTACTTATACTCAATAGGACTCTCTTGAACTCTACAATAACTCTATAAATTAACTGGATTACTCTGAGGCCAGAGCCCTTTTCGGGTCACTTAGAGCTTTTCATCTCGATCCGAGACATCTCAAAAGTCATGACTATTTAAGCTTATATAGAAAAGGAATATAAAGTATACTATAATAATTAAAAACTAAATCAATTAGGACTGAAGGCTTATATATGGGTATAGGAATATATATATCCTTATTGAGCTTATAAATTTTAACACAAAGACTAAAAGGTCTTTGGCCAAATATCATACCTACAGTACTTTATATTCATTTAAAGAACCTGAAAGTATATAATATTGTTTTTTCTGGTTTTTAAACCTATTTAGGAATTCATCCGATATATATTCATTCATTGGAGCTTACTTATTACAATCCATCAACAATCTTTTTTTGCAGGGAATACCCAGTTGGCCTTGGAAAAGCCCTCCAATTCATCTACGGCAGCAAGCAGGTCAAAACAAAGGCGGGACTCACTGTTACGACAGCTACAACAAATGTGTACCGATCTGAAGAGTATCCACGCACAATGAAGGACATCCAGTCTCAAAGTTGTAGTCCTGTTGAAGTTTTGTTTAGTCCAGACTTCCGCCAGTCTTTATATTGCCACCTCCTTTGTGGACTAATTTACTCAGATGAAGTGCAGTTGGTATTTTCCACATTTGCCCACAGCCTTGTTCAGGCATTTCGAATGCTCGAGCTGGTGTGGGAAGATCTTTGCCATGATATCAGACATGGAGTGCTCACCAGCCGAGTTACTGTCCCATCCATCCGTGCAGCTGTTTCTAAACTTTTAACTCCAAATCCCACGCTGGCAGACTCCATATATAACAAATGTGTGGGTTTAAGTGACTGGTATGGTGTGATCCCAGAGCTTTGGCCCAATGCCAAGTATGTCTACGGCATTTTGACTGGATCCATGGAACCATATTTGAAAAAACTGAGACATTATGCAGGAAGCTTACCACTGATGAGTGCTGATTATGGTGCTTCCGAGGGATGGATTGGTGTAAATGTGAACCCTAGCTTGCCACCAGAGTTGGCTACCTTTGCTGTGCCTCCCAACATTGGCTACTTTGAATTTATTCCTCTGGAGAATCCTGAGGGGCAGGACTTGGAGGATGGTGCCTCCATTCACTATATTGAATCAGAGCCAGTTGGTCTTACCGAAGTTGAGGTTGGCAAAGAGTATGAAATTATCATCACCAACTTTGCAGGTATTGCTTTATTTCATTCTATGCTATTATAATATCTTTACTGTTCCGTTACTTCCAGTTGAGCTAGAATGCGGGGAAGCTTTGAAAGTAGAAACTCTGAAATACATGGTTTCACCTAAGTCAGTGAAATAAATGAGAATCTCCTAAGATGGGATTTGCGAATGGGTGATTTGAAGTAGCTAGCTTCTAGGCTATAAAATTAAGTTCTGGCTGTTTAAGGACCTAATTTATTTAATTACTTCAGGCCATCCAAAAATGGATTGGTAACCCTGATATCCTTTTGACCACTGTCGTACCCATTGAACTAGTCTCTGGTGCATCAAAAGACATCCTGAGTAAATTAGGAAAACAAAAATGTGACAAGAGAGTTCGATCTTCTTAGTAAACTAAAATGAAGAGCATTGACGGTTCTCAGTTTAGGAAAGCAAGATAAGCAACTTTTCCAAGGAATATCAATGCTCATGAGGATTTTAATCAGTAAACTACTGTCTTGTAGTTGTTCGAGCTCTAGAAAAGATTTTATCTTGAATTTGGAATTGCCTAATTATGTGTGAACTCATCAGGGAGTTGAGTAGAATCGTTTTAGTCTTTGGGAGTCGAACATTTGGTTGTCCTTTAGCTCCATTATATGTTTGAAGATGCTTAAGGAGCCTAAAATGTTTTCAACCTCCCTCCAAAGCATTAATTTGAACGTATGTGATGATATTTTTAATTTCCTCAGCAATTGAAAGCCGTGGGAAAAGTACTTCTTCCACGTTTTTTCTTTTTCTTTTTAAAGGAACAGTGACGGGGAAAGCTCCCGCCAACAAATTTATCATTACTCATTCCACGTTATTCCGATGCTTTTGGCTTGATATTCTCATAGATTAGCTTAGCTCGTTTGTCATCTAGCTCTTTTCTATTGTTCAATTTATTTGAAAATCAAATAAGGCTCTGGATCATATCGTAGATGACACTAAAATAAACCTCGTTGCTTAGATCATGGAGAATAAAAAATAAAAAATAATTATTTGCCAGAAAGTCTCTTAAGTGGAGTGTTTTATTTGACAGTATACTTGGTAGTCAGCCATGGGAACGTATTAACTCAGGATTCAGTCCTTTTCTAGTATATAGTCATGTAGTAGCGTTTGTTGGTCGGCACATCCTAATAGAAATGATATTATAGAAATTTCTCTCACTTCCAGCATTTCTTTTTGAGCATTCTAGAGCGCTACCAAAAATATTATTTTCAACAAGTGGTATCAGAGCCTGGTCGATCCCAAACCAAGTGGTTTCAAAGAAAGCCAGATAGCCCAAGAGCCTGGCGAGAAGAAGTTCATATCCTCCATCTAAGTGTTAAGTCTCCGGATCAAAGGAATGTGCAAGTCTAAGATAACAAGACTTTGCAAAAGAAAAAGATGACAAGAGCAGTCTTCAGAGGTTGAAGAATAGAAACTTCAACACCAATTGAGCAAAATGGATAATGAAAAGGTAATAGTTGTGGTTGCGCCATACAAGTAATGCTCAAAGAAATACTTGAAAAACTAAATTTTTCTCCAACAAAGTATACAAATAAGAAGTCTGGACCAGATCATTCTCCAAGTTTTATGGCAACAGTCATTTTTGAAGATATAAGTGAAAGTTTTACGAGTGATGGTCCAGTTTCTATTTCAAAGAAGGAAGCAGAAAATTCTGCAGCATTATAAGCAATTATCTATTTGAAAAATACTTATAATATTACTGAATGATGTTCATTTTCAGGAAATTGAATATATCAAGATAGCAATGTAAGATTTGCATGAAGCCTATGAAGAGCTGAAGAACAAATATGAAGATAGTATTAAAGAATTAAATGAGCTGAAGTTGACAATGAATAGAAGAGTTATTATAGAAGATGAAGAAAGGGTGATTGAAGAAGATACAAGATATCCACCTCATACATCAATGATAAGGACATTTGCAAGAAGAGATTTTCCTTTGGGTTGCGGTCCAAATCAGTATTGAAGATATGATGAACAAGACAATTAAGTTTAAAGGGGGTATTGGAAATGGTAAACTTAATTGTGGTGATGAAACCGAGAGGTCATAATAAATTCTGAAGAATTAATTATAGTTGCAGAAAATGAAGAGTCACATTGAAATCTGAAGAGTCATGTTGTAAAATCAAAAGTCATATAGAAAGTGATGTATTAATGAGGGAAGATCAATAGTCACTTTCTATATCTATAAATAGGACATATTGTAGTGAGTTATAGAGTGAGGGAGGAAAGCTAATAGAAATGATATTATAGAAACTTCTCTCACTCCCAATATTTCTCCTTGAGCATTCTAGAGCGCTACCAAAAATATTATTTTTAACAAGTGGTATCAGAGCCGGGTCGATCCCCAACCAAGTGGTGTCAAAGAAAGCAAGATAGCCCAAGAGCCTGGCGTGAAGAAGTTCATATCCTCCATCTAAGTGTTAAGTCTCTAGATCAAAGGAATCCGTTGAGAAGTGTGCAAAGCCTGGCGTGAAGAAGTTCATATCCTCCATCTAAGTGTTAAGTCTCTAGATCAAAGGAATCCGTTGAGAAGTGTGCAAGTCTAAGATAACAAGACTTTGCAAAAGAAAAAGAAGACAAGAGCAGAGAGGTTGAAGAATAGAAACTTCAACACCAATTGAGCAAAATGGAGGATGAAAAGGTAATAGTTGTGGTTGCGCCATACAAGGTAATGCTCAAAGAAATGCTTGAAAAACTAAATTTTTCTCAGCAAAGTATACAAGTGAGAAGTCTGGACCAAATTATTCTCAAGTTTTATGGCAACAGTCATTTTTGAAGATATAAGTGAAAGTTTTATGATTGATGGTCCAGTTTCTGTTTCAAAGAAGGAAGCAGAAAATTCTGCAGCATTACAAATTATCTATTTAAAAAATACTTATAATATTACTGTGAAAGATGTTTGATGGGGCCAGTTGACCCATGGGCAATAAAGGCAATAATTTTTGGATGGCATCCTCTCAAGACAGCAATTTTCAGACGATTTTCTTAGGCGCTTAATTCATAGGCGGCCTCACAATTCTACTTGGCTTTCTTTTCAAAGGGCATGATGGGTATTAAAAATTTCATCCGCGATATTGCTCCCAGCAACAAGTATCTCGTCATAATGAAGAAAGAGAATAAAAAGGGAAAAAAGGCCACGTCATGTGTGGGGATTTTTCGAAAGGCCACCTTCAGTCATTAATGGCTAATAGTAAAATCAAAAGACTGGAGCATTTAATGGTGGAGAATGGAGCATTTAATGGTGCAGAAATAGTCATAATAACTTGGCCAGCATTTATTGGAATGGAGCGCCACGTCGGCAAAGGAGAGCAAAAAGTCCCGCCCTCGCACTCCCGCTCGGCCAGCTTCGCCTGACACTCCCACTCGGCCAGCTTCGCCGAGCACTCCTGCTCGGCCAGCTTCGCCCAACACTCCCGCTTGGCCGGCTTTGCCTCGGCACTCACCCATATTATGTCTTTCACACCAAAGCATTTATGGCCTCATAAAGGCCACGTGCATCCCACCACGTGCTGGCTCTAAGGCATTTATTGCCTTATTCTCTCCCTGCATTTATGGCTGCCCATCTAATGGAGTGGAACGTCATGGACGCAAAGGGAGGGAGAGGTCCAAGTCGGCCTCACATCATCTCGGCCCCGCCTCATCCAAGTCGGCCCCGGCACTCTCTTTTGAGTCGGCCCGACACTCTCCTTCAAGTCGGCCTTGGCGCATTTAATGGCCTCATTCAAGTCGGCCCCGCCTCATCCAAGTCGGCCCCGGCACTCTCTTTCGAGTCGGCCTTGGCACATTTAATGGCCTCATTCAAGTCGGCCCCGGCACTCTCTTTCGAGTCGGCCCCGACACTCTCCTTCAAGTCGGCCTTGGCACATTTAATGGCCTCATTCAAGTCGGCCCCGCCTCATTCAAGTCGGCCTTGCCTCATCCAAGTCGGCCCCGGCACTCTCTTCCGAGTCGGCCCCGGCACTCTCCTTCAAGTCGGCCTTGGCACATTTAATGGCCTCATCCAAGTTGGCCCCGCCTCATTCAAGTCGGCCCCGCCTCATCCAAGTCGGCCTTGGCACTCTCTTTCGAGTCGGCCCCGACACTCTCCTTCAAGTTGGCCTTGGCACATTTAATGGCCTCATTCAAGTCGGCCTCGTCTCATTCAAGTCGGCCCCGCCTCGTCATCGTCTCGTCTTGGCTTCCATGGCCACATCATGTCTCTCGCACAAAGGCATTTATGGCCTCATAAAGGTCACGTTCTCGGTCACCTCGGCCCCGACCATGAACAGTGCCATGCAGGCACTCTATAATCAACACTTTATAAGGGACAACTGGCTTCAACTCCCAACTCTTCTATCCTAGAAGGATGTGTGGCTCGTGATGGTGATGAGACTTCGTCACCTTTTATCTCTCTTCCCTGCAGTGGTCAAATCAAGTGGCCACCCACTCTGACGGAACATGACCCACCAACCAGCTACAGCCACCCACTTTGATGGAATTTGACCTGCAGTCCTGACATATCAAATAAGGAAGCAAGCTCTGCCATTGCTAACATCACCTTAAATGCTCTTACAAGTGGCAGCACCCCATGCCTCATAGACATCAGCTCTGACACTTCACCCATCAAAGTCATCATTACGACCTCAACCACTCAAGCCAGACAAACTCCATACATCTATAAATTGGGTAAGAGGGACCCCCGATGAGGTAACTGAACTAAGAACTGGTAACACACTCATAACACTCCTAAACGCCCATTCTTGCTCACAGAGAGCTCTTCTCTGAGCCTCCCTCTCTCTTTCTCTTTCGAGCTTCCTCAAGCTCACGGCTGTTGCCCAGAGCACTGACTTGAGCATCGGAGGGTCCCCACCGGAATCTCCGGCCCCCGAGACTTTTTGCAGGCTCCCAGATGCGAGAAGCTCGCCGGAAGATCTCTGGCTCGCTGGAGAAGGCGACCGGACGCTCGCGGACGTTCGAGGGGGTGATCTGGCAGCATCAGATTAGCGCGCCAGGTAGGGAGAGAAAGTAGAGTTCTGTGACACTAAGCTACAAGCTCTCACTCCCTCTACGATAACAATGGTGGATAAAAATATGGTGATGACAAAGACCCAAGAGGCTTCCACCAGTAACGCTGGGGGGCACCCTCAACGAGCTGACCGGCAGGAGGCCGGCTCTCTGCTCCATCGTCACCACTATCTCAAGACATCCACCATCCATCCGGTGAGATATCTCCAAAACGAGAGACTCACTGTTGTCATATTTCTCTGAAGCTCAGGAGCAAGAGCAACCTCAAATTCAAGCTCATCGGCAATTTAAGGCTCAAGCTTGTTAGCCAGTAAGAGCATCAGTACTTGCCACCCAAATCCTATCTCCTAGTCACCTCAGAGCCAATCCGAGCCCAAGATCTCTAGCAGATTCTATTCCAGCTGCCCTTGGATTTCAGTGCCCCCGCCTTCAATCAACATAGTTTCCTGGGGGGCAGGTAATCAACTCAGCAGAAGGAGACCAATTTCTTTAAAGAAAAAACTCTCAAACCTGTAATTGACGTCGACACTGAATATGACGTAAAGGCAAATAGCTACGAAAAAGCTAAGTATACTACACTTTGAGAAAAAAGTTTCTTTTCATTAGTGTCTGAATGCATTATAGGAAAATCAACAAAACAAACCATTCAAAAGGCTCTCGTCGGTTCTGCGATCAGAAGGTCACCCCCGGGCCGGTCGCGAAACCCCCGCGATTCAAGACCTATGGTTCCAGCGACCTCGAGTCACCCCTCGGGCCGGCCACAAAACCCCCGAGGCGGTTCTGAAGAAGCTCGACGGCATCGGCTAACGGGACACCACTCGATCTGGCTTGCATACGCCCCGAGTCGGTTCAAGTCCCTAACAGCTCGTACCCGCTCGAGTCACTTCTCGGACCAGCACACAAACATTCAAGGCAGTTCCGAAGGAGCTCGACGGCATCGCGGCTAACGGGACACCACTCGGTCTGGCTAGCATACGCCCCCGAGTCAGTTCAAGTCCCTAACAGCCCGTACCCGCTCGAGTCACCTCTCGACCAGCACACAAACACCCAAGGCAGTTCCGAAGGAGCTCAACGGCATCGCGGCTAACAGGACACAACTCGGTCTGGCTAGCATACGCCCCCGAGTCGGTTCAAGTCCCTAACAGCCCGTACCCGCTCGAGTCACCTCCCGAACCAGCACATAAACACTCGAGGCAATTTTATTTTAGCCCCCGCGGCTCTATTTCTGCTTCGGCAATTTTATCTCAGCCTCATCGGCTTTATCTCAGCCTCAGCGGCATTATTGCAGCCTCAACGGCTTTATCTCAGCCTCAGCAGCATTATTGCAGCCTCAACGGCTTTATCTCTGCCTCAGTGGCATCATTGCAGCCTCAATGGTTTTATCTCTGCCTCAGCGGCATTATTGCAGCCTCAACGGCTTTATCTTTGCCTCAATGGCATCATCTCTGCCTCAGCGGCATCATTGCAGCCTCCACGGCTCTATTTCTGCTTTGGCAAGTTTATCATAGCCTTAACGGCTTTCTTTCTACCTCAACGGCATTTTTGCAGCCTCAACGGCATTATCTCAGCCTTAACGGCTTTACCTTTGCCTCAGCGGCGTTATTGCAGCCTCATCGGCTTTATCTTTGCCTCAGCGGCTAACTGACGAGCATTCCCCAAAAATTGACGCTGCTTTGAGTGGCAGCGTAAGGTAATTAATTTACCTCCAAAATTTCTTAAAGTTCTACACTCCTTTCGCTTAGCTGATGCGCGTGTGGGGGCATTTGATGGGGCCAGTTGACCCCATGGGCAATAAAGGCAACAATTTTTGGATGGCATCCTCTCAAGACAGCAATTTTCAGACGATTTTCTTAGCGCTTAATTCATAGGCGGCCTCACTATTTTACTTGGCTTTCTTTTCAAAGGGTATGATGGGTATTAAATATTTTATCCGATATTGCTCCCAACTGCAACAAGTATCTCGTCATAATGAAGAAAGAGAACAAAAAAAAAAAAAAAAAAAAAGGCATGCGGGGTTTTCCGAAAGGCCACTTTCAGTCATTAATGGCCTCATAAAGGCCACGTGCATCCCACCATGTCATTAATGGCCTCATAAAGTCAAATCAAAAGACTGGAGCATTTAATGGTAGAGAATGAAGCATTTAATGGTGCAGAAACCGTCATAATAACTTGGCCAGCATTTATTGGAATGGAGCGCCACTTAGGCAAAGGAGAGCAAAAAGTCCCGCCCCACTCCCGCTCGGCTTCGCCCGGGCTTCGCCCGGCACTCCCGCTCGGCCAGCTTCGCCCAGAACTCCCATTTGGCTTCACAGCCATATTATGTCTTTCACACCAAAGCATTTATGGCCTCATAAAGGCCACGTGCATCCCACCGCTGGCTCTAAGGCATTTATTGCCTTATTCTCTCCCTGCATTTATGGCTGCCCATTTAATGGAGTGGAACGTCACGGACGCGAAGGGAGGGAGAGGTCCAAGTCGGCCTCAGCATCATCTCGGCCCGCCTCATCCAAGTCGGCCCCGGCACTCTCTTTCGAGTCAGCCTGGCACTCTCTAATGGCCTCATTCAAGTCGACCCCGCCTCATCCAAGTCGGCCCCGGCACTCTCATTCAAGTTGGCCTTGGCACATTTAATGGCCTCATTCAAGTCGGCCCCGCCTCATTCAAGTCGGCCCCGGCACTCTCTTTCGAGTCGGCCCCGGCACTCTCTTTCAAGTCGGCCTTGGCACATTTAATGGCCTCATTCAAGTCAGCCTCGCCTCATCCAAGTCGGCCCCGCCCTCTCTTTCAAGTCGGCCCCGACACTCTCATTAAAGTCGGCCTTGGCACATTTAATGGCCTCATTCAAGTCGGCCCCGCCTCATTCAAGTCGGCCTCGCCTCATCCAAGTCGGCCTTGCCTCATCCAAGTCGGCCCCGGCACTCTCTTTCGAGTCGCCCCAGCACTCTCCTTCAAGTCGGCCTTGGCACATTTAATGGCCTCATTCAAGTCGGCCCCGCCTCATCCAAGTCGGCCCCGGCACTCTCTTTCGAATCGGCTCCAGCACTCTCCTTCAAGTTGGCCTTGGCACATTTAATGGCCTCATTCAAGTCGGCCTCGTCGGCATCGTCCCATCTCAGCTTACGGCCACATCATGTCTCTCGCACAAAGGCATTTATGGCCTCATAAAGGTCACGTTCTCGGCCACCTCGGCCCCGACCATGAACAGTGCCATGCAAGCACTCTATAATCAACACTTTACAAGGGACAACTGGCTTCAACTCCCAACTATTCTATCCTAGATGGATGTGTGGCTCGTGATGGTGATGAGACTCCGCCACCTTTTATCTCTCTTCCCTGCAGTGGTCAAATCAAGTGGCCACCCACTCTGACGGAACTTGACCCACCAACCAGCTGCAGCCACCCACTTTGATGGGATTTAACCTGCAATCCTGACATATCAAATAAGGAAGCAAGCTCTGCCATTGCTGCCATCACTTTAAATGCTCTTACAAGTGGCAGCACCCCATGCCTCACAGACATCAGCTCTGACACTTCACCCATCAAAGTCATCATTACGACCTCAACCACTCAAGCTAGACAAACTCCATACATCTATAAATTGGGTAAGAGGGACCCCCGATGAGGTAACTGAACTAAGAACTAGTGACACACTCATAACACTCCTAAATGCCCATTCTTGCTCACAGAGAGCTCTTCTCTGAGCCTCCCTCTCTCTTTCTCTTTCGAGCTTCCTCAAGCTCATGGCTATTGCCCAGAGCACTGACTTGAGCGTCGGAGGGTCCCCGCCGAATCTTCGGCCCCCGGGACTTTTTGCAGGCTCCCAGATGCGAGAAGCTCGCCGGAAGATCTCTGGCTCGCTGGAGAAGGCGATCGACGTTTGCGGACATTCGAGGGGGTGATCTGGCAGCATCAATGTTCATTTTCAGGAAATTGAAGATGTCAAGATAGCAATGCAAGATTTGCATGAAGCCTATGAAGAGCTGAGGAACAAATATAAAATAGTATTAAAGAATTAAATGAGCTGAAGCTGACAATAAATAGAAGAGTTATTGTAGAAGATGAAGAAAGGGTGATTAAAGAAGATACAAGATATCCACCTTATACATCAATGAGAAGGACATTTGCAAGAAGAGATTTTCCTCTGGGTTGCGATCCAAATCAGTATTGAAGATATGATGAACAAGACAATTAAGTTTAAAGGGGGTATTGGAAATGGTAAACTTAATTATGGTGATGAAACCGAGAGGTCATAATAAATTCTGAAGAATATACTATAGTTGCAGAAAATGAAGAGTCACATTGAAATCTAAAGAGTCATGTTGTAAAACCAAAAGTCATATGAAAAGTCTAAAAGGTTAATTATAATATATTAATGAGGGAATTACCAATAGTCACTTTTATATCTATAAATAGGACATATTATAGTGAGTTATAAAGTGAGTGAGGAAAGCTAATAGAAATGATATTATAGAAACTTCTCTCACTCCCAGCATTTCTCCTTGAGCATTCTATAGCGCTACCAAAAATATTATTTTCAACAAGTGGTATCAGAGCAAAGAAATATTTTCTTATTGACAAGTGCTTCTTATTTTGGTATCAGGGCAGGGTTGTATGACAAGGAAAAGAGTCTATGAAATAAGAAAATATTTCTTGCCCCTATCCAACTAACTTTTCATCTTGTTCCAACAAATTTGGTATCAGAGCCTTAGAATAAGCACTTGTCAAGATGGCAACTTCATCAACTACCATGTTCTCCTACACTTCTAACCAAGTTCCTATCTTCAATGGTGAGCATTATGACTATTGGAGTAGTCAAATGCAAACCATATTCATCTCCCAAGACCTTTGGGACATAGTCAAAGGTTCCTATGAAGAGCCACCTCAACCACAAGATGCTACAATAAAATGGACAACAGAGCAGCAAAAGGAGTACAAGGAGAATGTGAAGAAAGATGCAAGTGCTCTTCGATACATTCAACAAGGAATAAGCCAAACCATCTACCCCAGAATTTTTGGAGCAAAGAAAGCAAAGCAAGCTTGGGAAATACTCAAAGAAGGTTTCCAAGGTAATGAGAAAATCATCTCACTAAAGTTACAATTACTTTGGAGAGATTTTGACAACATGCAAATGAAAGAAGGACAAGGTATGCAAAGCTTTCTTACCAAAGTTATTGAAGTGGTTAATCAAATTAGAAGCCTTGGAGATACCATTGAAGATAGAAAAGTTATTCAAAAGGTTCTTAGAAGTCTTCCTATAAAATATGATCATGTTGTCACTGCAATAGAAGAATCAAAAGATCTCTTTACTTATACTTTTAATGAACTAATGAGTTCTCTTCAAGTTCATGAGGAAAAAATGAATAGGTCTTCTACTCAACCTCTTGAGCAAGCCTTCCAAACCAAGCTCTACACCTAAGAAAAAAAGAACTTTAAACAGAAGTACAAATGAGGACCATTCCAAAAGAAGGAAAAAGGTAACAATCAAGGAGCAAACCAAAAACAATCAGGTGGTTTTAATCCTCGATGCCGAGTCTGCAAGAAGAACAACCATGACTCAAAAGATTGTCGATATAGATGCAATAAGTGCAAGATTCCTAATCATTCACAAAGGGATTGTTGGTACCAAAAAAGGAATGGAAATAATGAAGACAACTTCACTAAAAATGAAGCTGAAACTCAATAACTCTTCTCTTGCATGAATGCCCAAGAAGATTCTCAAAATGTATGGTACTTGGATTGTGGGTGTAGCAACCACATGATGGGCTTCGTCCAACTTGACAAAAATTATTCTTCTCAAGTCATGCTTGGAGACGGCAAACTCCAAACAGTTGAAGGCAAAGGAACTATTGAAGTTCTCACCAAAGGAGGTACCAAAAGGCTTATTAATGATGTTCTTTATGTGCCAAATCTATCTCATAATCTCCTAAGCATTGGGCAACTTACTCAAAAAGGATATGCTGTCAACTTTAATAACAGTAAAATTTTGATAAAAAGAATAACTATCTAATTGCTACTGTACCCATGAGCACAAACAAGGTTTTTCCTCTAACTATGTTATCTAAAGATGTCGTATTCAAAAGTGAAGCTATCAATATGTCAACTTTATGGCATCTTCGATATGGATACTTAAATATGAAGGGGTTGCATCTACTCAAGCAAAAAAATATGGTGATTGGTCTTTCTCTCATTAAAGAAAGAAGCCAAGTATGTGAAGGCTGCATATATGGAAAAATGCACAAGCTACCATATCCAAAGTCTTCATGGAGAACCAAAGCACCTCTTGAACTTGTTCATGCTGATATATGTGGACCCACAAGAACTCCATCACACAACAACCGAAGGTACTTCATTCTATTTGTTGATGATTATACAAGAATGATGTGGGTTTACTTCTAGCATGCCAAGTCCGAAGCTTTCTCTATTTTTCTACAATTCAAAGTACTAGTTAGAAACAAAGTGGACTTCAAATCAAGGCTCTTCGAATTGATCGAGGAGGAGAGTTCATCAACAAATTATTCATGGAATACTGCCAGCAAAATGGTATCCAAAGACAACTCACAGTTCGTATGAGTCCTCAACAGAACGGAGTTGCTGAAAGAAGAAATCGAACCATTGTGGAAATGGCCCAAAGCATGCTGAAAGGAAAAGGCTTACCCAAATAATTTTTGGGCTAAAGGTGTGCATACTGCTGTTTACATTCTTAATATATCTCCTACAAAAGCAGTGTTTAACAAAACTCCATTTGAAGCATGGCACAAAAGAAAACCAATAATACATCATCTTAATTAAAGTATTTGGTTGTATTGCTTATTCTCACATTCCATCACAGTACCAGCATAAATTTGATGAAAAAGGAGAAAAATTAATCTTTATTGGTTATAGTTATGAATCTAAAGGATACAGGTTATTCAATCCAAAAACCAAGAAGCTTGTCATCTCAAGAGATGTAATTTGTGATGAAGAAACTAACTGGAATTGGACACAAATCTCATCTCAAATGCCAAACTCATATGAGTTCATAGAGCCACAAGCTAAACAAGAAGAGCAACAACAAATTCCTTCTACATCACCAAGTTCAATTCATTCTAATCCTTCATCACCAACACAAACTTCATCATCTACATCACAAGCCTCCTCTTCTTCACCAAGTTCCATTCATTCTCCCACTTTCTTAGAAACCATGGATACAGATTCTCCACCAAAGAAAGTTTGATCCATGCAAGATATTTATAACTCTTGTCACTTTGCCTTCTTTGGTTATGAACCTTAGGATTTTGAGGAAGCTGTGGTGAAGGAAGAATGGAAAAAGGTAATGGATGAGGAAATAGCAACAATTCAAAAGAACAAAACTTGGGAGCTTGTCAACTTACCGGAAGGGAAGGATGTAATCGGGCAAAATGGATCTACAAAATCAAGTATAAAGAAGATGGATCTATTCAAAAGCATAAAGCTCGACTTGTCGCCAAGGGGTACTTGCAGCAGTCTGGCATCGACTTCACTGAAACATTTGCTCCAGTTGCAAGAATGGAGACAATCCGTATTATCCTTGCTCTTGCTGCCCAACTTGAGCTTCAAGTCTTCCAACTTGACGTCAAATCTGCCTTCCTCAATGGCGAACTTAAGGAGGAGGTATACGTCAAACAACCTCAAGGGTATGAAGTGGCAGGTATGGAACACAAAGTCTATAAACTTCACAAAGCTCTATATGGCTTGAAGCAAGCTCCACGAGCTTGGAACAGCAGGATTGACAAATACTTCTATTCAAATGGATTCCAAAGAAGCCCAAGTGAACCATCTCTTTATATAAAGATATTTGATGCCACTAACTTTCTTGTTGTTTGTATCTATGTTGAAGATCTTGTCTACATTGGGACTAACATTCAAATTGTAGAAGAATTCAAGCAAAGCATGATGAAGGAATTCGAGATGTCAGATCTCGGATTAATGAAGTATTTTCTTGGCATCCAAGTAAAGCAAGCCAAAGGAGAAATTTTTATCTCTCGAGAGAAGTTTCTATAATATCATTTCTATTAGCTTTCCTCATTCACTCTATAACTTACTACAAATATAGAAAGTGACTATTGATCTTTCCTCATTAATACATCATAATGAACCTTTTAGACTTTGCATATGACTTTTGGTTTTACAACATGACTCTTCATATTTCAATGTGACTCTTCATTTTCTGCCACTATAGTTAATTCTTTAGAATTTATTATGACCTCACGGTTTCATCACCACAATTAAGTTTACCATTTCAAACACATCCTTCTCCGATAACCAACAGATCCTTTTCTTCCCACCAGTATTTCCATTAAGATAAATAATAGTCTTCATGCATGACTTGCATCCAATGACAGGTCTATATCGCTATAGACTGGGGGATGTCGTAAAGGTGGCAGGATTCCATAACTCGACCCCTGAGCTGCGATTTATATGCCGAAGAAGCCTACTCCTATCCATCAACATCGACAAAAACACAGAGAAAGACCTGCAGCTGGCTGTGGAAGAGGCAACCAAGCTCTTAACAGCTGAGAAGCTCGAGGTCGTGGATTTTACGAGCCTCATCGATCGCTCAAAGACCCTGGCAACTATGTTATCTTATAGGAGCTGAGCTCCGATGCCAACAAGGAGGTTCTGAGCAGCTGCTGCAATTACTTGGACCTGGCTTTTGTGGATGCAGGCTACGTTAGCATGAGGAAGGTGGGTGGCATTGCACCACTCGAGCTCCGTGTCCTTAGGAAAGGAACGTTCCAGAAGATTCTAGATCATTTTGTGAGCTTCGGGGCTGCAGCGAGCCAGTTAAAGACACCACGCCTTGTGCGCCCATCAAACAGCAAGGTCATGGAGATCCTCTGCGAGAATGTCATCGAGAGCTATTTCAGTACCGCGTATGACTGATGAAGGCTCCACATTGTGCCCTCCCGTAATAAATCGTTCGGCATGCCCTACGAGATTCCTTAAGTCTTTGCAGAGGATGTCATAGGGACAAATAACTCCAATTTGCGAGTTTTAAAATATGATCATGAAATTAAGATATGATTTTAATAAAGTTTGTCCATGGGGGAGTTTTATTCCCTCGTGATCTTTCAAAAATTAAGGTCGTGTAGCTAAGAAATAAGAGGGATAATTAGAGCTCAACAAAATATGTAAATAAAAGGGACAATTAGAGCTTATCAAAATATGTAATATCCCAACTCAATATGCATCATTAAAAATAAATCTTTTTCAAAATTAATATAGTTAAAAGTTTTGAGCAGGTTTACCTTGATGATATTTACATTAAATTATCTTTGGAGTGTATCTTGAATCATCTAAATTAAAGGTCACATGAAAAATTATGAAAATTTGATAAATATACGTCAGTGCTGATGTTTTTTTAAACAGTTATGAAAATATCATTTCATGACCTAGAATTTAAGAATAAATTTTCTTAAATTTTATTTAAAGCTTTATATTTCTTTATTTTTAAAACTCATACTAAATGAGTTAGAATCTAAGTTAGGAATATATTTTTAAATATTTTTGTGATACTTATCTTTTGAATTTTCTTTAAAAGATAAAAATTCTGCTGGAAGTAGGAAACTAATTAGTATCATATAAAAAGTAAGAAATCTATTAGATTTAGAAAATTTTCTATAAATCGACCTTAGTTAAAATATTTAGATATGACAATGAAAATTCATCAATTAAGTTCTAGAAGATTTTCATTTTGATTTAGAGAGATCCCTTTCTTATTGTTTCTCAAATTAATATAGGTTGATTAAATAATTACCATTAATGATTTTTTTTATTATTGACTATGCAAAAATGAAATTATAGACATCTAGGTTTGAGGCTAATAAGTTATTAACTTATTGGTTAAACTTACTTCTAGAATATTTTAACAAATAGTTCGTTTCTTCCACCTCTAAGGATGTTGTTTCATAACAAACTTTATTCATCCATATGTTTAAGATAGTTTAAGTTAATTAATGATTAAGATTTCTTGTAATTAAATCATAAATAAAGAAGGTTTTTGATCTTGAAGAGTGATTCATGCGAAAAAAAAGAAGAAAAAAGTTTGTTTTATGAAAAAACAATGCTTATTCCAGTCCAGGATAAACTTAGAATAAATCTAGAATAACTATTTTAATGTTATGACAGGTGGAGAATTTTGGTGTAGCCGAAATATTGGAGCCTCATGTCAGTTGTTTCGGAGTCCTGCTCCATTTTTAGATCCCTGCTCCAGATGTTTTTGAGGTCTTACTCCATTATTGAAGCCCTGCTCTAAGTGTTGATTGGAGCCCTACTTTAAATGATTTGGAGTCCTACTTTATTATTGGAGCCCCACACCAAATAATTTTTTAAAGGCATTCTCTATCTTTGGAGTTATACTCCATTATTAGAGCCCTGCTTAATTAGGTATTGATTGGAGCTCTACTCTAAGCGGTTTTCCAAAGATTTGCTTTGTTTATTAAAACCCTATTCTAAATGTTTATCAAAGGCTTTCTCTGTTTTTAAAGTCATACTCCTTTATTAGAGGATTCCTCTATTTTAGGTAGACCTATCCTGTGTTAAACCAGTAAACTAAACAAATAGCGCTAAGTATGCTAGAAAGTTGATTTTGAGGAGAAATTCATAATGTGGACAACAAGTTTGAAATTGATATGTTTAACAAAACTAATAATTTTGGCATTGCTAGATCAAGAATAGGCCCTTTTGGTGCAACAAAGGCTATGGAAGATGTTAGAAGGCACAGATAGATTGCAAATAACCATATCTAATTGAGAGAAAGATGAGTTGCTAGCGAGAGCACATAGTATAATTTTATTATGCTTGGATAATGAGGTTATCTGAGAAGTCATTGAGAAGAATGCAGTGGATAGAATCTGGTTAAAACTGAAGAAAAGATACATGATGAAGTCTCTAATAAGTTAGCTATATTTGAAGTATAAACTCCATCATCTATGAACAAAAGAAGCCTAACATAGATATAGCCTTAAATGTACCCCACAATGCCATGGTGGACACAAGCCTTGAAGCACAAGCATGAGAGCCTAATATGGAGACTAAATGAATATGAGCCAGTATGATATGAAGCCTAATATGAACATGGCCTGATATGTTTTCATAAATACGAAGAATATGAATTATAGTTCATGTAAAACACCGCAAATCCTTCGTCTATATGAGCATATATAGCCTTGATCTTGAGGGCAACCTTGAATGATATTAAGAGACACAAGAGAGGGTTCTTTGGGGTGTATGAGAGTCTAGTATTTCACAAGAGAGTCATTATAATCTTTAGTTGTTTTACTTAATTATAGCATTATTCTTATCTTTGTTGGGTGAATGTATGTCAATCTAACTAATTCATCATAAATCTTTGTGAGTTTTTTTTGTCTTTTTTCCTTTATTTTCTGATTGATCTATTCTTCTCCTGCTGCGTGTGTTGTTGCAACACTAGGAAAACAACGTAAGCAACAATTTGAAAGCCGTGTTAACGCTCATGAGGATTTAATTGGTCAAGTCCCTGCGGTTCTTTGAGCTTAGATGAGCTGGTTATTCTAGATGTTTGTCTTGAATTTGGGATTGCCTGATTATTTGTTAACTTATCAGGGAGTTGAGTAGAATAGTGTCTTTGGGAGTCAGAACATTTGGTTGTCCTTTTGCTCCATTATATGTTTGAATATGCTCATGGCGCATAAAATATTTTCAACCTTCCTCCAAAGCATTTGAATGTGTTTGATGATATTTTTAATATCCTTAGCAATTGAAAGCCGTGAGAAAATTACTTATTCCACGTTGTTTTGATGCTTTTTACCTTGGATTAGCTTTTCACTTGTCGTTTAGCTCTTTTCTTTTGTTCAATTTATTTGAGCAGCTAATGGATGACTTTAAAATAAACCTAGCTAGTTGCTTTTCAAATCATAGAGGAACTAGAAAACAAATAACAATTGGTTGGAAAGTTTCTTAGGTGGAACGTTTTATTTGACCTAGTGTGTTGGCTAATCAGCCTTGGGAACTTACTGACACGGGTTTCAGTCCTTTTCTAATATATAGTTATTTGTCTATTGGTCAGCCACGCCTTCTCCAATAATTATGAGTCCCTTTTCTTCCCACCAATACTTCCATCAAGGTCAACAGGTCGACATCCCCCCTCGATCCCCCACCTTTCACATACTTCAATCACAAATTTATCGAATTTTCTGGATATAATTTTTTATGATCTGAAGCTTGTGATGTTAATGCCGCAAGTTGCCACGAGAAATAGGTCTAAAAGTTATTTCGTGGGTATTAAATTGCTGAAAGTAGTCTTCATACATGATTTGCATCCAATGATAGGTTTTGTCACGCCCAGACCCAATATTGGATTTAGGGATGGTAACCCATCGCATGCTTGGCATGCAAGGCATTCTAAATATAAACTTAATACAAGGAGGGGTAATAACTATATATCATCCAAATTCAAAGATTCTTAATACAAACCATAATCATATGTTTTAGGCTACATGCCAAAATACATAATTCAATGGGTTACAACAAAGTATCGGATCTAAGTTACTCAGATAGCTGCTCCAACTACCCCATATCCCCATCTTCAGTTCTGTGGCTCTGAAAAATATTGTGAGATTAATGAGATCACACTCAATAAGTAAGCTAACTATAATATAATGTAATTACTTCAAGCTTTTATCAACTCAAATTTTCATAATAAACATCTGTCAAGCTTCCATATTTCAAATACATTTTACCATGTTATCAAAACATGCATCATATGCTCAAAATAATTTTTGGAAGCAAATGCTATATAGCATTTCAAGAATATATAATTTCAGAATAAAACCACTGTACCATTGTAAATAGCATGTAAAAATCCATTTTTATACCACTGTCCTAGGCCACACACTATGTTCTCATAAACAGAACACCCCCTCGGGTATAACCTCCATAAATATCCCCTAGGAGTCAGGGTCCTGGAATCAGCATCATGAACTCACATCATATCATATCCTGCTACAGCACACCCTAAGAGTGTGTGTCCTCCACATATTCCCCCTATAGAGGTGGGTCCCGATCGCCATATAGCATAATATTGTCATATCCTATCACGGCACACCTTATGAGTGTGTGTTCTCCATATACCCTCCTATGGAGTTGGGTTCTGGTGTCAAGTGAGTCATGCAACATATCACATTATATCATATCATATCATAGCGGACCATGGTGGGACATATTTGTTAGGAAATGTGTCCTACAGCCAATCGTCTAGCTTGTAGACGGTTATGAGTTGATGTGAATGTACATGATTTATTCAATAAATAAAAGTCTATTTTGGCAGTACAGCATATAGTTTACATCTTCCAGTAGAATTCTAATATGTTGTAGTCCTTAGAGTTACATGTATTCGANAGTTGATGTGAATGTACATGATTTATTCAATAAATAAAAGTCTATTTTGGCAGTACAGCATATAGTTTACATCTTTCAGTAGAATTCCAATATGTTGTAGTCCTTAGAGTTACATGTATTTGACAATGGAGGAATTGTTGAGTAACTCTTAAATCTGTTCGCGGCCAAATGATACGTTGTTACCTAGGACGACGACGTAATCAAGTGTAGGTCGTTGTGTGCCATATGGGTTGGTTTGTTCTCTTAAACCAAGGAGTGTATAACACTGGTATGACATACGGGTGAGTATAGGAGTACATTCACTGAACAGTGACTCACCTCTGCTAAGTGCTCAACTGCCTGGAGCAACTCACAGAAAGGCAATGGGTATAAGTGTCCCTTTGACATGAGACTATCATGTTGACTTGATAAGCAACTCACTGTACTTAGGCACTGGACCACCCGGATTTCTAATCCGATGACGGAAGGTTGCTGGATGCAGTCAAGTACTTATTGGGTCAGTGATAAGTCAAGATGGGATTGTCCACTCTAAGTGTTAGAGAGAGTGCTCGAACTATGCTTCAATTTAGCAAAACCTTGGCCAAGGTAATCTTTGTGAGGTGTCACAAGATTCATTGCATTGAAACATACTTGGGTGATTTACTCGGAGTTGGCAGCTAACTCCATATTCGCCCTGAGTACTAGGACAAGGGGATGAATTATACAGTAACCATAGCCTAAGTTCCTGAATATTGCTTTGCATATATTCGATCTATTCAGACATCGGGTACCATTGTTAGATGGTCACATCGATTGGTATAGGAAGTGTTCCTATGCTACCGACTTAGACTCGAACCTATGGAGTCACGCACATAGTCAGGTGACATGGAGACAGGCTTTATCCATGATCTAAGTGGGACTTGGTCATATGGGTAATACCGAGTTTGTACTAGCAATGTTAGCTAGCACTGGCATTAGCGGTAGTACTTATTCTGGGGATGAACTTGAGTTAGTTTGTAACTCAAGTGAATTTTTAGGATTTATTTAGACCCATTATGGGATAGGACTTGAACCATAGACCAATGGTTGGTTTGACGATAGAGTGGTTTAGATCTGGTTTCAAAGTGGTTTGAATCGGATATCCAATATAGCCTCTGATCATTTATTTATGAATTTTAAAATTATAAATTACTTTAAATTAAAAATTAAATAAGTCCAATGCGAAGTATGGTTCGAGATCTTCGCATGGGTTCTTTCAGATTTAATTTGGACTTCAAACGATTTAATCTGATTATTTTCGTATTTATAAATGTTTTAAATATTTTTTTATTATAGTTGCGTCAGCAACGAGATTTTAAAACTTCAGAAAATTTACGATTCTTCTATTTTGTTTAAATTACGGTTCTGCCATTGAAATGACATGAATTTGAAACTTCGTTTAAATTATGATTTTGCCATTTAGATAATGTGAATTTGAAACTTCGTATAAATTACGATTTTGCCATTCTGATAACGTAAATTTGAAACTTTATTTAAATTACGATCTTACCATTGAGATGATATGAATCCGTAAATTTATTTTATAAAATTTTCTTTATGCGTTGACAACGCGTGAATGCTCGTAACCCATCTGCTTTCGAAGATCGGATATTATCGTATCGTAAAACAAATTCAAAAGGTTGTTTTGGGTTGTTTTACGATGAGTTTATTTAAGAAACTTTTCTCAACTTCGAGAGAAAGAGTAGCAAGAAAGAAGAGTCCAAAAATTAAGAAGTCTAACAGAGAGGGACTCCTCTCTTGGACAAGAGTTCTTCATCCCTTCTGATTCATATCCCCTGTCTCAAGGTTTCCTGGCGTGCGTGTAATATAGAGGAGCGACGCATGCGGCTCTTGCAAGGCACGAGTAGGAACTTCTCCCTACAGATCGGATCCGCTACGTTCGTCATCTACAGCTTCCGCATCGAGAGGTATTGTTTTAAACTTATTTTTACATACTCTTAAATTTCAGATTTGCTAATATGCTTTAATTTATATTCAATGTGAATATTAAAATTAAATTACATGCTTTCCACCTTGAGATCCTGTGTATGAAAAGCAAGTTTTCCCTTCAAATGGTATCAGAGCATGGTTAAGGCTTAAGAATGCATGTATAAGCATAGTAGATCTGATATTATTATGCATAATTAATCTAATGTAGATCTAAAGTAGATCTTATTATGATTAGTTTAGATCTATAGTAGATTTAAATGTTTTGCATGATGAGAGCATGTTAAAGTTATTTAATGATGATTAAATATATGTTTTAGAAGTAGATCTAATGTAGATCTTGCATGCTGTGTTCTATTATATCTTGGATTGGGTATATTCACCAGGTCGTCCGGTCATAGGGAGGTTTCATAGCCTCTGTTTCTTATTCAAGAAAGGTTTCCTATGACGTGTAGGGGTGCCACTATGACAGAACCCATGAACGGATGTACAGAACAGAAAAAAGAAAGATTAAAATATGTTTTAATCGAATTAATTTATTTCTGTGATAATTTTGATTAGATCCAAAATTAATTAAAGATGATATGTTAATAAGATTAACATTAAGACATTTTAATTGATGAAATCTTAATTATTAATGATAGTAAAATTGTTTTACGTAAAAGTCAGGTCACAGAAAAAGGAAAGAAAGTAAAAATGTTTTACGAAAAATTTTGAAAATGTTTCAAAATCAGAACTCAAAATTGAAATTGGTTCAAATTTGAAAAGGGGTTAACTTAAGATCTAGAATTATGAATTAAAGACCTTAAGACATGATCATAAATCATGGGCTAATTGGGTTAGCATGAATCAGGTTCTCTAATTGGGTTAGACCTAAGGTTAGATGAATTGGACTAAATTAGAAAATTGAATCTAATCAAATGTTGAGTTAGGTCTTTTCTTTAGATCCATCTAATTAGATTAGATTGATCAGTCCATACATCTAAATGGACTTGATTTGGGGCTCAGTGGACACCCAAGTCTTTAGGCAAATTTAATTGGGTCTGGTCAATCACTTAGTGTCTAGAAAGGTTCTGATCAAGGTCGCGGCTACCTCTCACCTGGCTAGTTGATTATCAACTGGTGTCTAGGCAAGATGGTTAATGGCGCAACTCGGCCTTTTGATCAAGCTGGCCTGGCTAAGTGGTCCCAGCACTTGATTAGACTAGCATATTGACTTGAGCTAACCCATGCTTCCTAAGGATAATCAGTTTGACTGATTTAGGTACCCATGGACCAAATTAATGAACCCAACTAAATGGTTTAGTGGGAGAATACTTAAATTGGTCCATGTCATTTATGTGTCACAAATTAATCAAACCCTCTAAAATTATTAGGTCCCTAAAGTGACTAAATTATGGGGATAATTAGGTCATAGCCTCCCATTAAGAGAGTGATAATGAGTCCAATGGCTAAGATGATTATTGGAGGCCCAAAGGCCTGGTACTCATCTGGTTTTTGGAATTATCATTCATATTATGATGGTTCAATGCAACTCTCTCAACGATGGTCAGGTGGGCCGACCAAAGTCGGGCTTGACCAATTCCTTGGTTAGAAGCTTGAACATGTCATGTTAATGGTTGGACCTAACCAGGATACACAATAGGAGGCCCAAAGGTTGATTGGCGTGCAACCTGGGGCAAAATAAATTACTAGAAATTGTTTGGGGAACCAATTGGTTATGAACATACCTTTAGATACATGTGGGTGGGCTAGCCAAAGTCGGGCTCATATGTAGTCTACTGGATTCTAGTACCCACTAAGAAATTAGGAGTAATTTCTTGGGTTGGAGGTAGGGGCTACCAACCTGAATAAAATAGTGGGAGGGCCTTAGACTATAAGTCCAAGTCTATAGGTTTAAATAAATCATGTACACTAATAAGTTTTTGGTTTTCCTTTCAGAAATGTCTACAAATCTGTCGCTTTGGTCACTGTTGGACAGTGATAAACTGACATGTCCAAACTTCAATAGCTGGTATCGAAGGCTTAGGATAGGCCTAGAGTATGAGAGGATCCTTTATGTGATAATGGATCCTGCACCTGAGCAGCCAGCCACTAATGTGCGGGGTGTGGTAAGGGCACTTATCTGAAGTGGACCAATGACCGCACCACAGTGCGCTGCATAATGCTGGCTTCTATGAATGATGAGTTCAGTAGGAAATTTGAGGAGGCCCAACCGGAACAAATACTCCAAATGTTGAAGGAATCTTTTGGGACGCTAGACGATGTTGAAAGGTACACAATGTCTAGTGCCATCTTCAATGCGCGTATGCGTGATGGGACTTCTGTCACCGATCATGTACTATACATTATCGAGATGATAGAACGTCTGGGCAAACTTGGATTTCCTTTGCATGAGCAACTTGGGAAGGATGCCATACTGAACTCCCTGCCTAGCTCCTACTTGGACTTTCTCAGTCATTATAGAATGACGAAGCCTGTAGTAAACTATCATGGTTTGCTGGGTCTACTGCAGACTTTTGAGAAAGATCACCAGCTTCAAAAGAAGTCAGTGAACTTGGTGGGAGGTTCGGGGGCAGGTCGTCATCACCTTAAGAAAGGGATGAAGAAGAAAAATAAAAGAAAGAAGATGCAACATGCTGGGCCTAGTTAGACCAAGAAGAAGAGGGCTGACAAAAGTCAGGCAGAGTGCTTCTACTGCAAGAAGCTGGGTCACTGGAAAAGGAACTGTCCTCAGTACATAGCAACCCTAGATCCAAACAGGCCTAAGAAGAAAAACTAGCAAGGAGTTGCTGGACAAGGTATTTATATGATAACACCTTATAATTTTTCTATCTGTGATACTACTAATTGGGTATTAGATACCGGGAGTCCAATTCATATTTGCAATTCTTTGCAGGGGCTTTGAATTAGTAGAAGATTCAAAGAAGGTGAAAGATTCCTAAATGTGGGTGATGAAAGCCGAGTTCCAGTACTGGCGTTGGGAGTCGTGGAGCTTTATTTTGAATTTAATAAAATATTGCTTAGTGAATGTCACTATTGTCCTGCATTTTTATTAAATGTCATTTCTGTAGGCCAGTTGGCTATTGAAGGATATAATTTTTCAATAAAGAAAGATATTTTAAATATCATTGTGAATGATGTATCTGTGATGTGTGGACAATTGAGCAATGGAATTTACCTTCTATCACAGCCTGTTAATGTATTATGCACTCCAAACAAACGCCCCAAAATAGATGATGTCAATGACTCATACCTTTGGCACTGTAGGCTAGGTCATATAAACAAGAACAGGATAAGCATGTTAGTCAGAGAGGGCATCCTCAATGACATTGATTGTGAATCAATTAAAACTTGTGAATCGTGTCTTCTTAGGAAAATGACCAAGTCACCTTTTACTGAAAAAGGTGAAAGAGCCAAAGAGATTCTAGGCCTCATACATACGGATGTTTGTGGACCTATGAATACTACCTCTATGAGAGGGTTTAGCTATTTCATTACATTTACAGACGACCACTCCAGGTTCGGTTATGTCTTCCTAATGAGACATAAATCTGAATCGTTTGAAATGTTCAAACAATATCGTAGTGAGGTAGAAAAACAAACTGGAAAGAATATTAAAATTCTTCAGTCAGATCGAGGAGGTGAATATCTTTCTAATGAGTTTTTGATATATCTAAAGGAGAATGAGATTCTCTCTCAATGGACACCTCCAGGGACACCCCAGTTAAATGGTGTGTCTGAAAGGAGGAATCAAACCCTATTAGATATGGTTCGGTCCATGATGGGCTTTGCTAGTTTGCCTATCTCCTTTTGGGACTATGTACTTGAGTCGGCCTGTTACATTCTTAACAGGGTCTCTAGTAAATCTGTTGCTAAAACTCCATATGAGATATGGACGGGGCGTAAGCCGATGCTCACACACCTTAGGGTCTGGGGGTGTCCAGCTTATATCAAGAGATTGTTGAGACAAGCTAGGACCAAGGTCTGACAAATGCCTCTTTGTTGGATATCCTAAGGAGTCTAAAGGATACTACTTCTACCACACTGAAGAGCAAAAGTTGTTCGTCAATATAAGAGCCACCTTTTTAGAAAAGGAGTATCTTAATGGAAGTGCTAAGGCTAATGTTAAACTTAATGAAGTTCGACAAGGAGAAGTACCTTTACACTCAGAAACCGCTATGGAACCGGCTTTGATTGGTTCAAACCCGGAGCCCGTTAAGGTACCATTAAGGAGACCTGGTAGAGTACCACGTCAGCTGGACAGATACTTCGGTTTCTTGGTCCGTGACGGGGATCCCATTGAACTCGATGAGAACGATGAGGACCCAATCACCTATATGGATGCGCTGTAGAGATCTGACTCTGAGAAATGGCTAGAGGCCATGAAGTCCGAAATGGAATCCATGGAGATTAATAGTGTATGGACACTAGTTGATCCACCTAAAGGGGTAAAACCCATAGGGTGTAAATGGATTTTCAAGAGGAAACAAGGTGCAGATGGGAAGGTGGAGACCTATAAAGCCCGTCTGGTTGCTAAGGGGTATCGTCAGCGTTATGGTATTGACTATGACGAGACTTTTTTCCCTGTAGCAATGCTCAAGTCCATTTGGATTATGCTTGCTCTAGCTGCACATTTTGACTATGAGATCTAGCAAATGGATGTCCGAACAACTTTTTTAAATGGAGAGCTTGAAGAGGAGGTGTATATGATACAGCCTGAAGGGTTCACATCCACATACGAGTCAAAAGTATGCAGGCTTCATAAGTCCATCTATGGACTCAAGCAAGCTTCTCGGAGTTGGAATAAACGTTTTGATAAATGTATCAAGACTTATGGCTTCATTAAGAATGGAGAACCCTGCATGTATAAGTGGGCAAATGGTTCCATAGTTGTATTTCTTGTACTGTATGTGGATGACATTCTCTTGATTGGGAATGACATCCCTGCACTACAGGGAATAAAGGTTTGGTTGCTCTCAGTTTCCATGAAAGACCTGGGAGACGCTTCTTACATCCTAGGGATGAAGATCTATAGGGATAGATCTAAGAAGCTGCTGGGATTGTCCTAGTCCATGTACATTGAGACTGTGCTAAGAGGTTCAGCATGGATAATTCAAAAAGGGGCTATCTTCCGATAGGCCATGGAATTACTCTCTCCAAGAAGGATTGTGCGATAACTCATAAGGAGAGAGAGTACATGAGTAGAATTCCGTATGCCTCGGCAGTGGGTTCTATCATGTATGCTATGACATGTACAAGACCAGACGTGGCACACTCACTAGGGATAGTGAGTAGGTACCAGTCTAACCCAGGTGAAGCACATTGAAAGGTGGTAAAAACCATCCTTAAGTATTTGAGAAATACTAAGGACCAATGGCTCATTTATAGAACCTGACTTAAAACTAGTGGGGTACACTGACTTTAGTTTTCAGTCAGATAGAGATGATAGCAAAAGCATATCCAGATTTATCTTTACCCTCAATGGAGGAGCGATCTGCTGGAAAAGTTCCAAGCAGAACACAGTGGCGGATTCAGTATGCAAGGCTAATACATTGCAGCATCAGATGCAGCAAAGGAAGCTATGGCTACGAAAGTTCTTAGGCGAGCTGGAGTGGTACCTGCCTTGGAGAGTCCCGTCCTAGTATACTGTGACAGCACGGGAGCAATTGCCCAAGCCAAGGAGCCAAAGTCGCATCAACGAACTAAGCATGTGTTGCGCCGCTACCACCTTGTACGAGAGATCATGGAATGAGGTGATATCTACCTTCAGAAGATCGACGGAAAGGAAAACCTAGCTGACCCAATGACTAAAGCACTCGGAATCAAGGAGTTCAATGAACACAAGTGAAAGATGGGTATTAGATACTGTTCTGATTGGCTATAGTTCAAGTGGGAGTTGTTAGGAAATGTATCCTACAGCCAATCGTCTAGCTTGTAGACGGTTATAAGTTGATGTGAATGTACATGATTTATTCAATAAATAAAAGTCTATTTTGGCAGTACAGCATATAGTTTATATCTTCCAGTAGAATTCTAATATGTTGTCGTCCTTAGAGTTACATGTATTCAACAATGGAGGAATTGTTGAGTAACTCTTAAATCTGTTCGTGGCCAAATGATACGTTTTTACCTAGGACGACGACGTAATCAAGTGTAGGTCATTGTGTGCCATATGGGTTGGTTTGTTCTCTTAAACCAAGGAGTGTATAACACTGGTATGACATGCGGGTGAGTGTAGGAGTACATTCACTGAACAGTGACTCACCTGTGCTAAGTGCTCAACTGCCTGGAGCAACTCAAAGAAAAGCAATGGGTATAAGTGTCCCTTTGACATGAGACTATCATGTTGACTTGATAAGCAACTCACTGTACTTAGGCACTGGACCACCCGGATTTCTAATCCGGTGACGGAAGGTTGCTGGGTGCAGTCAAGTACTTATTGGGTCAGTGATGAGTCAAGATGGGATTATCCACTCTAAGTGTTAGAGAGAGTGCTCGAACTATGTTTCAATTTAGCAAAACCTTGGCCAAGGTAATCTTTGTGAGGTGTCACAAGATTCATTGCATTGAAACATATTTGGGTGATTTACTCGGAGTTGGCAGTTAACTCCGTATTCGCCCTGAGTACTAGGACAAGGGGATGAATTATACGGTAACCATAGCCTCGGTTCCTGAATATTGCTTTGCATATATTTGGTCTATTCGGACGTCGGGTACCATTGCTAGATGGTCACATCGATTGGTATAGGAAGTGTTCCTATGCTACCGACTTAGATTCAAACCTATGGAGTCACGCACATAGTCAGGTGACCTGGAGATAGGCTTTATCCATGATCTAAGTGGGACTTGGTCATATGGGTAATACCGAGTTTGTACTAGCAATGTCTAGCTAGCACTGGGCATTAGCGGTAGTACTTATTCTGAGAATGAACTTGAGTTAGTTTGTAACTTAAGTGAATTTTTGGGATTTATTCAGGCCCGTTGTGGGATAGGACTTGAACCATAGACCAATGGTTGGTTTGACGATAGAGTGGTTTAGATCTGGTTTCAAAGTGGTTTGAATCGGATATCCAATATAGCCTCTGATCATTTATTTATGAATTTTGAAATCATAAATTACTTTAAATTGGAAATTAAATAAGTCCAATATGAAGTATGGTTCGAGATCTTCGCATGGGTTCTTTCGGATTTCAATTTGGACTTCAAATGGATTTAATCTGATTATTTTTGTATTTATAAATGTTTTAAATATTTTTTTATTATAGTTGCGGGCCAATGAGACTTTAAAACTTCAGAAAATTTATGATTCTACCATTTCATTTAAATTACGGTTCTGCCATTGAGATGACGTGAATTTGAAACTTATTTAAATTATGATTTTACCATTCTGATAACGTGAATTTGAAACTTTGTATAAATTACGATTTTGTCATTCCAATAACGTGAATTTGAAACTTTATTTAAATTACGATCTTACCATTGAGAGGATATGAATCCATAAATTTGTTTTATAAAATTTTTTTTATGTGTTGACAACACGTGAACGCCCGTAATCCATACGCTTTCGAAGTTCGGATATTATCGTATCGTAAAACAAATTCAAAAGGTTGTTTTGGGTTGTTTTACGATGAGTTTATTTAAGAAACTTTTTTTAACTTCGAGAGAAAGAGTAGCAGAGAAAGAAGAGTCCAAAAATCAGAGAAGTCCAAACAGAGAGGGACTCGTCTCTTGGAGAAGAGTTCTCCATCCCTTCTGATTCCATATCCCCTGTCTCAAGTTTTTCTGGCGTGCGTGTGATATAGAGGAGCAGCGCGTGTGGCTCTTGCAAGGCACGAGTAGGAACTTCTCCCTGCAGATCGGATCTGCTACGTTCGTCATCTACAACTTCTGCATCGAGAGGTATTATTTTAAACTTATTTTTACATACTCTTAAATTTCAGATTTGCTAATATGCTTTAATTTATATTTAATGTGAATATTAAAATTGAATTATATGCTTTCCACCTTGAGATCCTGTGCATATGAAAAGTAAGTTTTCCCTGTCGTAATTAGATCCGAACCTTTGGTGAAGACCACCATAAAACCCAAGGATCATTCATGTTAAATCATCAAGAATCTATAAACATAAACGGAAGCGTACCTGAATCCATATTGCTTGATTGCTCTCCAGAGTCCTGCGGTTGGCCTTCCAGATCAACACGTACTCCTAGAGAGCCCTATAGAATTTTCTCTCTAGGCTATTCTTTCTGATGATGAGATTCAGAGAAGAAGGTCATACGTGAGATCCAGGGACCATAACCGCTATATATAGATAATCTCATCATTATTTTTTGGTATTCCTATTTTAGCCCATCATAAAAATAAAAATAACCCCTTAGGTCTCTACACATTAAAGGGCCACATCTAATCAGATACATTAAAGCCCAAATTACTAAACCTCAGTTGATCACTTTTAATTGGGCTTAATCTTATTTGACAGTCCGCAACACATAATTATTTCATATATAAGCCTAATGTTGGATTAAAAAATCTAACAATCTCCCACTGGGCTATATGTGTAATCTTATAATTATGTTGCAAAAATAACCAAATGAGCTCAAGTTTACTGTCATTACTGAAATGTATCTATAACCAATCCGGTCCATCAACCATACCAACATAGGATCAAAGCGGCCTTTGTTATATATCATAACTCGACCCATCAATGGTCACGTATGTTGACACAACTGAATGACATGGATCATGATGTGGATGTGTAGCATGGAAATTATATGTAATGTGATCTTAACATGCCTATTTCCAACTGGTCCTTCTTAAACTTGAGTGAGATCAAAACTTTAACATAATTGTACAGAGTGTACTGAACTGAATGAAATACTTTTGTGTTCTGAACTGAATGAAATACTTTATTTCTGATCAGAAAATATCCAAACACATAAGTGTGTACAAACCAAACATAAAGCATAAAATAGAAGCAATACAAACTCTCACTGAATCTAAGCATCGTCATGCTCTATAACGCCCATGTGAGCAGTATGCTCATGAAAGACCTTGGGCAGCACACCCTTTGTAAGGGGATCTGCAACCATGGAGTTTGTCCCTATATGCTCTATAGAAATCTGACCACTCTATACTCTTTCTTTACAACCAGGAACTTGATGTCAATATGCTTTGACTTGATCGAGCTCCATTGTTGTTGGAATACAATATGGCTGACTTGTTGTCACAAAATAACTTTAGCGGTCTTTTAATTCCTTCCAATATGTGCAGCCCAGTGACAAATTTTTTAGCCATATCCCATGATTGGATGCTTCATAACATGCTATAAATTCTGCTGCCATGGTAGAAGAAGCTATGAGTGTCTATTTTGCACTTCTCCCAGAAATAGCCCCTTCACCTAACAGATATACATAGCCCGAAGTAGATCTTTTACTATCTTGGCATCCAGCAAAGTCGGAGTCAGAATGCCCAATGATCTCAAAATGATTTGATCTCCTATATGTGAGCATGTAATCCTTTGTTCTTTTCAGATATCTCATAACCCTTTTGGCTGCTTTCCAATGATCCATACCTGGGTTGCTTAAATATCTGCCTAACACTCCAACAATGTACGCAATATCCGGGTGCGTACAAACTTGAGCATACATTAGACTCCCTACAACCGAAGCATAATGAATCTTCTGCATCTCTTCAACTTCAAGGTTTCCTTTTGGGCACTGATTAATACTGAATTTATCTCCTTTAGCGATAGGGGTATCACCTGGTTTGCAATTTTGCATGCCAAATCTCTTAAGTACTTTATCGATATAGCTCCTTTGTGATAATCCAAGGATACCCTGAGAATGATCTCGATGTATCTGGATTCCCAATACAAACGAGGCATCACCAAGATCTTTCATTTGAAAATGTTTGATAGAAATCTCTTGGTTTCGTGCAACATGCCTATATCATTTGTGGCAAGCAAAATGTCGTCCACATACAAAACCAGAAAAATATATTTACTCCCATTAAACTTATGATACACACAATCATCAACTACATTCACTTCAAAATTAAATGAGAGAATTACTTGATGAAATTTGTGGTACCATTAACGAGAAGCTTGCTTTAACCCATAAATGGATTTTGTCAATTTGCAAACTATTTTCTTTGAGTCTCTTGATACAAAGTTTTCTGGTTGCACCATATAAATTATCTCATCAACGTCTCAATTGAGAAACGTCATTTTGACATCCATTTGATGGAGTTCCATATCATACTGTGCAACAAGAGCCATGATTGTCCTAAAAGAGTCATTTGATGAAACTGGAGAGAAGGTCTCTTTAAAATCAATCCCTTCCTTTTGAGTATAGCCTTTAGCCACAAGACGAGCTTTATACCTTTCCACATTACCCTTTGAATCCCGTTTGATCTTAAAAATCCATTTGCAACCAACGGGTTTCACACCTTCTGGTAATGGGACAAGTTCCCAAACTTTATTGTCTTGCATAGACTTATACTCTTCTTTCATTGCTTCAATCTACTTTTCTGAATTGGAACCTTGTATGGCTTGAAGAAAGTTGAGAGGATCATCTTCCATCACGCCATTATTTTCCTCATGTTCCTAAAGAAACACTATATAATCATCTGGAATAGCATTCTTCCTTTCTCTAGTGGATCGCCGCAAAGGCATTTGTTCTTGAGGTTGTTGAGTTTGTACCTCTGAGGGTTGAACAACAATTTCTTGTTGTTCTGGAATTGCAACTTGATCATTATCAAAAATAATTATAGGAATAGGAACAATCTGCTCTTCAACAAGAGTAGTAGGTTCAAATTCCTCCTCAAAGACAAAGTCTCTAACTTTATTTCTCCCCCCAAACTCAATATCCTCAAAGGATGTTGCAGTTCCCGTCTCAAAAATTATCCTTGATTTGGGATCACAAAACTTGTAACCCCTGGATCGCTCAGAATAACCAACAAAATAGCTACTCACTGTCCTGGAGTCCAATTTCTTTTCATGTGGCCTATAAGGCCTTGCCTCAGCTGGATATCCCCAAACATGAAAATGCTTTAGACTAGGCTTCCATCCTATCCAAAGCTCATAAGGTGTTTTGATAGCTGCTTTAGTTGGTACTCTATTCAGAATGTAGGCTGCAGTCTTTAGTGCCTCTTCCCAGAGTGACTCTGGTAAGGTAGAATGACAACTCATACTCCTTACCATATCCTTAAGAGTCCTGTTTCGTCTTTCAGCTACACCATTCATGCTAGGTGACCCTGGCATGGTGTATTGTGGGACAATTCCATACTCCTCTAGGTATCTGGCAAATGGTCCTGTACATTATTCACCTGATCCATCATATCTATTGCCCAGATGTAGTAACCCAAGAGGGGGGGTGAATTGGGTTATTTAAAAAAAAATTAATAGCTATGCAGATATATGTGCTTTTAACCCTAATTTTGATTTGCAGCGATGAAGTAGGGTGAACAGAATAATAACAACAGAAAAGTAAACAACCACAAACACAGAAGTTTATAGTGGTTCGATGCCAAACTCAGCATCTACATCCACTCCCCAACACCTTTGGGAATTTCACTAATCATATCACAACGATTACAACCTCTAGCCGAACCAGGCTAGCCCTCTTGTTTATACGGCACAAGGCAGCCAAAAACCCCTAGCCAAACCTAGGCTAGTCCTCTTGTTTCACGGCACAAGGAAGCCAAAAATCCCTAGCCAAACCTAGGCTAGTCCTCTTATTTTAATGGCACAAGGAAGCCAACAGCAAACCAGGGTTCACTAACCCTTTTACAAGATAATCAGAGTATGTAAAGGAGAAGCTCATACAATGAGCAAATATTCTGAATATACTTTACAACTTTTGAAGCAATAAACTCAACAATAAATGAACTAGGTTGAAGCAGCTAAAGTCTTGAATGCTTGAAAAGCTTCAATGATTCGGACGACCTTACGGAGCAAGGAATGAACCTGAATGCCCAGCAACCACTCAACAAATATGCAATGAAGGATCTTTTCTTGGATTTTTCTCTCTTTGAAATTTCTTTTTCAAAAATCGTCTAGGTGTGCTTCTAATCCCAGCTATTTATATCCATCTAACAAGAAGATATCCGTTAGATACATAAGAAATCAATGAAATAATAATAGGAAGAAAATATAACCGTTAAACATGTTTCCCTTAAGCATTGAATGCAGATCTCCATTTGAGGAAGGATGAGCACTGTAAAAATTCAAAAATCAAAAGTTAAATATAGCTTGAAATAGCAATAGAGAGAGAGAGAAAGAGAAAGAACACTCTTAAAAGCTTAGGCGGCGGTGGACTGAAAATGGCTCCAGGTAGCTGAGCATATGAATGCCATCGTCCAAGAGTGAAGCAAGAGACCTCAGCTAGCTAATCAGTTAGCTAACCAGAGAGGTCACAACATGTTGGCCCAGATGACAACCCAAGAGGGGGGGGGGGTGAATTGGGTTCTTTAAAAATTTAGCCTTTTGAAAAATTGTTTGCTTAAGATGAATGAAAGCAAATGCAATGTAAATACAAAGTACAACGAATAAAACAGAGATAGAGATAGAGTCAATGGAAGCACGGCAAACACAAAGATTTTATAGTGGTTCGGTGTATCCAACACCTACGTCCACTCCCAAGATCCTACTTGGGTCCACACTATAATCACCTTGATTACAGCCGAGTTGTTTTACAAGTTCACAACTCAAACTTGTTGTTTTACCCAGGATCACAACGAACCCAGCTGGTTTTTTGGGCTCACCAGCACACAACCCAAAACTCAAGCTAAACTAGCTTGACCCGAGGTTAACAACCTCCACTAGTTCAATCCCCTTTGATTGAACTAGGCACAAAAAAGTATATGAATGTTTTATAAATTTTCATAGCTCCTTAATGAGCAAATATTCAAAGAAAAGTAAATAGGTTTAGAAAAGCCTGATTTGAAGTTGTTTGGCTTTGAGCTTTTCTTCTTTTCTTCTTTTCCTCTTCTCCTTGCTGGGTTGAATCAAGCCTCAGCTCCGATTCTTCACAGAAGATGTAGTTGAGAAAATTGAAAAGTTGGTCTCTTTCTTCTAGATGAGAATCCTCCAATTTTCCTCTATTTGAACGGCTTGGATTCTTCTTTGAGCTTTGTGGAGTGGAAGGTTTTGAACTTGAAAGCTCATCTCTTGGATATACGGCTCAAGACTTCTCGGATTTTGATTTTTGATTTTTGTCATCCGTTTCTATCTTTCTCTTTCTATATATTTCAAACGGTTGTTTTTCCCCTTTTTATAGATTTTCCTTTGATTCATTTTTGGGTGAAATCTAGCCGTTGGAGTGTACCTGGAAGGATTTTCCATTCATAAAAAATAGCCGTTAGATGTCAGAAATCAAAAATATTACCGTTAGATCTGATCTGGCATTTTTGATTTTTCGTCCAGGTGGGTTGGAGTCGGCTCCAGCTTTTCAGGTGTCGGCTCCGAATTATTTTTCCATAAATAGTAAAATCTGAGTTCGTCATGGAGTCGGCTCCGCAAAAGTAAGTGTCGGCTCGCCGTCGTCAGGTGTCGGCTCCCGAAAACTATAGGTGTCGGCTCCAGGATGCTCAGAAAATCATCGCTCTGTTCCAGCATCGGAGTCGGCTCCAGACACAGTAAAGTGTCGACTCCGAAACCTTAGGTGTCGGCTCCGAAACTCTAGGTGTCGGCTCCAGGTTGTATCAAAAATCAGATTAAAATTGAATTGGCCATGGGGTCGGCTCCAGACTTTCTAGGTGTCGACTCCAAGCTCTGAAACTTTGAAATCTCTGATTTGTATTTGATTCAAAATTCATTTCTTAATTCCTTTAAATTGATCAAATAAATTTAAGTCCTGAAACACTTATAAAATCCATTAGTAATCAAATAAATATACTCAATTCCTTTATTAATCATCAAAATCAATGAATGGATCAACAATCTCCCCCTTTTTGATGATTATAAAAACATTGAGTATATGCATAGAATTCTTAAATTAAAGAGAATATCAAGGAAGTGATCTTTACGAGTAAGCTCCCCTGAATAAGGTAGCTTCTCTTATGAAGTTCAAATTCAAATTATTCTTCCTCTTTGATACTTAAGATTTCTTTGTGCATAGACAATTCAATTTGATTATCAATCCATATCAATAACTCAATATCATATAAATCAATTAACATTCTCAACTATAATTCTTTCCATATAATTTTCTCCCTCTTAATGCATATACAATCCTAATTTTCTCCCCCTTTTTTGTAATCAACAAAAAGGTAAAGAATATTTTACTGCATCAAAGGATAATTGCATCAAAAAGATAATCAAAAGTCAAATATAACATAAAAACTTTTCATTCATTAATATAAGCTTCACTACATCAACATATTGTCAAGTATTACATAATTCTCTCCCTCTTTACATTTCATTATATTAACTTCATTACATCAAAATGTAAACAACATTTCAACAAGATTGAACATAAACAACATCAAAAGTTCTTTCTAACTATTCTTGTTAAATGGTCTACTATATTTTTCATTCCATCACATTGAAGTCTAACATAATCTTTTAGTCTCTCATCCACAAATGTGCAAGCTGTTGTGATTTTGTCTTGAAGTTCGGCGTTGCACTTTGAATAAGTTTCACCATCTCCACAAATCTCTTTAAGCTCTTCAAAGATGTTCTTCAAATCACCATTTAAAGATTCTGCGGAGGTGTTGAGAGTTGATTCAATCTTTGCAATCCGATCATCAAGGGAGTAAAGTGATTCTTTTATATTCATAAATTTACTGTCAAACTCATCCTTCTGAGCTGCAAACAAACTTTTTAATTGCTCCATTTGAAGGTCTGAGAATCCAGTCGAAGAAGTGGATGGTTGATCATAAACTTGTGCAGGTGCAGGAGCAGGAACAGGAGCAGAAATGGGACTCCTAGGCTGTGGAGAAGGAGCCCTAAATGATGGTCCAGCCTCGCAAGGCTCAGAAACTCTCGGCATAGGGGCTCTTTCATCTAGATGTCCTTTCCTATCCCATTGACCATTCACCTTGACAAAACCCATCCGATGCAATGTAGCTAAGCTATAGTAATCTGTGTGCCTTAGGTTCTTGGAAAGTTCATTCTCTTGAATTGTAACCCCTTGGCTCTTGAATACCATAGTTAGTACCATTCCATACGGTAGGGATGATCTCCTTTTCCCTCCAGCTTCTGCCATATAAAAAATCATCATTGCTGCCAGATTGATCGGCTGCCCAGTTAGAACACTGTCCATAACCACAATGTCTCGCTCCGAGACATACTCAAACCGACCAGTTTTTGGAAACAAGATCCTACTGCATATATTGTGTAATAATCTTAATTCTAGGGGTAGTTGATTGGCTCTAATTTCTTCAAACTCAGTTACATCCCTTCCTAACATCCTTGAAAGGGCTGCTGACCTATCACTATGCATGTCAGCGGCTAAACCAGTGATCGGGATGCTGAGGAGGTTTCCGAGCTTTTGAAAGGTGAGATGAATCCTTTTCCCTTTAACATTGCTTACTAAACCTCCATCCCCTCTAGCCAAATTGAGATAGAATTCTTTTACTAGGGCTGGATAGGTAGGAACATCAAGAGAACACAGCATATCCCAGCCCATTTCCTTCAATTGTCTCCCGATTGAAAAACCTTCGGATTCAAATAGGTCAAAATCGACTTTTCTACCCATTGTGATGACTCTATCAGCTAGGGTATCTACCTTTGTGGAAGATGTGTTGGGATTGTCGGAATCTGTGGACGAATCGCTGCTTGGAGTCGGCTCACGAACGGGACGACGTGCGGACCGCTTTCCGTAGTTACCGGCGCTCCAACCACTGATTCTCTCCTTTTGGGTGCCATTTGATCTTTGGAAAGGTTCGATTTGGATGGAATTAGAGATGGGGAAGTTTTGGAGAAATTTTGGAAGAGTTTGGTTAGGATTTGAGAAAGTAATGAAGTGACGAGGTGTCGACTCTGCCCTAATAAATCAACATTTGACTCCCAGGTGTCGACTCCCGCAAAGTCGGGTGTCGACTCCAAATCGCTAACACAGTCAGCGCTCGAACTGGAGTCGGCTCCGAATTTACAGGTGTCGGCTCCAAGGTCAGGGACCGAGAGCGACACAGTCTTAGGTGTCGACTCCTCATTCTGGTGTCGACTCCAGAGACAAATTCAGCAAAAAATATATGAGATACAAATGACTGAAACTCGTCAAAATAAATTTTATAAAATTTTGATAAAATTATGGAGTATTAAGGATCAAATAGCTCAAATGACTAGATAATTTGTCCTTAAAATAGTGAAGGGAATATCAAGAAATTGATAGAAATTTTAGATTCTCATTCCTTAATGTATCAAAATCAATCCATAGGGTCACATATCCCTAATTCACCTCTAAGATAACAAAATCTTTCTTCACTCAAAGGTTTTGTAAATATGTCAGCTAATTGTTCCTCTGTATTAACATATTCAAGACAAATTTCATTATTAGCTACATGTTCTCTTATGAAATGATATCTAATCTCAATGTGTTTTGTTCTTGAATGTTGAATTGGATTTTTAGTTAGATTTATTGCACTCGTGTTATCACATCTAATTGGTGTTTTGTCGGGGGTTATGCCATAATCTTCAAGTTGTCTCTTAATCCAAAGGATTTGAGCACAGCAACTTCCAGCTGCAACATATTCTGCTTCAGCAGTAGATAATGCAACCGAATTTTGCTTTTTGCTAAACCAAGAGATTAAGTTACATCCTAAGAATTGACATGCACCACTTGTGCTTTTTCTATCCAATTTACATCCAGCATAGTCAGAATCAGAATATGCAATTAAATTTAAGGTTGAGTCTCTAGAGTACCATAAACCTACATTTTTAGTTCCACTTAAATATCTTAAAATTCTTTTTACAGCAATTAAGTGAGATTCTTTAGGTTCAGATTGAAATCTAGCACATAGACATACTGCAAACATAATATCTGGTCTACTAGCAGTTAAGTAAAGAAGAGATCCAATCATACCTCTGTAATGTTTTTGATCTACTTTCTTACCATCTTCATCTTTGTCCAATTTGCACGAAGGACTCATAGGTGTCCCAAGTGGTTTGATTGACTCCATTCCAAATTTCTTGAGCAGTTCTTTTGTGTATTTGGCTTGATTGATGAAGATTCCATCTTTGCTTTGTTTGATTTGAAGTCCTAGGAAGAAGTTGAGTTCTCCCATCATACTCATTTCAAACTCACCCTGCATTAACTTTGCAAATTCTTGACATAACAAATTGTTAGTAGCACCGAAAATAATATCATCAACATATATCTGTACTACTAATAAATCTTTGTCTTTTGTTTTCAAAAATAGTGTTTTATCGACATTTCCTCTTACAAAATCATTTTCAATCAGAAATTTACTTAATCTTTCATACCAAGCCCTAGGTGCTTGTTTCAAACCGTATAGTGCTTTGTGTAATTTAAAAACATGATTTGGAAATTCATGATCTTCAAATCCCGGTGGTTGTTCAACAAAAACTTCTTCATTTATAAATCCATTTAAGAATGCGCTTTTAACATCCATTTGAAATAAATTTATATGCATATGACATGCAAATGCAAGTAACAATCTAATTGCTTCAAGTCTAGCTACAGGTGCAAAAGTTTCATCAAAATCAATTCCTTCTTCTTGATTATATCCTTTTGCAACTAATCTAGCTTTGTTTCTTATTACTATGCCATTTTCGTCTAATTTATTTCTAAATACCCATTTTGATCCTATTACAGAATGATCTTAGGTCTATCTACTAATGTCCAAACATTATTTCTAGTGAATTGATTTAATTCTTCTTGCATGGCTAACATCCAGTTATTATCTTTTTCAGCTTCTTCAATAGTTTTTGGTTCAATTTGAGATACAAATGCAAGATGATTATTGATGTTTCTCATTGATGATCTAGTTCTTACTCCTTGAGATGGATCACCTATAATTAATTCTCTTGGATGACCATAGGCATATCTCCAATCTCTAGGTAGATCTATATCATTACGATTTCCATCAACAACATCAACACTAGGAGAATCATTATCTTTAGCTTCTTGTTCATGATCTGAAGATACATCTATATTTAATTTTTCAATGTCTCTTTCTAGAATGTTTGTATCTTCCTCATCATCAATCTTTTTAGAACTTGATGCTAAAGATTCATCAAAGATTACATGAATAGATTCTTCTACTATTAAGTTTCTCTTGTTAAATACTCTATAAGCTTTACTTGATGTTGAATATCCTAAGAATATGCCTTCATCAGATTTTGCATCAAATTTTCCTAGGTTATCTTTGCCATTATTATGAATGAAACACTTACAACCAAATGCATGAAAATAGCTTATGTTTGGTTTTCTATTATTCCATAGTTCATAAGGTGTTTTCTTAATGATTGGCCTAATTAAAGCTCTATTAAGGATGTAGCATGCCGTGTTTATAGCTTCTGCCCAAAAGTATTTTGGTAAGTTGCTTTCACATAGCATGGTACGGGCCATGTCTTCTAGGGTTCTATTTTTTCTTTCAACTACACCATTTTGTTGCGGTGTTCTAGGTGCAGAAAAATTATGATGGATGCCATTTTCTATGCAAAAATTTTCAAATAAATGATTTTCAAATTCGGTGCCATGATCACTTCTTAGAGACACTATGGTGTTGTTTTTCTCATTTGTGACCTTCTTGAAGAATTTCAAAAATAGTGGAAAGTCTCATCCTTATGAGCTAAAAATAACACCAAGTGTATCTAGAGTAATCATCTACAATCACAAGACCATATTTCTTTCCTCCTAGACTTGTGGTTCTAGTAGGTCCAAAAAGATCCATGTGAAGTAGTTCAAGTGGCCTAGAAGTGGAAACAATATTTTTAGTTTTGAAAGAATTTCTAGTTTGTTTTCCAAATTGACATGCATCACAAATTTTATTATTTTCAAAATCTAATTGTGGAAGTCCTTTTACTAAATCCATTCTAATTAATTTTGAAATAAGGTGTGTGCTTGCATGACCTAATCTACGATGCCACAACCAACCAATCTCATTTATATTAGCATTATTAGCAACTAGGCAATGATTACTTGTAGACAAATTGTCTAAATCAATCAGGTATACATTGCCATTTCTATTTCCAATAAAAACAATGCTATTATCAATGGGATTAGAAACTGTGCATATAGAAGATTCAAATGATACTTTAAAACCTTTGTCACATAATTGACTAATGCTAATTAAATTATGTTTCAAACCATCAACATATAAGACATTTTCAATATATGTGGAGGGAGTTATTTGAATGTTACCAAACCCCAAGATTTGGCCTTTGCCATTGTCGCCAAATGTAACTACTCCTCCTCTTTTGCTTTCAAGGGTGATGAATTGATCCTTGTCACCCGTCATGTGCCTTGAGCAGCCGCTATCGAGATACCACTTTCTCTTTGATCTTTTGGCCGCAAGACACTCCTGCAAAAATAATTAAGTCTTATATTTAGGTACCCAAGCTTTCTTGGGTCCTTCATGGTTAGTAGCATAAACAATTGTTCCTTTAGGAACCCAAATTTTCTTTCCTTTACTATTTATCTTCTTATCTATTTTCTTAAAATTGCATTCAAAAACTTTGTGTCCCTTCTTGTTACAGTAATGACATGTAACATTATCAAGGTTTTGTTCCTTTTAAAAAAGTTTTTGACAAATTTTTGTTTC
>UESW01001833.1:44929-128569 GCA_900491605.1 Calamus simplicifolius
AATTCCTTTAAATTGATCAAATAAATTTAAGTCCTGAAAACACTTATAAAATCCAGTAGCAAATAAATATACTCAATTCCTTTATTAATCATCAAAATCAATGATTGGATCAACACAACAAAAGAATCGTCCTGAGGCAGCACATCAGTTAGCTTGGCAGCTAACTAAGCGAAAGTCAGTTAGCTCTTTAGCTAACTAACAGAGAAAAAGTAACGGCAGAGAGAAAAATTCATGCTATCATAGTTAGCTCTCCAGCTAACTTAATTTGAAATCCACTCGGCTGCAGGAGAAGAACAAGACAGCTAGTTAGCTGAATAGCTAACTGAAGAATGGCCAGTTAGCTCACGAGCTAACTAGAAGCAAAAGCAATATGTTGTCCGTCCAGCTTAGTTAGCTCTCCAGCTAACTGAGAAAAAGTGCAGCCATCCGTTCTGATATAATAGTTAACTCTCTAGCTAACTAACCAACAGTCAGCTAGCTCTTTAGTTAACTGAATTTTGAATCCCCACGGCTGAGACGTTCCCTGTGAAAATCAGTTAGCTGAGTAGTTAGCTTTAGGATGAAATAGTTAGCTAAGCAGTTAACTAAAAGAAACGTCAGCTAGCTAGAAGGAGTTTCAGTTAGCTAACAAGACATCCAGCCAGCTAGCTAAAATTGGAGGGTGTTCGGCCAATGCACTGTGATGAGCAAATCAGTTAGCTAAAGGAATTCCAGCTAGCTAACAAGCTAGCTCACCAGTTGACTAAAAGAAAAGGATGTTCGGCCAGGCACCTGAGACAAGTTTCTTAGTTAGCTGAAAGGGCTCCAGCTAGCTAATAAACTAACTCACCAGCTAGCTAAAAAAGGAGGACGTTCGGCCATCTAACTGAGATGAGCATTTTAGTTAGCTGAGGGGCATGCCAGCTAGCTAATTGAAAGAACAAGCTAGCTAACCAGTTAACTTCAAGCAAAAATAAAAATATCTAAAGCAAAGTAAAATAAAGTACTTTTTACCAGTTAATTTTGCATGAAGATACTTACTTGCAAGGCGACCGAACTTCCCTGTATCAATCTTAGAATTGCTTAATTTGTTTGTAATCATTAAAATCAATCTGGGGTCAACAATCTCCCCTTTTTTATGATGATAAAACCTTTAAGCATATAAAGAGCAAGTGTATATATGGAAGTTTAATAAGTAAACAGAGTAATCAGAAAACATTAATTTCTCCCCCTGTCAAATTGAATAAGTGAAATCTTTTTCTTTTCTCCCCCTGAATATATGGAGTTACTATTTTACTCCATTCCTTAATGTATGCAAGCAACATTCTTCTCCCCCTTTTTAGTCATTAATCAAAAAGAAGTTTGAAGAGTCTTGCAATAACTTTAATCATAATAGATCAAGGAGATGTTAATATTCATTGCATAATTAAAACAGTCATGCAGATCAGTACAAGACAATAGATATTACATGTCATTATTTCAAGTCATAGAGCATAAACATAAACAAGCATAACAAGTTTGTTCAAATACTACAAAACCACATAAGTTAAGTACAATCACTTGTTGTCATCAGATGAAGAAATATGCACTGAAGAAACATTTGGCTTGCTTGAAGATTCAGGCTTGATGGAGGAGGGCCGTGATGGTGGAGTGAAAAGGTGTGGATGAGAAAAATAAGCATCAGGCGCAGAGGCGCAGAACAAGTGATGAGAGTCTCCATGAGTTGACTCAGCCTTGAGAGGGTTGCAGTCCAATGATCAACAGCGTTTGCTGCATCCCGGGTCTGGGTCTGGCTCGATCTCATTTGATATTCTACCCACTCTGCCTTAGTCTCAAAGTTTTCAAGCTTGCTTTTAAATAAATTTATCTCATTCAGGATCCATTACATGACAGATTCGTTGTGATGAAAAACTCTCCCATTAAGAATGTTCACATCATGAACAAGCCTTTCAAGAATAAGTTTAAATTGAGACATGTTTTCAAAAACAGAAGAAATATGTGGTACAAGAGTCTGATCATTGACAGAAGAAGCACTGTCACCAGAGCTTCGACTAGAAGTGGCAAGGGTCAAATCATTGATAATATGATGGAGTTGATCATCACATAATCTAACAGTTGGAAAAGGAGCAGGAGCAGGTTGACATTGCGAAAAGATGATCCAGAAATATTGATTTCAGGTGGATCAGGTAGAAAAGGGTTTTGGTCAGCTGTCATAGCAGCAAGATACGGATTAGGTTGGCTGAAGTCATAAGTGAAAAAGTTTTGAGGAGAACAGGCAGATTGATTCACAGTAGGCGGTGGCATACTATATTGTCCTGTTCTAGATCTAACTTTTAACCAAATACCATCCCTTTTAGCAAAGTCCATACGGTGCAGTGAAGGAGCATTAAAAACGTCAGAGTGACGTAATGCCACTGCAGTTTCTCCTTTAAGTTTAATACTAAAAAACTCAAAAACATATGTGAGAAACATTCCGTAGGGCAAAGCAGCCTTAGATCTGAACAAAGATTCTCTCATAACGGTCATCATTAATTCAGGTAAATCAATAGGGTCTTCTATTAAGATATCATACATTAAGCAAATGTCCCTATCGTTTACCACATTAAATGATCCAGCACGAGGGGCGAGAATCTTAGCAATGATACTATGGAAAAGCCGATTTTCAACTGATAACATATTTGCATCTAACGTTTCAATTTTACTAGCTTCAGTATCATCTATATTAAGGATTAGGCCAATCTTATATCCGCGTTGACTAGGGAGAATTTCTAAGAAACCTTCAGATGGAATTTTCAAAGCAGATCCTAACGTTTTATCGTCTAGGTCTATTTTAGTCTTTTTCACAATGGAAGAGATAGTTCCACTACCAAAGAAATGTTTTCATAGAATTCCTTAATAAGTTCAGGATAAATAGGTCTTTTGTAGATAAAAGTTTGTCCCATCCTTGTTTAACTAACAGATTACCGATTTTAAAACCTTCTTGTTCTAAAAAGTTAAAGTCTACTAACCTCTCATGAGCAAAAGATTTTGAAGCAAGTAGGGAGTTGATTTGAGCAGAAGACGTAAAGACTTCCGGCGAAGATCGGCACAATCGTCATCTCTAGTGACTGCCTTCTTCTTGGGAGCCATCAACTTCTTCTAGATAGATTAATAGGTTGAATGGAAGGAAGGATTAATGGAAGGAATGAAAGAAAGGGTTGAGAATGAGAGATGAAGAGAGATGACCTCGGTTGGAGTTTGAATGAGGGAGAATGAAGGAGACGGTGTGATTTGAAAAGAAACGAGTGGAGAAAAAAAGGTTATATAGGGAATAGGCTTGATGGTTAACTGGCCAGGTGACTGTAGTTAGTTGCCATCAAAAGAAAAATAAAAGCTTTTCAAACGGCCGATGGTTGGAAGAATTCAAAGAACATAGCTTTTATTAATTTGAAAAAACATAAAGCCTTACAACAAGCATTTAATTTGACATGAAATTCCTTTGATTGATGTGATTTAAAGATGTCATAACTTTTAGATATCATATCACTTCATTAAATGATTCATTAAATGGTTGGATCAAACATCCCTAATTCTCTTCTGATTTTATAAAATTTTGTTTCATCAAGTGGCTTAGTAAAAATATCAGCAATTTATTTTTCAGTATTTAAAAATTCAATAACAACATTTCATTGTTAACATGATCTCTAATGAAATGATGTCTAATTTCAATATGTTTGGTTCTGGAATGTTGAATAGGATTTTTAGTTAAACTAATTGCACTTGTATTATCACATTTTATAGGTATGGCTTTTTGTTTAATACCATAATCTTCTAGTTGTTGCTTAATCCATAAGATTTGAGCACAGCAACTCCCAGCTGCAACATACTCGGCCTCGGTCGTAGATAGTGCTACTGAAGTTTGCTTTTTGCTAAACCATAAAATTAAGTTAACACCTAGAAACTGGCAAGTTCCAGTGGTTGATTTCCTATCTAATTTACATCCAGTAAAGTCAGAATTAGTGTATCCTATTAAATCAATGCTAGATTGTTTATCATATCATATACCAAATTTATTGTTCCATTTAAATATTTAAATATTCTTTTAACAGCAAGCAAGTGTGATTCTTTAGGATTGGCTTGATATCTTGCACACATGCAAACACTAAATAAAATATCTGGCCTCCTAGCAGTTAAATATAACAAAGATCCAATCATACCTCTATATAATTTTAAATCAACAGATTTTTCAGAATTATAAGTTTCAAGTCTACATGATGAGCTCATAGGGGTACCGATACTCTTGGATGTCTCCATGCTAAACTTCTTGATCATTTCTTTGGTATACTTAGATTGGCTTATGAAGATCCCATATTTGCTTTGTTTAATTTGAAGTCCGAGGAAGTAATTCAGCTCACCCATCATACTCATCTCGAACTCTCCCTGCATAAGCTTAGCAAAGTCTTTGCATAAAGATTCATTAGTGGCACCAAATATGATATCATCAACATAGATTTGAATAACTAATATATCTTTATTTTGCCTTTTAATAAATAAAGTTGTATCCACAGTTCCTCGAATAAAATCATTACTAATCAAGAATTTGCTTAATCTTTCATACCATGCCCGGGGCGCTTGTTTCAAACCATACAAAGCTTTGTTTAATTTGAAAACGTGGTTTGGAAATAGATGATTTTCAAATCCGGATGGTTGTTCCACAAAAACTTGTTCAACAATATATCCATTCAAGAAAGCGGTTTTAACATCCATTTGATATAATTTAAAATTCATATAACAAGCATAAGCAAGAAGTAATCTAGTAGCTTCTAATCTAGCAACAGGGGCATAAGTTTCATCAAAATCAATTCCTCTTCTTGATTATAACCTTAGCTACTAATCTTGCCTTATTTCTAATTATATTACCATGTTCATCTAATTTGTTTCTGTAAACCCATTTAGTTCCAATAATTTGATGATCATGTGGTCTTTCAATAAGAGTCCAAACATTATTTCTTCAAATTGGTTAAGTTCCTCATGCATGGCATTAATCCAATCAACATCATTTTTAGCATCATCATAACATTTAGGTTCAATTTTAGATACAAATGCTAAATTATTACAAGCATCTCTAAATGATGATCTAGTTCTCACTCCTTGAGAAGGATCATCAATAATTTGATCTTTAGGGTGACTAAGAACAAACCTCCATCCTCTTTCTAATTCATCATTACCTTGTGAGGCTTCAGGTAGGTCAGCGTTCCCTTCTTCACTTACCTCTTGTATATCGTTCTTGTCCTTTAATGTGATGTCCTTGAATTGATCTTCAATGTCATCTGCATCATTTATACCTTTTCCCTTCCTTGATGAAGATCATTAGATTCATCAAAGATAACATGAATTGATTCTTCAACTACTAAAGTCTTTTTGTTGAATATTCTAAAAGCTCTACTATGTAAAGAATATCCGAGAAAAATTCCTTCATCAGACTTAGCGTCAAATTTATCAAGGTTTGATTTTCCATTATTTAATACAAAACATCGACATCCAAAAATATGAAAGTAACTTATATTAGGTTTTCTTCCTTTCCAAAGTTCATATGGAGTCTTTTTCAAAATAGGTCTGATTAAGGCACGATTTAAAACATAACATGCAGTGCTAATAGCTTCTGCCCAAAAATATTTAGGAAGATTGCTTTCACACAACATGGTACGCACCATTTTCTCTAATGTTCTATTCTTTCTTTCAACTACTCCATTTTGTTGTGGTGTTCTTGGTGCAGAAAAATTATGTTCAATTCCATTTTTATTATAAAATTCTTCAAAAGATTTATTTTAATTTTTTTTTCATGATCACTTCGTATTGAAAAACAGAAGAATTCTTTTCGTTTGTAATTCTTTTAAATAATTTTTGAAATGATGAAATGCTTCATCTTTACTAGCTAGAAATAAAACCCATGTAAAGCGAGAGAAATCATCAATAATAACGAAACCGTATCTTTTACCTCCTAGACTAGTGGTTCTTGTAGGACCGAATAAATCATATGCAAGAGCTCCAATGGTCTAGTGGTTGAAACAAAATTCTTTGATTTAAAAGAAACTCGGGTTTGTTTTCCAAATTGACAAGCATTGCAAATCTTATCTTTTTCAAAAACAAGTTTTGGCAAACCATGTACTAAATCCTTTTTAATTAATTTAGATAGTAAATCCATGCTTGCATGAGCTAGCCTAAGATGCCATAACCAACTATTATCAGTTTTATTATTAGTAGCAACTAGGCAATCAATATTTTGATCATGCAAATCATTTAAATTAACAATGTATACATTACCATGCCTTTGACCAACAAATATCATGTTTTCATTAGCAGGATTTCTAACAATGCATAAGATGATTCAAATGTAACATTAAATCCTTTGTCACATAATTGACTAATGCTAAGTAAATTGTGTTTCAAACCTTCTACAAGCAGAACATTATCAATATAAGCATGAGGTGTGATACCTATTTTTCCAATGCCAATTATTTTTCCTTGGCCATTATCACCGAAAGTAACAGCACCTCCATCTTTTGCTTCCAAAGTGATGAATTATGATTCATCACCGGTCATGTGTTTTGAGCACCCGCTGTCCAAGTACCGTTGTCTTTTAATTGCTCGGGTTGCAAGACACACCTGCATACACAATTTCAATTTTTGTTCTTAGGTACCCAAGCTTTCTTGGGTCCTTTAGGGTTAGTCAAAATGGTTCCTTTTGGGATCCATATTTTCCTTATCTTTTGTGTTTGGCAAATATAAGCTTTGTATCCAATTTTTCTACATTTAAAACATGTAATTTTAGTAGAATCATCAGCATGCTCATAAATATTTTTCAGAAATTTTTGTCTTTCAAAAGTATTGTATCCAAGACCAGCTCTATTGTAAAAGCTCTTTGACTATTTAAAATCATTTCTAATTTTTCTAAACTTAGACTAAATTATCAACAATTGGTTTAAATTTATCTACTTCATTTTTCAAATCTTGGTTTTCCTTTAACAATGATTCATTATCCTTTGAAATTCTTTCTTTTTCAAGAGTAAGATTTTTATTTCATTTTTCAATTCTTTGCTTTTTGAACTTAAATTTGCAAAATCATCAATAACTTCATAAAATGCACCATGCAGCTCATCAAAAGTAAAATCATCTAAAAAGTTAGGGCTTACCTCATCATTATCAGCCATGAAGCAAACATTGGCAACTTCAGTTTTCTCTTTATTTTCTGAACTTGTAGCTTTACTGTCGCTCCAAGTGGCCATCATTGCCTTTTTCTTTATTCTTCTAGATGCCTTCTTTAATAGTGGACAATCTGGTCTGATGTGTCCAGGCTTCTTGCACTCATAGCATGTTGGAGGTTCACTCTTTTCCTTATCTTTGCTATGATCTCCTTTGACAAAATGCTTTCTTTTTTCAAATCTCTTTTTCTTCATGAACTTTTTAAATTTCATTGAAATAAGTGTCATATCATCATCTTTCTCACTCTCACTTGTGGTTTCTTCACTCTCATCTTCTTGAGTTTCACTCTTCAATGCCATGGTCCTTCTCTTCTTTGAATCATCTTCATCAATATGTTGTCGTTGCTGAAGTTCGTGAGTCATCAAAGAACCAACCAACTCTTCAAGTGATAAATTGTTGAGATCTTTTGCTTTTTGAATTGCTGTGACTTTTGCTTCCCATGTCCTAGGTAAAGATCTTAAAATTTTTCTAACAAGATCATTGTTAGCATAAGATTTTCCAAGACTCTTCAATCCATTAATAATGTTAGTAAATCTTGTAAATATATCAGTAATATTTTCAGCAGGATCCATCTTAAATAATTCATACTTATGAACAAGCATATTTATTTTGGATTCCTTGACTTGATTTGTACCCTCATGGGTGACTTCAAGTCTATCCCATATTTCCTTAGCAGACATGCAAGTTGATATGCGATTAAATTCATTTGCATCAAGAGAACAATAAAGAACATTCATAGCCTTTGCATTTAATTGAGCTAATTTCTTATCTTGCTCATCTCATTCAGATTCAGGTTTTGAAACATTAATATTTTCAAGCATAATTGTGGGTGTATGTGGTCCATTAATTATGATTCCCCATAAATCATAATCTAGTGCTTGAATGAAGATTTTTATTCGTGCTTTCCAATATGTGTAGTTTGTTCCATTGAACAAAGGTGGTCTATTAGTTGATTGTCCCTCAATCAACATGGAATTCATTGGGATTACTATTGATCTTTGGCTCCAAGCTAATCAAAGCTATAGAAATCAAGAGTACGCTGCTCTGATACCACTTGTTGTCCAGATGTAGTAACCCAAGAGGGGGGTGAATTGGGTTATTTAAAAAAAATTAATAGCTATGCAGATATATGTGCTTTTAACCCTAATTTTTATTTGCAGCGATGAAGTAGGGTGCACATAATAATAACAATAGAAAAGTAAACAACCACAAACACACAGAAGTTTATAGTGGTTCGGTGCCAAACTCAGCACCTACATCCACTCCTCAACACCTTTGGGAATTTCACTAATCGTATCACAACGATTACAACCTCTAGCCGAACCAAGCTAGCCCTCTTGTTTATACGGCACAAGGCAGCCAAAAACCCCTAGCCAAACCTAGGCTAGTCCTCTTGTTTCACAGCACAAGGAAGCCAAAAACCCCTAGCCAAACCTAGGCTAGTCCTCTTGTTTCAATGGCACAAGGAAGCCAACAACAAACCAGGGTTCACTAACCCTTTTACAAGATAATCAGAGTATGTAAAGGAGAAGCTCCTACAATGAGCAAATATTCTAAATATACTTTACAACTTTTGAAGCAATAAACTCAGCAATAAATGAACTAGGTTGAAGCAGCTGAAGTCTTGAATGCTTGAAAAGCTTCAATGATTCGGACGACCTTTCGAAGCAAGGAATGAACTGAATGCCCAGCAACCACTCAACAAATATGCAATGAAGGCTCTTTTCTTGGATTTTTCTCTCTTTGAAATTTCTTTTTCAAAAATCGTCTAGGTGTGCTTCTAATCCTAGCTATTTATATCCATCTAACAAGAAGATATCCGTTAGATACATAAGAAATCAATGGAAATAATAACGAGAAGAAAATATAACCGTTAAACATGTTTCCCTTAAGCATTGAATGCAGATCTCCATTTGAGGAAGGATGAGCACTGTAAAAATTCAAAAATCAAAAGTTAAATATAGCTTGAAATAGCAATAGAGAGAGAGAGAAAGAGAAAGAACACTCTTAAAAGCTTAGGCGGCGGTGGACTAAAAATGGCTCCAGGTAGCTGAGCATATGAATGCCATCGTCCAAGAGTGAAGCAAGAGACCTCAGCTAGCTAATCAGTTAGCTAACCAGAGAGGTCACAACAAAAGAATCGTCCTGAGGCAGCACATCAGTTAGCTTGGCAGCTAACTAAGCGAAAGTCAGTTAGCTCTTTAGCTAACTAACAGAGAAAAAGTAACGGCAGAGAAAAAAATTCATGCTATCATAGTTAGCTCTCCAGCTAACTTAATTTGAAATCCACTCGGCTGCAGGAGAAGAACAAGACAGCTAGTTAGCTGAATAGCTAACTGAAGAATGGCCAGTTAGCTCACGAGCTAACTAGAAGCAAAAGCAATATGTTGTCCGTCCAGCTTAGTTAGCTCTCCAGCTAACTGAGCAAAAGTGCAGCCATCCGTTCTGATATAATAGTTAACTCTCTAGCTAACTAACCAACAGTCAGCTAGCTCTTTAGTTAACTGAATTTTGAATCCCCACGGCTGAGACGTTCCCTGTGAAAATCAGTTAGCTGAGTAGTTAGCTTCAGGATGAAATAGTTAGCTAAGCAGTTAACTAAAAGAAACGTCAGCTAGCTAGAAGGAGTTTCAGTTAGCTAACAAGACATCCAGCCAGCTAGCTAAAATTGGAGGGTGTTCGGCCAATGCACTGTGATGAGCAAATCAGTTAGCTAAAGGAATTCCAGCTAGCTAACAAGCTAGCTCACCAGTTGACTAAAAGAAAAGGACGTTCGGCCAGGCACCTGAGACAAGTTTCTTAGTTAGCTGAAAGGGCTCCAGCTAGCTAATAAACTAACTCACCAGCTAGCTAAAAAAGGAGGACGTTCGGCCATCTAACTGAGACGAGCATTTTAGTTAGCTAAGGGGCATGCCAGCTAGCTAATTGAAAGAACAAGCTAGCTAACCAGTTAACTTTAAGCAAAAATAAAAATATCTAAAGCAAAGTAAAATAAAGTACTTTCTTACCAGTCAATTTTGCATGAAGATACTTACTTGCAAGGCGACCGAACTTCCTTGTATCAATCTTAGAATTGCTTAATTTGTTTTGTAATCATCAAAATGAATCTGGGGTCAACAATATCTACTGTAATATTCACCACCACGGTCAGATCTGACTACTTTAATCCTTTTGTTGAGCTGAAGCTCAACTTCAGCTTTAAATGATTTGAACATGTCCAAGACTTGGGACTTTTCATGAATAAGAAATAGGTATGCATATCTTGAATAATCATCTATGAATGATACAAAATACTGTTGACTATTCCAAGAAGGTATAGGAAATGGTCCATAAATGTCCGTATGTATCAACTCTAAGACTTCCATAGTTCTATATGCATCCAATTTCTTTGTTTTGGTTTGTTTGCCCTTAATGCAATCAATACAGACATTAAAGTCTGTAAAATCAAGAGAATCCAAAATTTCATTTGACACAAGTCGTTCAACTCTATTTCTAGAGATGTGACCTAATTGCTTATGCCATAATATTCCTGAAATTTTATTGCAAATTTTACGCTTAGTACCTCTTGATTCCATATTCAGGGTTTCATTATAAGAAGCAACAGTATCAAGCAAATATAGATTGTCATACACCATAAGAGAACCAGTTCTAATAATATTTGAATTTAACGAAAGACTAAAATGACTATTTCCAAATGAACAATAATATCCTAATTTGTCCAAAGTTGAAATAGAAACCAAATTTCATCTAAATGATGGTACTACAAAAGTGTCTTTCAAATCCAAATAATAACCAGAACTTAATAACAATCTAAAATGCCCAATTGCCTCACATTTGCCGACTTGCCATCTCCCGTATAAATGCATCTTTCAGCATCAGTTGACCTTTGGTAACTTAGGCAACCCTCCATTGAAACACTGATGTTAGTAGTAGCACCAGAATCTAACCACCAAGTGTTTCTAGGTACTAAAGCTATATTTACTTCAGAACAGACATATTAAGAAATGTACCTTTCTTTTCATGCCATGCATGAAATTTGGAACATTCATTCTTAATATGTTCAGACTTATTACCGAAGAAACAACTGTCTTTATCCTGATTTTGTTTCTTCTTTGCTGGACCCTTAGCAGCCTTATTCCTTATTTTCTTGCCTTTACCCTGCCCTTGAAGTTATTATCATTAAGGACCGATACTGAATTGAGGTTAGCAGAAATATTAGCAACATTAGCTATAAAATAAAAGCAATACATAAATAACATGCTCATTTAAATAATTAACACCAAATATCAATAAATTCAAATAATGGTAAATCCCATCTCAAGATACCCAGTGCAACATTAATATCAAGTCTTTGGACAGTAATATTAACTGCTAGTGGTACTCTTGTTGTAATGATCAAACACTAACAATAATGTATGTCAAATAATAAATCTATCTTTGGATCGACTTATTATTCACATGTAAATCCTTATAATCGTTACGTATTTACCATCACACATATGTGTAGTTCGGCCAAGCATTAACCTTCCTTTAGGCCGATTAATACCCGCATGAAACATACACATACATAACATTCAACATCCTTCACGAACCATCTACACAAGAGAGGTCACTTTGGTGATATCTTGTTTCAATTAGTTCAATTTCAAATGATGGACAAATTTATTAGGCATAAAAAATATCATTAATTTGAATTTGATTGAACCTTTTAAAAATAACGATATGTTATTTCGTGGTTCCAACTCGATCTTTATAACAGAAAAATAATTTATCCTAATGGATAAAACTTTACTTTATGGAACCAATTAAACCATACGGAAGGAGGTTGCTCATGCTTACAAAAATTAAAAAGAATAATTTTTAATGAAAGCCAGAAACGTTGAGAGTTCATGAACCGGTCCAAAATTCATGCGTTAATGCCATGCATCACTCTGTTACTTTCTTTCACATAAGTCCAACTGGGCAAGGTTTTCTAACCGCCATTCTGTTACTTTCTTTCAAAAAAGTCCAACTAGGCAAGGTTTTCTAACCGCCTTCATTCCTAATGACCTCCTTTTATTTATTTATTAATTATGTAAAACACCAACGGCCAGCTAGAATGTAATGCATTCAATTCTCAATGGAATTTTTGTTCTCTTCTCACACAACTCCTATCGCCTTATGGAATTTTGGAATTCCATGCAATCAGAATCCCATGCAACGCCTTTAATGGAATCACTTCCTTCCTGAATCCCAGCAGTTAGATTCACCTCTAGCGAAAAAATGGATCACCATCACATTGGCACTATCTAAAGGATGCTTGAATAGCCAGCACAAGATTTCTTGTGAAAAGAATAGCCAGCATAAAAAATTAACTCGCCCGCAACGCCCCTTTTCTTCGCTTCATGATTGAATGCAGCACATTCAATTCCAATAAAAAAAATGGCCAGCGGCCCACAAAATTTGGAATACCAACGGTTAGATTCCCAAGCTTGCGTGAAAAGTGGATTTTTCCATGAAACGTGGAACTCCAACAGCTTTTTTTTTTGTACGTTCATGCGAGAGACCTGAGAGGCCTCTCTCTTCCCCAACACTATATCCCAACGCTTATGATCTCTTGAGAGATCCTGAAGAGCATTATCTCGGGAACTCTACCGGTATGAGGGGAAAGGAATCTCCACTTTAATGCCCCTCTGTTAACGCCCTGATGGAATCCACCATCAGCGGCCAAATTCCCAACAAAAATTGGAACTCCACGCAACGCGTTTGGTTCCCCGTGAAGAAAAGTGGACGTGTTTGGAAAAAATTAAGACAACACATGGATCTTAATCCATAAAGAACTAAACAAATTTATTCTTAATGATTCAACATGAATATGGGCTCTGATACCACTTGTCGTAATTAGATCCGAACCTTTGGTGAAGACCATCACCATAAAACCCAAGGATCATTCATATTAAATCATCAAGAATCCATAAACATAAAAGGAAGCGTACCTAAATCCATATTGCTTGATTGCTCTCCAAAGTCCTGCGGTTGGCCTTCCAGATCAACACGTACTCCCAAAGAGCCCTTTAGAATTTCTCTCTAGGCTATTCTTTCTGATGATGGGATTCAAAGAAGAAGATCGTGCGTGCGATTCAGGGACCATAACCGCTATATATAGATAATCTCATCATTATCTTTTGGTATTCCTATTTAGCCCATCATAAAAATAGAAATAACCCCTTGGGTCTCTACACATTAAAGGGCCACATCTAATCAGATACACTAAAGCCCAAATTACTAAACCTCAGCTGATCACTTTTAATTGGGCTTAATCTTATTTAATAGTTCGTAACACATAATTATTTCACATATAAGCCCAATGTTGGATTAAAAAATCCAACATTTCCTTCACAATCTACCATGGCTCTATGCACAGATAGCCAATTCATCCCCAGTATGGCATCAAACTCTTTCAAACTCAAAGGGATCAAATCCGCTACTAATTTCTGACCCTCCACAGAAATATCACAGCCTTTATACACCTGGTCTGCTATAAAAGGCCTCCCTATGGGCATAGATACTACCAACTTGCTATCCAACTGGCCCACATCTCTATCTATATGCTTAGCAAACTCACCTGAGATGAATGAATGCATAGATCCAGAATCAATCAAAATATAAGCATCATAATTATCGATGGGTAGCATACATATCACCACATCAGGATCAAACTGTGCCTCCTGCCTGGTCATGACAAATACTCTGGCCTCAGTCTTTGGAACACCAGATGACCCTCCTGGCTGATTAATATTAGGCCTCATCTGACTGGCTGAAGCTGCAATACCACTGTCATCCCTTCGATCAGGCTGTCCCCTTGGCACTACTGGCCCCTGGGGAAGCCCATTAGTCTACTACCCTCTCCTGGGGCAATCCCTCTTCAAGTGACCTAGATCACCATAAATATAACATCCCCTATTGTCCCTCTTACACTTCCAAATAAAGTCTCTCACAAACATTGCATGGAGGTATATTTCTCCCTCCACTAGAAGGACGACCCTGCTCCCCTACATCACTAGACACCCTGCTAGTGGCAACCTGAGGCAAACCCCCATAAGACTTCCTTTGGGCTGGGCTAGATGCTGACACAGATACTGATCCCCTGCCCACATCACCAAGGGCTCTAAAACCAGAATGAAACTGTCCAGCTCTCTAGGGTTTCTTAAATGGCTGAGTCCCTTTCGAGCAGAAGGATAACTAGGAGCACTTCTTTTCATTCTATCCAGCCTCCTACTCATATATTCTTTTTCAATCTCCTCAGCTCTGAGTGCTCCCTGCACCAACTCAAAATAACTATTATAGGTCTGCATACGTATCTTGCTTTAATAGGAAGATTCAATCCATCCTGGAATAGTCGGCACCTCTCTCTCTCATCACTCACCAAGGTCCCAGGAAACTGAGATAACTCAACAAAAGTGGCTTTATAATCTGCCACAAACATCCTCCCCTAGGTCTATTGGTTCAACTTGGGCCAAATTCAATCCGAACCCGACCTGCCAAACCCGATTTGTAGCAGTACTTAAACTCGTGTTTGCCTAACCCGAACCCAAAAGACCCGGGTTTAACCCGGACTGATTTGTAATTGACTCGGGTTTGGGTTGCCGTCAACCCGAACCCGAGGTAACCCGAACCCGGGTCTTTCGATGCCTTATTTCGCTTGTTTCTGCCTCTCAACCCTACAATACGACTAGGGCATAAAAGAGGAACCAAAGTTGTGCTCTCTCCTCACCTTCTCATCCACGGTCGGTGGCTCCTACATCGCCGGAGCCAGGCCGGAGTTCTCCCCAGCCTTCGCCTTGGCCTGGCCCTCCAGCAGCGGGATCATCCTCCCAAAGAGCTTGATCGTCGGATCTCTCGAGTCGGCCATCATGCCACAATCTCTCACCTCCGTCCCCAAATCCAAGGACTCTGAGCTCTTCCCTTATTCTTCGAACGTGAGAGAGAGAGAAGCTACCACTGCCACTGCTCATCAGGGAGACTGGTTCGTGCTTTCATGCCCTCTTCCTCTCTATTCTCCAAGTTAAAGCCCCTTCTTTCTTCGGCTCCTCATCCTCCCCAGACTCTCATGCCGTCGACATTTAGATTCTCCCCCTCTTCCTCTTTCTAGCAACATGCTTGCCTCCAAATCCAAGTAAGCATTCTCTTCCCATGAGATCTCGCCTCCTCTCGATTTGCCTCTTCTAGGATCGCAGTCAAGCTACGATTTATTTTTTATTTTTCATGTTTTTTAAAGGCTCGGACCAAAATTTGCCGCTGGACTTAGATTCGTTCCTTTTGATTTCTATTAGCTTGCGTAAAAAACTATGAGCTGGTCATGTGATTTGATTTCCTTTTGTCAAGATGTGATTTTTTTTCCCTCCTGCTTTCTTGCCTTACTATCTATTGCTAATGTTTGAGATTCCTGCTTTCCTATCAAGTAGGTTTTGATCAGATTGCAAATTTTATATTAGCTTCACCATTGGACTGGTCTTTGTTGATCTTAGCTAGGTTTGAGATGCGCTTTGTTTTATTTCTTTGGCTTTCACCATGATCAGTTGGTCAAATTATGTTTTTTTATTATTTTCTTTTCTTTTTTTTGAGCCACTGAATTTTTTTCTTTCTTTTTTTTTGGTGGAGGTTGTCTTGATGACTCTGCTTGAGGATTTTTCTTCTTTCCTGGCGCAAATGCGAGATGGTCTTTTGTTTGTGTTAAAAATCCAAATTTTTTCAAGCTGGATTTCCTAATCTTAACTCCGTATCTTCTCATTTGTTATGTACTTTGCTTGTCTTTGTAGAATTTGTTATGTACTTTGCTTATCTTTGTAGAATTCTCATTTTTTAGTCATAGAATTATGGGATTGGGCTTTTTCTTTTTCCTCGCCTTGTGAAGATTGGGCCTTTTTAATTGATATAACTTGAACTTTCTTAATTTGCTGCTTGATCTCTGCTTGGATTTCATCACATAGCTGATATGGTGCCTTGGGTTTGAAATTGAATGCAATGGCTCTAAACTTTTGATTTTGAAAATGAATTCGGCTTATCTGAAGCTTCCAGTAACAAAAGCACACTGGCAAACCCTAGGGTTAACAAAGTAGGTAGGGCAGGATCCATCAGGTCGGATGTTGATTCGCCTTTAATCCATCAAAATTCATGCCTTTCTGTTGATCGTTCTGCACGATCAGTTGATTCCAAGCCCACTGTTGAGCGTCGATCACCTAAAATCAGCATCCTTCCTGATGTAAGAGGAGCAAAATCTTTGTTAAATTCTCCTCCATATCTTCTTAGTTTTCACATGTTATGGCAAAGACTAGTTTGACCTTTTCTTGTGTATGTGTCAAAATTCATAGAAACAACCACGAGCATCAAACATTTTTATGTTAAGCTTATTTGTTTTAAACTTCAGCTTATTTGTGCAATGTTAAGCATGTTTGTTTTAGATTGTCATATATTTTTTTTTCATCAACCCAAATTTTAACTCGAAACTCAATGTGAACCTGATTTTTAAAAATAGGGTTAGGGTTGAGGTTTTACAAATAGGGTTAGGGTTAGGATTGACATTTTACAAATAGGGTTAGGGTTAGGATTGAGGAGAACACGAGTTTCATGAGCTCGAGTTGCACCCCTACCTGGGTCAGACTAAGAAAATTCCTTTTTTTCTGATCCCTATAAATTTTAGAATAATATTGCTGATGAAATTCTCTTCTAAAATCTTTCCATGACAACTCTATTCCCTAGAGCTACCTGCTACAAATAGATCTCCATCAACTCTGAGCTCTACCCTCCAGCAAGAAGGTGGCGATACTCAACCTCTGCTCCTTAGACCATCCCATCACATCAAAGACCCTCTCTACCCTCTGCAGCCAAGCCCAGCCTGAAGAGGGTCAGTAGTTCCCTGAAACTCTAGAGCCTCCAACTTTTTGGCTCTTTCTACATTCCTCTCAGCCTTCAAGTTTTTAGCTGGAAGGCTGGAACTAGCACCCACAGCTGCTACCACAGCCTGAGTAATCATGCCCACTAGCTCTGGCATACTGGGCCCCTGAGTCTATGCCTGAGATGGGTCTACTGGCACAAGGGTAGCATACTACGAAGAAGACTCGGGCATCTACTCTGAAGATGCCTCCACCCTAGCCTCATTAGATACGAGCTCGATGGAATCTTTAGAAGCCATTCTATCTGATCAATCTTTAACTGACCTTCTGAGTTTATTCTGACCTCTATTTCTACCTCTACTTGAGAATTGCTCTGTCTCTCTAGGTGCCTTTATAGTAATCATCCTACAAAGACATTATTCATTACATTAGTTTCATCATTCAATAACTATAATCATAACCATTCAATCATCCTAGACTCATACTCATACTTATTCCCCTATGACCTAATAATCTAAGGCTCTGATACCATTAATTATCGGCTTTCCTTACTCTTGGGACCACCGCTAGTAACTCTGCACACCTACAGTAATCGGATGAGGTTCTCCTAGCCTTTATGTAACGCTTCATAAAGACCTAGAAAACTTCAATAAATTATCACAAATGACAGGCACTCAAAATGCATCCTGATAAAAACTTTTTATCGTTTGCTCATATAAATAAATGTATATCACTACAAAAATCATATCAATACTAAGCATCATCCTACTTAGATAATATTTTTCATGACATCCTCATGCAGATTATAAGATCACATTCACAATTGATAACATAATCACTGATACTAACATTATACTCATAATTTCCTCCAAAACATAAGTCTTTCTTTCATGACAAAAGAGTCTAAGATACATCACCAAATCTCACTTTACACACACATATGCATATACATAAATATCACATTCACAATCGATAACATAATCACTGTACACATTCATCAGCTAATGGTCCAGTCCCGCTTATCCTTTGATCCTGCCAGAGAGACTCACTGATCTGAAAGTAATTATCAATCATAGAGAGGTGAGACCTAAGTCCCAATAACTAGATATCCATCTAACCATGGGAAATAGAGAACTATAACATCATTTTAAAGCATAATAAACACACATACTACTCGTGTGAATATGATATCAGGAAGCTTAAAACATAGCTTATTCTTCAAATAATATATATCATAAACTGAAGTATCATATCAATATTTTTTTATTGGAAACCATCTTCATACATGGATAATTATATCTTTTTGAAATGATAAAATATAACTTATAACTTAGCTTATGCTTGCAATAATATACTAGTACTAAAATACTCTTTGAATAACTCATTTATAAAAATCCAAGCATGATGCAATACTTCATAAAGTATATATATACATTTCTTCATTTTATAGCCCATACTTTCTTGCTCATCTCTCTGATCCCCAATGAGATCTAATTTTTGCCCGCTGGCTTCTCCTTTCAACTCATCCCCATGGGATATGCATATATTTGGTCCACTGGCCCTTTTTATAAAATCTAATGCAAGTTTTTTTAAAAACTTTATAATGCTGGGCTGTGTATGAAACCTCCGAGGTACCACCCTATAGTCGCCATCATGCAAGTGTACTCATCGAGTGCGTGACTAGTAATAAGATTTCTACACAAATAGTACCTCTTACTCGTGCGGTTCATCCAACAAAGTGCTTTATTCCTTAACCCTGTAACATCGAGTTTCATCCTGCCCCTATGGGCTATATAATATAATAATCAGCTTTACTGAGCTATGATTCTTGCCCTTATGGGCTGCTTACAACCTGCCCCACTAAGCCTGGTCTAGAGTTCACTAACCCCTAGTCTTAGGATTCATCGTATGATCGAATTACAAGGAGGTGCTGGCTCAATAGTAATGTGCAATGCTCATGCTATAGCATAGTCAACAAAATGATCAATCCCATAGCTGCCTGATGCTCAATGCGATACATGCATCAAAACTCATACTTTATTCTTTTGCTTAAAACTCATGCTTTAACTTATGCATCAAAACCCATGCTAAAAAATCATGCATCAAAATCCATGCATCAGAATACCATATACTAAGTTCTTATTTTTTCAAGTTTAAATATATATATATAATACTCTACTATCATACCACAGCTAGGTATTAAACATCACCATATTAGCTCAAAGATTTTTTTTTTGCTAGATGAGAAATCCACTCATCTCAGCAAAAATATCCTTTTAACTGATACTCAAATCCAGTGTTCCTACTTTCTAGAACAACCCTCCTGACCTACGTCAACATACGAACATAATAGCTATTAGAGTTACCTGTACACAAGGTTTTTCTTCTGAAACCATGCATGCATACATAATCTAACATCTGATATCTCATTATTTTCTTTCATCCTTTCTCTATTCACTATTACCTCTCTATCATTTCAAGATACAAGAATCTAAGAAAAATCCAAAGCCATGCAAGGTTTAGGAAAGCTATAGCTTATTTGAAGACAAGCACAAACCCCAAGCTTCCCCTTTCCTTCCTTCCTCTTTCTCTTTTCTTCTTCTTCTTTTCTCATTCCATTCTTTTCTTTCTTTCTTTCTCTCTTTCTTTCTTTCTCTCTTTTTTCTCGCTAAAGCCATGTTATTTCCCCTTTTTCTCCTGGTGACTTGGGGACCAAGTCATGAATAGTAAGTTACTTAGGGGCTAAGGCATGAACAGTAGCTTGGCTAAATTCTCATTTTACCCATGATAGCTATTTATTGCTATTCTTTTAAATTTAATATCTTCTATGCAATATTTTTAGGAAATGATCTTGCCAACTCGAAGAGCTTAACTTTAGAAATCCAACGATTCAAACGATACTCAAATCGGACTTAAAATAAAATAAATATAAAATTTTAAAGATTTAACTTAGAAAATATGCAGTCTTAGAGTCAGCTCCAGCAAATTTAGAGTCGGCTCCCGCAAAACTTAGAGTCGACTCTAACAAAATTTAGAGTTGGCTCTAACACAAGGCAAAAATACTAAATCTTTATTTTTCAATTAGAGCCGACTCAACCTTTTGAAGGAGTCGATTCTAAAGCATGCTGAAAGTTCTATACCATGCCAGAGTCGACTCCACACCAATTAGAGTCGACTCTAATTACTAAAAACATCATATAAGGGCAAAACTCAAATTAAACTTAATTTTTCTTATGATTTAAGCCTATTAAAACTCAAATCTCTCAAATTCTTAAATCAAAGTCATTAGCACCCAAAAATATACTCATTTACACCATGGATCTTTCCTTCTTACATTTATCAAGTGGCCAACATACCCACACATCGTTAAAACCATCTGACTTTTATTTCAAATAAAAATGTCATTAATATTATCAAAATTATAAGATTTTCACGATGTTACACCATCAATGTTCCTTACTTGAAGCATGTATCAGTTGTTGGCTTCCGCATCATTTGAGACTCTTATGGTGTAAGCTAGTTACATGTCCCATTTTGAGCATGTTGCAGGTTAAGAAGTGAATCTGCTGGATCATTCTACTTCCCATGTTAACTTGGACTTAAGTGCAATGGAGGAGTTAGTTGATCGGTTGATTATGTAGCAATAGTAGAAGATGAGAGTGTTAATAAGTATCTCTCTGGTATGGCGATGGAAGAAGAGCAACCAATAAATGGCTCTGATGATGATGATGATGTACTTTGATTAGACTTTATTAATGCATCATAGCTCTCCAAGGTTATATGGCTTGTGAATTTAGAGCCAAGTAAGGAGTTTGAATGAGGTTTATTATTTCATAGTAAGGATGATGTGTAAATGGTATAAGCCTTTACTCTTTGAGGAGTTATTAACCGTGCCTAGTAGAGGAGTTGCATTAATTTTACTAAATAGTAAAATGCAAGTAATATATGAGGAGTTGTAGTTGGAAGCTCTGGATAACCAAGAGGAAGAGTGATAGTTTATAGAAAATTAGATGGTACAATAGTTCACATTCATGTATGTGTCCTGAGATGCCGTGAGACCATCATCAACTATCTTCGAATGTCATTACTGACTTTATATATTGGGCATGATAAGTGCAAATCCCTCAATCTTAATTACAGTCATTGTGGAGGAGATAAGGAGTAAGTTCGAATGCAAGGCATCCTAAAAAAAGGCATAGTATAGCAAGCAAAAAGCAATTATTATAGTATCTATGATTAGAATGAATTATGTAGACAGTTGCCGCAGTATATACTTTCATTGTAGCAATCTAATCTTGGAACTAAGATCTTATGGGATATCATAGAGATGAGCACCGATGGCTATCAATTAAAGATATATCAATATATCTTTTAGGTATTCAAACTATGAATGGATAGCTTCCACTATTGCAGACCCATAATCCAAGTCAATAGCCCACTCCAATGTGACAAATATCAGGTACCTTGTTGATACCATATCGTTTGATGATAATAATTAGATCTATCCAATTGCATTTGTCATGATTAAAGGAAGGAATTGAAGTAGCTACTTGTAGTTTTTGTATGCAAGAAAGTCAAATATCTATCTCATATCCGATCATCATATAAAAATCATTAATACTACTATAAATGCCCAAGGATGGCAACCGCTCAGTGCACACCATCACTTCTGTTTATATCATGTTGTATATAACTTCAACTATAAATTTAAAAACTTATAACCGAAGACAATGGCATATTATGTAGATAGCCATCAAACAATCTAATAAGAATCTACGATGTACATTTACTCTATATTATTATTATAGATTTATGTTTCTTATATCATGTAAGTATCTAATTTTAAGTAAGAAAATTTTAAAATATAATGGATTAAGTACATGAAATGGATAGGAAGGCCGCTGAGTAGTGCAATAATATTCCTAAAAAGGACTAGATCTAATCCTTCAATAATGATGCGGCACAAGAACAGGGGTGATTATGCAATCAATGAACTAATGAAAAATAGTTTTCTTAATGTTTTTTAAGTATTTTAGAAGATGGTTAATTCATTCGAAAATAAGAGAAAGAGTAAGAAAGTAAATTATGTGATGTAGAAAGCAACGGTTCAAGAACAAAACTTTTAGAAAAAATGAAGAAGCATACCAGGAAAGTCTGAAATTAAGAAACTCCAGGGAAGACATGCTCATGAACTTTTACAGAATTAGAATCACAGAGTAAGGGAAATGTTGATTTACCCGACGATGATGCACTCCTAATGTTGGTAGAAGATCTCTCTCTAGCAGGCAGAATTTTTGGATGAGAAAACTATCTTCCACTGAGACTTCTTGATCTCGATTCAGAGGCAAAGACGACATCCTTGGCTTTGGAAACGAATCCAGAGAGGGGCGACGACTTTGGAGAGAGAGAGAGTAGCGGCTTTGAAAATCACTCAAGAGAGGGGTGATGGTTTTGGGATGAAGGGAGGGCGACGGTTATGGAAATAAATCAGGAGAGGAGCGATGGTTTTGGAATGAAGGAAGGGCGGTGGCTATGGTTCCAAATATGGAGGCCTAGAATTTAGGGGGGTTATTGGCCCAGATGGAAACCCAAGAGGGGGGGGGGGGTGAATTGGGTTCTTTAAAAAATTAGCCCTTTTTAAAATAGTTTTCTTGAGATTAATGAGGGGAAATGCAAGATAACTATAAACTGCAGTGAGTAAGATAGAGATAGATAAAGAGACAATGAGACACTGCAAACACAAAAGATTTTATAGTGGTTCGGTGTATTCAACACCTACGTCCACTCCCAAGATTCACTTGGGTCCACACTATAATCTCTCTAGATTACAGCCGAGTTGTTTTTCAAGCTCACAACTCAAACTTGTTGTTTTATCGGGTGCACAACGAACCCAGCTGGTTTTACTCGGGCTTACCAGCACAAAACCCTACACGTTGTTTTTCACGGGCTCACAACTAACCCAAGCTTAAACAAGCTTAACCCGAGGTAAAACTACCTCCTCTAGTTCAATCCCCCAGATTGAACTAGGCATAAATAAGATAAGTATTGTGTGTGAATACAAAGCTCCTCAATGAGCAAATATACAAATTAAGAATAATAAGGTTTAGAAAAGCCTGATTTGTAGATAGGTTGGCTTTTGATCTTTTCTTCTTTTCTTCTTTTCTTCTTCTCCTTGCTGGATTGAATCAAGCCTCAGCTCCGATTCTTCGTGGTTGAAGCAGTTGAGAAGGGTTGAAAAGCAAGAAACGAATCTCCTTTCTCCAAGTTGGGAAATCCTCCAAGACTTTGATTTTGAACGCTTTGGATTCCTCTTGAGCCTTTTGGAGTGGAGTGGATTTGAGCTAGAAGGTTTTCCTTTCAAGATTCAAGCTCACGGATTTTTGAAATGGGATTTGTCTATCTCAGATTTTCTCTCTTTGTTTTTCAGATTTTTTCATTCTCCTTTTTTGAACAATAGACTTCCCTTTTTATAGATTTCTTTTACACCTCTTTTGGAATAAAACTATCCGTTGGAGTGTACCTTGTATCAAAATATATCCGTTAGAAATGAGTAAAAATAGAAATATTACCGTTAGAGCTGATCTGGCAACTTTATTTTTCGTTCCAGGTGGGTTGGAGTCGACTCTAACTTTTCTGGAGTCGGCTCTAGCTCGAGGCATTTTAAAATGATATTTCCGGAGTCGTCTCTGGCTTTTCTGGGGTCGACAAGAATCTTTTCCGGAGTCGACTCTAACTTACCCGGAGTCGACTCTAGGTTGGAGCCAGAAAAATCGACTTTCTGCTTCGTCTGTGAGAGTCGACTCTAACAGTCTCGGAGTCGACTCTAATGACCGTGCCAGTTCCGGAGTCGGCTCTGTGATTCTCGGAGTCGACTCTAATGTCTGCAATTCTTACCTAGACATTAGATTCGATCCAGAACACATTGTAACTCCTGATTTTGATCTTTCAATAGTCTTATAGGCTGAAACACTAAATCAAAATCATCAGAGCCTTCAAAAATTATACTCAAATAGTTTTGTTAATCATCAAAATCATCAATTGGGTCAACAATCTCCCCCTTTTTGATGATAACAAAAACTTTGAGTATATGCATTCAAAAATTCAATCAAACTAAGGATTATAGTCATTTTAACTTTAAACCATTGAAATTAAGGTTTTGATGCCAATGTTCAATGTAAACTTTAAAATTGTACATGAGTTCAATATAATCCATCAATATTGAATTGTTAAACTTAATGTGCATAAATTGTAAATGAGCTTTTTGTTAAGCTCCCCCTGCATTGAGTAGCTCCTCTTATATATAAGCATCAAATTTTAACAGATTAACATTTCAAGACATTTTGCATAAACAATTAATTCTCCCCCTTCTTTCTTTCTTTATGCATATTATTCAATATTCCTATTCAATCTTTCTTTCTTTGCATATACACAACTATCTCTCCCCCTTTTTTGTTATTAGCAATAAGGAGAGTAAAAAATTTATAATCTCAATAAAGCATAGGAATCCAATCAATCAAAATTGAAAAAGTGAAATTGTATTTCATAAGCAAGAACCATTACATCAGTTGATTCATTTACATTTCAAAATGAAATACATTGGATATTCAAAAACTTCCTAAGTACAAGCTATCAAACTCAAAAACAAGATCAAATGTGCTTGAATACAATTTTCTTTAGATGACCTATTATCTCCATTACATCATCCTTTTGTTTTCTTAAAATTTTCAAGGCTAGCTTCAATTTGAGAGACTGCAAGGTCAATATCCTTCTTCAATTGACCCGTTGCATGAACATACGATCCTGATCCATCGGCAATGCCTTCCATCCTTTCGAAGATCTTGTGAAGCTCAGCTCCAAAGGATTCTACAGAACTGCCTAAGGTAAAGGATAGCATGTCCAGTCTCGAATTTAATTCTTCTTTTAACTGATTAAAGTCATCCTTCAATTGATTAATTTCATTTGACCTGTGACTGTCATACTCAGCAAGTAAGCTTCTTAACTGATCAAGTTGTTCATTAGAAAATCTTCCAGAATTTGTTATAGGCTGATGTGGAGGTGATGGAATAGAACTCGGTCCGGCCTCCGAAGGTCCAGCTGAAGAAGGTCCCGCAAAAGATGAATCAGGGACTGATGGTCCCGCAGTAGATGGTCCTGGGATTTCTTCTAGTCTGGTTTCCTCTGCACCATCCCTATCTGCTCTTTCCTCTCTCCTCATCCAAACACCATTTACCTTCTTGAAGCCCATTCTATGAATAGTAGAAGTGCTGTAATAATCAGTGTGTCTCAGTTTTCTTAAAGGTTCATTTTCCATTATGAGCACACCCTGGCTTCTAAAGATAAGTGTCAGAATCATACCGTATGGCAGTGTTGATCTTTTCTTAGTAGCTGCCTCTGCCATGTAACCTATCATCATGCCAGCTAAATTGACTGGCCTTCCAGTTATAATGCAGTCCATTAACAACACGTCTCGCTCCGAGACATACTCGAATCTCCCTATTTTTGGAAATAAGATTCTACCACATATATTATGCAATAATCTGAGTTCTAGGTTCAACTGATTTGCAAAGATCTCTTCGAACTCAGTCACATCTCTTCCTAGCATCCTTGACAGTGCACCACTTCTGTCATTAAGTTGACATTCCATTAAACCAACAGTGGGCATTTCTAATAGGGTTCCAAGAATCTCAGTTGTTACCGTAACCCTAGTTCCTCTCACTGTGCTTATCAATCCTCCTTCTCCTCTGCTTAATCCATTATAAAACTCCCTTACCAATGCTGGATATGTGGGTAAATCTAGTGAGCACACTTTCTCCCATCCCATATCCCTTAAATTTCTTCCAATAGAGAAACCTTCCGATTCAAATAAATCAAAATTAACTTTTCTCCCAGTGGTAATGGTCTTACCAGCTAATTGATCAACCTTAGGAGATGAGGGTGAAGGTGGAGAATCCTCTTGAGTGGCCGAAGAGGAAGAAGGCGATGGTTGCCTCCGAACCGTGCGTCTCTTCGTTGGAACGGATGCTCCAGCGACGAATCCGCGCCTCTTTGGAGCCATTGAGAGGATTGGAAGGTTAATCAGGGGTTTTGAGTAGATTTGGGGAAGTTGGAAAAGTTTTGGAGTTCTTAGGAAAGGTTTAGGAGACGATTGGAATGATTGGGGGTCGACTCCGCCTTTTTATTTTTGACCTAACTCGACTTAGAGTCGACTCCCGAAAACTGGGTGTCGGCTCCGAGCCAGAAAGTCTGTCAGCGCTCGTATTAGAGTCGGCTCCACAAAAGCCAGAGTCGGCTCTAATCACTCAGACAGAACATCAAAAACTCAGGTGTCGACTCCGCAAACTGTCAGAGTCGACTCTAACAGTTTCAGAGATAAAAAATTAAGTTTCAAGAATTTGAAACTATTCAAATTAATCATCAAATTATAGATTAAAGTTCTTTAGCAATTGGGGAAACATTGAATCAAGATCTAGATAGATTTCCTTATTGAAATATCAAGATTTTTCAAGAAAATGATGAAATCTAGATTGATGTCCTTAAGAGTTTCAGAAAACTATTCCAAAGGATCACAAACTCCTAATTCTCCTCTAAGATAACAAAATCTTTCTTCACTTAAGGGTTTTGTTAATATATCTGCAAGTTGTTCTTCAGTATTCACATAATCAAGACAAATTTCATTATTGGCTACATGTTCTCTTATAAAGTGATATCTTATTTCAATATGCTTTGTTCTTGAATGTTGAATTGGATTTTTAGTAAGATTTATTGCACTTGTATTATCACATCTTATGGGTGTCTTATCAAGTGTGATACCATAGTCTTCAAGTTGTCTCTTAATCCATAGGATTTGAGCACAGCAACTTCCAGCTGCAACATATTCTGCTTCCGCAGTAGATAATGCAACCGAATTTTGCTTTTTGCTAAACCATGAGATTAAGTTACTTCCTAAAAATTGGCATGCACCACTTGTGCTTTTTCTATCTAACTTGCATCCGGCATAATCAGAATCTGAGTATGCAATTAGATTTAATGTGGAGTCTCTAGAATACCATAAACCTACATTTTTTGTTCCACTTAGTATCTTAGTATTCTTTTAACAGCTATTAAGTGTGATTCTTTAGGTTCTGATTGAAATCTAGCACATAAACATACAGAAAACATAATATCTGGTCTACTTGCGGTTAAATAAAGAAGGGATCCGATAATACCTCGATAATACTTTTGATCAACCTTTTTACCTTCTTCATCTTTGTCCAGCTTGCATGAAGGACTCATTGGTGTTCCGAGGGGTTTAATTGATTCCATACCAAATTTCTTTAGAATCTCTCTTGTGTACTTTGTTTGGTTGATAAAGATACCCTCTTTGCTTTGTTTGATTTGGAGTCCAAGGAAGAAGTTGAGTTCTCCCATCATGCTCATCTCGAATTCTCCCTGCATTAACTTGGCAAATTCTTGACATAGAGAATCGTTAGTAGCACCAAAAATAATGTCATCAACATATATTTGTACTACAAGTAAATCTTTACTTTTTCTTTTCAAAAATAATGTTTTATCAACATTTCCTCTTGTGAAATCATTTTCAATTAAGAATTTACTTAACCTATCATACCAAGCTCTAGGTGCTTGTTTCAAACCATATAAAGCTTTGTGCAATTTAAAAACGTGATTTGAAAATTCGTGATCTTCAAAACCTGGTGGTTGTTCTACATAAACTTCTTCATTTATAAATCCATTTAAAAATGCGCTTTTAACATCCATTTGAAATAAGTTAAAGTTCATATGACATGCAAATGCAAGTAAAAGTCTAATGGCTTCTAATCTAGCTACTGGTGCAAAGGTTTCATCAAAATCAATACCTTCTTCTTGATTATATCCTTTTGCAACAATCTAGCTTTGTTTCTAATTACTATGCCATTTTCATCTAGTTTATTTCTAAAAATCCATTTTGATCCTATTACTGAATGATTTTTAGGTCTTTCAACTAAAGTCCATACATTATTTCTTGTAAATTGATTTAATTCTTCTTGCATTGCTAACATCCAATTATTATCTTTTTCAGCTTCTTCTATAGTTTTAGGTTCAATTTGTGATACAAATGCAAGATGATTACTAATATTTCTCATATATGATCTAGTTCTTATTCCTTGAGATGGATCACCTATAATCAATTCCTTGGGATGACTATGAGCATATCTCCAGTCTCTTGGAAGATCTATATCATTATGATCAATATTGACATCATCGTCCTTATGTGAATCATCATCTTTAGCTTCTTGCTCATGATCTGAAGATACTTCAATATTAAGTTTTTCAAGATCTTTTTCAATTATGTTTGTATCTTCCTCATCATCAAGCTTTTCAGAACTAGATGCTAAAGATTCATCAAACACTACATGTATGGATTCTTCAACAATTAAGGTTTTCTTGTTAAAGATTCTATAAGCTTTACTAGTTGTTGAATAACCTAGAAAAATTCCTTCATCAGATTTAGCATCAAATTTTCCTAAGTTGTTTTTACCATTATTATGAATGAAACATTTACATCCAAATGCATGAAAGTATTTTATATTTGGTTTTCTTTCATTCCATAATTCATAAGGTGTTTTCTTTAAGATTGGTCTTATTAAAGCTCTGTTTAAGATGTAACATGCTGTGTTAATTGCTTCCGCCCAAAAATACTTTGGTAGGTTGCTTTCGCATAGCATGGTACGGGCCATGTCTTCTAGAGTCCTATTTTTTCTTTCAACTACACCATTTTGTTGTGGAGTCCTAGGGGCTGAAAAATTATGATTAATTCCATTTTCAGTGCAAAAACTTTCAAATAAGTGATTTTCAAATTCAGTTCCATGATCACTTCTTAGAGATACTATGGTAGTGTTTTTCTCATTTGTGACTTTCTTGAAGAATTTCAGAATATCGAGAAAGTCTCATCTTTGTGAGCTAAAAACATTACCCAAGTATATCTAGAATAATCATCTACAATCACTAGACCATATTTCTTTCCTCCTAGACTTGTGGTTCTAGGTCCAAAAAGGTCCATGTGAAGTAGCTCTAAAGCCCTAGAAGTTGAAACAACATTTTTAGATTTGAAAGAACTTCTAGTTTGTTTTCCAAATTGACATGCATCACAGATTTTGTTATTTTCAAAATCTAACTTAGGTAAACCTTTAACTAAATCCATTTTAATTAGTTTTGAAATAAGGTGTGTGCTTGCATGACCTAATCTACGATGCCATAACCATCCAATATCATTTATGTTAGCATTGTCAGCAATTAGGCAATGACTACTTTCAGATAATTTTGTCTAAGTCAACTAAGTACACATTGCCATGTCTATAACCAGTAAAAACAATGCTATCATTAATGGAATCAGATACTATGCAAATAGAAGATTTAAATGAAACATTAAAGTTCTTATCACATAGTTGGCTTATACTAATTAAATTGTGCTTTAAACCATCAACATAAAGTACATTATCAATAAATGTAGATGGAGTTATGCGAACTTTACCAAGGCCCATAATTTGACCTTTACCGTTATCGCCAAACGTCACAACTCCACCTTTCTTTTCTTCCAGGGTGATGAATTCATCTTTGTCACCCGTCATATGTCTTGAGCAGCCACTATCAAGGTACCACTTTTTCTTTGATCTTTTGGCTACAAGACATTCCTGCAACATAATTTAAACTTTATGTTTAGGTACCCAAGCTTTCTTGGGTCCTTCATGGTTAGTAGCAACAAAAATTGTTCCTTTCGGAACCCATATTTTCTTTGCTTTAACATTTAACTTGTTGTTATTATTTAATGTTTTGCATTCAAAAGATTTATCCTTTTTGATTACATTTAAAACAAGTAATATTACTTTGGTTAGCTTTTACAAAAATATTTTTAATGATTTTTGTTTTCTAATGTGTTATACCCTAAACCTGCTTTGTCAAAAACTGCTTTTTGACTATCTAAAATCATATTTAGTTTAGTTGAGCTTAGAGTAAATTTTTCAACAATGTCTTATACTTTTTAACATCTTTCTTTAATAAATCATTTTCTTTAGATTGCTGTTCTTTTCTGAAGCTAATGTTTCTAATTGATCTTTTAAATCTTTTGTTGAGTTTTAGTTTCAGATTTCAATAATCTATTTCTTGATTAATATTTTCTCTTTCTTTCCTAAGTTCTTCTTTTTCATTAGTTAAGTTCTTAACTTCTAAAGCTAATTCATTTTTACTTTTAGTTAAGCTAATATTTCATTTTTCAAAAACTTATACTTCTTTTTCAAAGATTTAAAATCAATCATCAATTCATTGAAAGCTTCAAACATTTCATCAAATGTAAATTCATCATTTGAGTTTCAGAACTTACCTCATTTCGTTGTCGTCGTTGTTGGCCATGAAGCAGATATTGGCAACTTCCTTTTGTTCTTCTTCTTCGATGAGGAAGATTCATCAGACCATGTTGCCATGTATGCTTTCTTCTTTTTCTTGTAGGCCTTTTTCAGCAAAGGACAATCATATTTAAAGTGCCCTGGCTTTTTGCACTCATAACATACTAAGGGCTCTTTTTCTTTTTCTTTTTCCTTGTCCTTTTTCTTATCTTTTTCTCCATCAAATCTTGCTCCAAATTTCTTTTTATGGAAGGGCCTTTTTCTCATAAACCTTCTGAATTTTTTGGCCAAGAGAGCAGTTTCATCATCATCCTCATCATTACTTTCACTGCTGCTCTCTTCCATTTCTGCAGTCTTGAGGGCAAGTGTTTTCTTTCTTTTTGTTTCCTCCTCAACATGCTGCTTTATTGTCAGCTCGTGGGTCATTAGGGATCCTAGAAGCTCCTCTAAAGGTAGTGCATTGAGGTCCTTTGCTTCTTGGATAGCGGTGACTTTTGCTTCCCACGCTCTTGGTAGTGACCTAAGAATTTTGCGCACAAGGTCAGCATTAGAATAAATTCTACCAAGACTCTTTAAACCATTCACAATATCGGTGAATCTAGTGAACATGCATGTGATGGTTTCAGTTTGTTCCATTGTAAATAATTCATATTTATGAACCAAAATATTTATTTTTGATTCCTTAACTTGGTTTGTTCCTTCATGAGTTATTTCCAACCTATCCCAAATTTCTTTTGCGGAATTACATGTTGAGATTCGGTTGAATTCATTAGAGTCTAAGGAACAATATAAAATATTAATGGCTTTAGCATTTAGTTGTGCCATTCTCCTATCATTATCATTCCAATCCCTTTCGGGTTTAGGAACAATAGTGCCATCAATAAGGTGTGTGGGTGTACTAGGTCCGTTTATTATTACTCCCCACAATTCATAGTCCGAAGCTTGAATGAATATTCTCATTCTAGCTTTCCAATATGAATAGTTGGTTCCATTAAATAAAGGAGGTCTATTCGTAGAATGACCTTCTGCAAAACATGAACCACTTTGTGTTGCCATAAGGATCTTTAGCCCTTGATCGTGAGATCAAATTCTAAATGAGCACATGCTCTGATACCAATTGTTGGCCCAGATGGCAACCCAAGAGGGGGGGGGTGAATTGGGTTCTTTAAAAAATTAGCCCTTTTTAAAATAGTTTGCTTGAGATTAATGAGGGAAATGCAAGATAACTATAAAGTGCAGTGAGTAAGATAGAGATAGATAAAGAGACAATGAGACACTGCAAACACAAAAGATTTTATAGTGGTTCGGTGTATTCAACACCTACGTCCACTCCCAAGATTCACTTGGGTCCACACTATAATCTCTCTAGATTACAGCCGAGTTGTTTTTCAAGCTCACAACTCAAACTTGTTGTTTTACCGGGTGCACAACGAACCCAGCTGGTTTTACTCGGGCTTACCAGCACAAAACCCTACACGTTGTTTTTCACGGGCTCACAACTAACCCAAGCTTAAACAAGCTTAACCCGAGGTAAAACTACCTCCTCTAGTTCAATCCCCCAGATTGAACTAGGCATAAATAAGATAAGTATTGTGTGTGAATACAAAGCTCCTCAATGAGCAAATATACAAATTAAGAATAATAAGGTTTAGAAAAGCCTGATTTGTAGATAGGTTGGCTTTTGATCTTTTCTTCTTTTCTTCTTCTCCTTGCTGGATTGAATCAAGCCTCAGCTCCGATTCTTCGTGGTTGAAGCAGTTGAGAAGGGTTGAAAAGCAAGAAACAAATCCCCTTTCTCCAAGTTGGGAAATCCTCCAAGACTTTGATTTTGAACGCTTTGGATTCCTCTTGAGCCTTTTGGAGTGGAGTGGATTTGAGCTAGAAGGTTTTCCTTTCAAGATTCAAGCTCACGGATTTTTGCAATGGGATTTATCTATCTTAGATTTTCTCTCTTTGTTTTTCAGATTTTTCGTTCTCCTTTTTTGAACAATAGACTTCCCTTTTTATAGATTTCTTTTACACCTCTTTTGGAATAAAACTATCCGTTGGTGTACCTTGTATCAAAATATATCCGTTAGAAATGAGTAAAAATAGAAATATTACCGTTAGAGCTGATCTGGCAACTTTATTTTTCGTTCCAGGTGGGTTGGAGTCGACTCTAACTTTTCTAGAGTCGGCTCTAGCTCGAGGCGTTTTAAAATGATATTTCCGGAGTCGTCTCTGGCTTTTCTGGGGTCGACAAGAATCTTTTCCGGAGTCGACTCTAACTTATCCAGAGTCGACTCTAGGTTGGAGCCAGAAAAATCGACTTACTGCTTCGTCTGTGAGAGTCGACTCTAACAGTCTCGGAGTCGACTCTAATGACCGTGCCAATTCCGGAGTCGGCTCTGTGATTCTCGGAGTCGACTCTAATGTCTGCAATTCTTACCTAGACATTAGATTCGATCTAGAACACATTGCAACTCCTGATTTTGATCTTTCAATAGTCTTATAGGCTGAAACACTAAATCAAAATCATCAGAGCCTTCAAAAATTATACTCAAATAGTTTTGTTAATCATCAAAATCATCAATTGGGTCAACAGGGGTTGATGGGCGCTCAAGGCAATGAAAATCTTCGGCCTCATGCCTGGCTCCCTCACGGAGGATCAATTGCTCAAGGCAACAAAAATCTTCAGTCTCACGCCTAACTCCCTCACAGAGGATCAAGCGCTCAAGGCAACGAAAAGAGAACTTGGGAAAAATAAATTTTCATATATTCATAATCTATTTTTTCATTGTTTCAAGAGAAGGGTTTTATAGACCTCTCATGCCATTACAAGATAAGTGCAATAATTAAAGTAATAAATGATAGGGATTACAAAATATGGTAGAATTGTAGAGCAAAAATCTTCTTTCTTTCATTTGATTTGACCAAAATGGCAGTAACAATATATGGTTCCAATTGGAGGCGAGGGACCCCGAGCAAAAAAGAAAACTTTGAGGTGACATCCTTCTTTCTTTTCTTTTGTCAATAAGGTCCATATATGGCGCAAGATTCTTTCCAAAATGATTGAGATGCTGATCTTCATTTTCATTAATGCATAGCAAGGGACCACTGATTTCTTCCTTATGGGGAGCCCAAGGTTGCCATCATTGTAGGTGACGACATGGAAGGAGAAGATTGATTCCAAGTCATCAATTCGAGTGGAGGCGGATCTATTGGAGGGAGAAGATTGATTTCACGTTATCAATCCAGGGGTAGGCAGATCCAATCCATAAGAGCTCCAAGGTTAGGATATGAATATGGTTGGAGAAGATCGGATGGTTGTCCAATATTGCCTAATCTAGGGGCTTCTTCTGAATATCTTCAACATGATTTCAACAAGAGTAATACACTTCTCTTGAATTATTACAGGACTCAAATAAAATGAAAATGCAAGACCTGGATATTGGACTAAACCAAACTTGACTAACTCAGTAATAGACTGGACTTAACCAATTAAGAAAGATAAAAATTACTGAACTTTTAGGGTTCAGAGATCCAAATGGAACCTGCAGCCTTTTTTCACTCTTGCTCGTGCACCAAATAATGGGTATAGATATGAATATATGATCATCAATCTACCTAAGTATGTAATCCCAATGTGATATCGGATGTTCCTTTTCGAACATTATCATGTTGAAACCTAAATTGAGCTGAAAAGTTTTAGGGATGGTGCATTTGACCGTAAGGGATAGGGTAAAATAGTGCTGGGAGAGGTGTTTGGTGGAAAAAAAAAAAAATCTAACCCACTGAAACATCATGTTGGGGTTCTTTTCTGAACATAACTCTTACTATCGAAGAGATGAAGAATTTAAAATTATCTCTACAACTGATGGGTTCAGGACAGATTTAAAATAGTCCCTATAGCTGACGAGCACGAGATCCATCGGAAAAAATCCTTTTTTAATTAACCCATGATACGACACCAAAAGAAATAACAATAATCTAATGATACCAAGGATTCCACATGCCATGTCGCATGGCATCCCAACATTATTTTGAAAATTACTTTCAGTTTTGCATTATTCATATAAATTATTATTTAAAAAAATATTATTATTAGTAGAGACTTGAGGTAGTGTTTGGATGTCAAAAAGTTATTACATAATAGAAATATGAATTATTTAGAAATAGCTTATTCCCCTTGTTATTCTAGATTTTTATTTGGTTTGAAATATGGTATTCCATCTTATTTCAGTGCAATTAATGCAGTATTATTCCAAATGGTATTTGAATGACATGGGAAGAAGCCTTTATTCCATCAGAAATAAATGAAGATTTTTTTTGAAATCTCAAAAATACCCCTAATCAAATGATAAGAAAAAATGGATTATCAATTTATTTATTAATGTAATTACTTAAATAATTTATTTTTAATTAAATAATTTATTATTATAATTTATTTAAAGTTTGTATGTTATGTACATATATTACTAACAGTTAGAAAGAGAAAAGTGGATTATATTATTAACATTTTGTGATGGACATTGTTATATACATATATTAGTAATAGTTAAATTACATTCTTTTTTGGATAGAGAGGGTAATAGTTAATTTTTGTTTTCAATAATTATCTTTAAAAACAATAAATAAAAATAAGAAGCATAAAATATGAATTTTAAAATAAAATTACTTAACTAAAATATTAAATTTATATATTTTTTGTTTTGTTTTTTTTTTTTTTAAGCGGGGGATAGCATGGTATAATAGGGCATCCAAACACTACCGAAGAACGTTTTAGCCACTGGAGACTATCATGTGCCATGCAGCTCACATGCATCGCGAAAAAAATTGAGATTCCTGCTTTCCTATCAAGTAGGTTTTGATCAGATTGCAAATTTTATAGTAGCTTCACCATTGGACTGGTCTTTGTTAATCTTAGCTTGGTTTGAGATACGCTTTGTTTTATTTCTTTGGCTTTCACCATGATCAATTGGTCAAATTATATTTTTTTATTCTTTTCTTTTCTTTTTTTTGAGCCGCTAATTTTTTTCTTTCTTTTTTTTTTTGGTGGAGGTTGTCTTGATGACTATGCTTGTGGATTTTTCTTCTTTCATGGCGCAAATGAGACATGGTCTTTTGTTTGTGTTAAAAATCCAAATTTTTTCAAGCTTGATTTCCTAATCTTAACTCTGTATCTTCTCATTTGTTATGTACTTTGCTTGTCTTTGTAGAATTTGTTATGTACTTTGATTGTCTTTGTAGAATTCTCGTTTTTTTAGTCATAGAATTATGGGATTGAGCTTTTTCTTTTTCCTCGCCTTGTGAAGATTGGGCCTTTTTAATTGATATAACTTTAACTTTCTTAATTTGCTGCTTGATCTCTGCTTGGATTTCATCACATTGCTGATATGGTGCCTTGGGTTTGAAATTGAATGTAATGGCTCTAAACTTTGGATTTTGAAAACAGATCCGGCTTATCTGAAGCTTCCAGTAACAAAAGCACACCGGCAACCCCTAGGGTTAACAAAATAGGCAGGGCAGGATCCGTTAGGTCGGATGTTGATTGGCCTTTAACCCATCAAAATTCACGCCTTTCCGTTGATCGTTCTCCATGATCAGTTGATTCCAAGCCCACTGTTGAGCGTCAATCACCTAAAATCAGCACCCTTCCTAATGTAAGAGGAGCAAAATCTTTGTTAAATTCTCCTCCATATCTTCTTAGTTTTCAATTGTGATAAGTCTATTTATTATCCCAATTTAACTATTAAAATAAATATTAATTACTTTGAATTTATTAAGAATTAATAATTTTTTATGGATGTTTGTAGGAAAGGAGCCTATAGATGGAAAGAGCTTGATTTTTGGAGTCCAATGATGCAGACGACACTCAAATCAGGATTCGGTTTGCCCAAAAAGGAAGAAAGAGATGATTTCGCATGATTCCCTGTGCAAACTAAGGCATGAGGAAACCCTATATGAGCTCTATAAAAGGAGGACCTCATGGAGTAGTTGGGAGGAGGAATTTCTACAAAGCTTTTTTATTCTTCTTTTATGTATTTAGGTCTGAAAGAGAAAATTTATGGAGGGGATGCTGGCAGCAGCAATGCGTGGCTAGATTCCTTCAACTTGGGATGATGATGAAGCCTGTAATCAGGTTTTATCTTTCTTTTTGTTCTTAAATTATATGCAATAAAAATTATGCTCTTCTTTATAATATCTTTGAGTTATTTTTCTGATTGAGATTTTGATTTGGCATACATGGCTTGTACCCTCTATCGACGTACCGTGATCGCATGATACGATATGTGCCTAAGAGAGACAAATCGTAGTATGATAGATTAGACTTTTAACCTTGCAATTATTAGATAGTTTATACTCTAAACGGACATACCATGATCTCCTGATATGGTCTATGCTTGACAAGAGATAAATTATTCTAATTTTAAATTTATAAAAATTATTACTATTGCAACATTAAAAAAAGAAGATAAAACCTGTTTGCATGGTGGATTCGGATTCCTGGGTTGCTTCTCCTGCTATTTAAATTTTATTAATTAATTAGTTGTTATCTTTTAATAACTGTTATTCTTAATATAATCCTCTATAGATAAATTTTCTTTTTCTCTTTCGTGAAATAATTGCCCTTGATCCCTGAGGATACGATCCCGATTCACCACTAGCTATAGTAGTGAGTAGGTTTTATTTTTGACCGCCAATGACAATGATCAAATTTTGGCGCCGTTGCCGAGGATCCAGACAAGATTACTTCACGAAAAAATATTAAAAAAAATAAAAAAATTATTACGAATTTTTTCTTAATTTTATTCTTATTTTTAATTTTTTATTATTCCATTATTATTCTTGCTTCTATATAAAAGAAAAGAGTAAAAAAAAATTCCTTTTTTTGTTGAATAGTTATTGCTCTCTTTAGCTTATTACTTTTTTTTATAGTTACCTTAATTATTAGATTTTCTTATTTTCTTTTTAACATAAAAAAATTACTTTTCTTCTTATTACAAATCCACTTTTAACCTAATCAACTTTTCCTTTTAATTAACTTACCTTAAAAGAACATGAAATAAAACCCTATGACACTTTCCATAAAATAATTAATTTAAGAAAATAAAATAATAAAAATAATAAATAAATAAATAAAGTATAATAAAAATAAAAATAAAAATTTTTTTTTATGCTTAGATTGACTTAGGTAAATTTATTTTCTACAAAACTTAAAATTCTTCCATTGACATCTCATAATTTATTAGGAAATTTGAAACTTAATCACAAAAATCTTTAAAAAAATAATTAGATTAATTTTGTTTGATAATTTCAAGAGCGGGACATTTATTTGTTGCACAGTATTTTATAATTAACTTTAATGGCACAAATCCTAATCAAGATAAGGTGGGGATTTCATCACCCTTCCTTGGCCTACAAACCACATCCTTCATTTTGCATTAGCCCAAACCTTTAACTCTAAAATTAACTAGACATCAGCCCCTAAGGAACTCTAGCTCAATAGGACAAGGCACTCAAAAGAGTTGGACCGGGTCAAGATTGACTACTTAACTGTTGTCTAGAAAAGGAAAGGAAAGTGGTTACTTAATTGGTTTTGTTTGCTTACCTAGTAAGCAACAGGGGGACTCCCACTGACCTTATCCTTAACTGGCTAGTTGATCAGCTAATTTTTGATTTGAAGGGCTCCAAGGCAGTCTTGAAAGTTAGGAGCTGTCTAGATCTAGGTTAAACCTAGGGTAGAGAGTCTAATCTTTGTTAACCTAATTGCTAATTAAACCATAACTAAATTATTCTTCATTACTCTTAGTTCTAGGAATCTTTTAGGATATTTTCTTTAGAATCTTCTCCTTTCTCTTCTATTATATTAGTTTAAAAAAAAACCGAATTACTGTTTTCTTTAGAGTGTATTGGTAGAGTATATGCTTTGTCACCGATTGTTACAACCCAACTTCATACCCTTAAACCCTAAATAGAGAGAACTTGTAGAGCAAACAGAGTACAAATTATGGATCTTAATTAAGAAACTAATCCACCACGTCAATTGAAGGAGTACTTTGCCCCTTCACAATATACATATTCACCATGCATACAAATACCCTCAGTAGAGGCTGCCCAATATGAAATTAAGTCCAGTATAATCCAAATGTTACCAGCTTTCCATGGATTTACAAATGAAGATCCCTATAAACACTTAGATGAATTCTGGGAAATTTGCTCAACTGTCAAGATTCAAAATTTCTTCGATGAGGCACTTAGGTTTAAGTTATTCCCTTTCTTCCTAAAAGATAGAGCCAAGTATTGGTTAAATTCACTAGACATTATAATTTCAACTTGGGACCCAACTTCAGAGGGAATTTCTTAAGAAATACTTTCCTATAGGAAAAACGAATCAAATTAGAAAAGCCATAACCAATTTTTCTCAGTTAGAGGGAGAAATGTTTCATGAAACGTGGAAGAGATTAAAAGAATTAACTAGGAAATGTCTGCACCATGCAATACCTAAATGGCACTTAGTTCAATGCTTTTATGATGGATTGTTAGAAAGGCATCGACAAATGGTGGATGCCTCATGTGAAGGAACATTTATGCTAAAAAATGAACATGAGGCATGGTAACTTTTTGAAACTCTAAGTGAAAATTCCTGGTACCACATGTCTGTTGCCTATAGAGATCCTCCCACAGAACCTAAGAGGAGGGAATATACAACATAGGTCAGTCTATAGACATTTCTATCAAAATTGATGAACTATCCTAAAAACTTGATCGAATTCTACAAGTTGGAAACATCTTTTCCCATCTACTCAATTACATGAGGTTTGTATAATCTGTTCGAGTTCGACACATTCTATAGTGAATGTCCAGCCGCATACCAATTTCCTGAGCTTATTCAAGAGCAAGCCTACCAAGCCCAAACCCAAATGGCTCCTAGACCAGAAAATGGTCCATATTCAAATACTTACAATCCTACCTGGCCAAATCACCTAAATTTTTCATGGAAACCCCAACCTATCATCAGTCCAACATCAATTAGGCCTAACCATCAAGAGACCCAATTTAGAAGCATGTCGTATTCCCAATATCCAAGTGCTCCTCAACATTCACCAAATAATTATGATCCTACTTTCGAAGAGAAGGTGTTACAAGCATTGAAAGGGCTAGAAATGAATACTCATCTTCTTCACTCACACACACAATCCATTGCACAACTAGAAACCCAGATAGGTCAACTAGCCACAACATTCAGTAAAAGAGAATGGGGTAAGCTACCAAGTCAGCCCAAAGCTAATCCTAGGGACCTAAACATCCAAGGATCAAAACAAGAAGCCCAGATTAACCAACTAAGTGTTATTCATATATTAAGATCTAAAAATAAATAAATAATCAGATGGATACACATGAAGAAGAAGAATTAGAAGTCCCACCACTTGAACAACTTATTGAGCTGGGTCAGCCCGAAACACCTAAGGCATCAGAGTCTAATGTAATGGCCAACCCACCAGTTGAGCCCATGTCAGAAGAAGATAAACCAAAAATTAGGGTTGTAGCACCATTCCCAAATAGACTTAAGTCCAATCAAAATTCAACCCAATTTGATAAGATTTTGGAGGTCTTTAAGCAAGTTAAAGTGAACATCCCCTTACTGAACATGATCCAACAAGTCCCAGCCTATGCCAAATTTCTTACGGATCTATGTACCAAAAAGAAGACCATCAATGTACCCAAGAGAGCCTTTCTAGCAGCCAGTGTGAGCTCTTACCTATCAAACTATATGCCAATAAAATATAAAGATCCAGGATCACCCACTATTTCATACATTATGGGGAACACCCTCATAAATAGGACTTTATTAGACTTAGGAGCAAGTGTTAATATATTGTCATACTCTGTATATGAGCAACTAGGGTTAGGAGAACTAAAGCCTACGAAAATGATCCTACAACTAGCTGATCACTCTTTGAAAGTACCCAAGGGAATAGTAGATGATGTATTGATCAAAGTTGGTAACTTTATCTACCCATTGGACTTTGTGATTTTAGAAACTGAACCAGTGACAAACCCAAAAAGCCACGTCCCAATGATTTTAGGTAGACCATTTTTGGCCATATCTAATGCCCTAATTGATTGTCGAAATGGATTAATGAAACTCTCATTTGGAAATATGTCAATTGATCTTAATATTTTTAATCTTACCAATACACATCAAACGAGCGACTCAAATTATGTTCAGGATACTGTTTATGATCCAATTGACCTTAGTGATGAAAAGCTTGACCTAGAAACCTGCATAAACCAAGACAGGGAGCAAATTAATGAGGTTGCTATAATTGATGAAAAATCAAGATGGAAACTTCCAACTGAACCACTAAAGAAAGTACCTGAATCATTACCCAAATAATCAATAAAGGAAGCACCCAAATTAGAACTGAAACCACTTCCCAAGCATCTCAACTATGCATATCTAGGTCCATCAGAAACCCTACCTATGATTATTTCAACCAATCTAGACTACTCACAAGAAGGGAAACTATTGAATGAGAATAAAGAAGCGTTAGGATAGACCATGGTTAACATAAAGGGATTAGACCCTCGATCATTCAACATAGGATTCACTTAAGGGAGAAAATCAAGCATATAAGAGATCTCCAAAGAAAACTTAAACCAACCATGAAGGAAGTAGTAAAGGAAGAAATCATTAAACTCCTTGATAATGGTAATCAAAGTGAGCCATGACGTCTGGCTGAAGATGTTAAACTTAGTGCTTTTTGGGAGGCAACCCAAAATTTTTATGTTCTAACCTTTATTTCATGATTCTTATTTTTAGGAATAAGAAACTACTCCGCACGGTCACTCCTAACATTACACAAGGCATATCTCATCCAGGCGGTATTTCTCCTTATTTTATTCTTCCTTACTTCATTGAGGACAATGAGAATTAAGTTGGGGGTAAGAGAAACCTTTTTGAAAAATATTTTGAAAACACCTTGGAATTTTTTAAAAAATTTTAAAATTTTTGTGCTATGAAAGAAATTCTTGAGCAAAATTGACTAGAAAAAGGTAATAGAGTTAGAAAGTATTGGCTAATTACTGTAGAGAGACAAGGAGTAGACTAGCTGCTCAAACTTTTAGTAACCTACTTAGGTCATCTAAAGGCTATTAGCACTTCCATTGCCAATGCACACTGACGAGGTAAATTAGGTATTAGTTGTAAGGTCAATTGGAGATTCAATTATTACTAAAAATTGGTAATTGATATACACCCCAATGATAGAAACTTGAATTTAAGAAAAGAGCTATCTGCCTAATAAAAAATAAAAAAATAAATATATATAAATAAAAAAAATAAGTCTAAACATTGATTTTCCTTCGAGTAACCAGGCACCTTCGCCTAAGTAAGCGTTATTGTTCGCATCAAAAAATGGGCAATGTAAAGATATTGCTAAAAAAAAAAAAAATAAAAATAAATAAATAAAAATATATATTATGCAGTGTGAAAGCTACCTTAGGTCATGTGCTTAATTTGAGGGTGTATAAAACTTGCTCAAAGTAAGTGATAAACGAAGATACCATTGTTTCTTACAAGCTAGTACCGAAATGCTAAGTTAGCCATTACAAACATAAGTGTTGTAGATCTATAGATGAACTCTAAGAAAGTTTCTTATAGTTCTGACAGCAAAATTTACTTCAAAAACTCAATACTTAATTAGTGATACTAGCTATCTTCTTTCAACCTTAAGCCTAGATTTAATTTTGCAAAAGAGAATTTTAGTGATGTATGGTTTTATTTTAATTACATTGCTAAGGGACTAGCAATGATTAAGTTAAAGGGTGTGATAAGTCTATTTATTATCCCAATTTAACTATTAAAATAAATATTAATTACTTTAAATTTATTAAGAATTGATACTTTTTATAGATGTTTGCAGGAAAGGAGCCTATAGATGGAAAGAGCTTGATTTTTGGAGTCCAATGATGCAGACGACACTCAAATCAGGATTCGGTTTGCCCTAAAAGAAGAAAGAGATGATTTCGCATGATTTCCTGTGCAAACTAAGGCAGGAGGAATCCCTAGATGAGCTCTATAAAAGGAGGACCTCAAGCAGTAGTTGGGAGGAGGAGTTTCTACAAAGCTCTTTTTATTCTTCTTTTATTTAGATTATTATATTTAGGTCTGGAAGAGAAAATTTATGGAGGGAATGCTGGCAGCAGCAATGCGTGGCTAGATTCCTTCAACTTGGGATGATGATGAAGCCTATAATCAGGTTTTATCTTTCTTTTTGTTCTTAAATTCTATGCAATAAAAATTATGCTCTTCTTTATTATATCTTTAAGTTATTTTTCTGATTGAGGTTTTAATCTGGCATACACGGCCTGTATCCTCTATCGACGTACCGTGATCTCATGATACGATACATGCCTAAGAGAGACAGATCGTAGTATGATAGATTAGACCCTTAACCTTGCAATTATTAGATAGTTTATACTCTAAGCGGACGTGTCGTGATCTCCTGATACGGTCTGTGCCTGATAAAAGATAAATTATTCTAATTTTAAATTTATAAAAATTATTACTATTGCAACATTAAAAAAAGAAGATAAAACCTATTTGCATGGTGGATTCAGATTCCTGGGTTGCTTCTCCTGCTATTTGAATTTTGTTAATTAATTAGTTGTTATCTTTTAATAACCGTTATTATTAATATAATCCTCTATAGATAAATTTTTTTTTTCTCTTTCATGAAATAATTGCCCTTGATCCCTGAGGATACGATCCCGATTCATCACTAGCTATAGTAGTGAGTAGGTTTTATTTTTGACCGCCAATGACAGCGATCAACTTGTTATGGCAAAGACTAGTTTGACCTTTTCTTGTGTATGTGTCAAAATTCATAGAACCAACCACGAGCATCAAACTTTTTTATGTTAAGCTTATTTGTTTTAAATTTTAGCTTATTTATGCAATGTTAAGCCTATATGTTTCAGATTGTCATATTTTTTTTCCTATCAACCCGAATTTCAACTCAAAACTCAATCCGAACCCGATTTTTAAAAATAGGGTTAGGTGAGGTTTTACAAATAGGGTTAGGGTTAAGGTTAGGGTTGACATTTTACAAATAGGGTTAGGGTTGAGGAGAACATGAGTTTCATAAGCTCGAGTTGCACCCCTACCTGGGTCAGACTAAGAAAATTTCTTTTTTTCTGATCCCTATAAATCTTAAAATAATATTTCTGATTAAATTATCTTCTAAAATCTTTTCATGACAACTCTATTCCCTAGGGCTGCCTGCTACAAATAGATCTTCACCAACTCTAAGCTCTACCCTCCAGCAAGAAGGTGGTGATACTCAACCTCTGCTCCTTAGAGCATCCCATCACATCAAAAACCCTCTCTACCCTTTGTAGCCAAGCCCCAGCCTAAAGAGGATCAGTAGTTCCCTGAAACTCAGAGTCTTCAACTTTCTGGCTCTTTCTACATTCCTCTTAGCCTCCAAGTTTTTAGCTGGAAGGCTAGAACTAGCACCCACAGCTGCTACCATAACCTGAGTAATCATGTCCACTAGCCTTGGCATACTGGCCCTTGAGTTTGTGCCCGAGATGGGTCTACTGGCATAGGGGTAGCAGACTACGAAGAAGACTCGGGCATCTGCTTTGAAAATGCCTCCATCCTAGCCTCATTAGATACGAGCTCGATGGAATCTCTAGAAGTCATTTTACATTTTACCTGATCAACCTTTAATTGACCTTCTGAGTTTATTATGACCTTTATTTCTACCTCTACCTGAGAATTACTCTGTCTCTCTAGATGCCTTTGTAGTAATCATCCTACAAGACATTATTCATTACATTAGTTTCATTATTCAATAACTATAATCATAATCATTCAATCATCCTAGACTCATACTCATACTTATTCCCCTATGACCTAATAACCTAAGGCTCTGATACCATTAATTATCGACTTTCCTTACTCTTGGGGTCACCGCCAGTAACCCTGCACACCTATGGTAATCGGATGAGGTTCTTCTAGCCTTTATGTAGCGCTCCATAAAGACCTAGGAAACTTCAACAAATTATCACAAATGATAGGCACTCAAAATGCATCCTAATAAAAATATTTTATCGTTTGCTCATATAAATAAATGTATATTATTACAAAAATCACATCAATACTAAGCATCATCCTTCTTAGATAATATTTTTATGACATCTTCAGGCAGATTATAAGATCACATTCACAATCGATAACATAATCAGTGATAATAACATTATACTCATAATTCCCTTCAAAACATAAGTCTTTCTTTCATGACAAACGAGTCTAAGATACATCACCAAATCTCATTATACACATACACATATGCATATACATAAATATCACATTCACAATCGATAACATAATCATTGTACACATTAATCAGCTAAGGGTCCAGTCCCGCTTATCCTTTGATCCTGCCAGAGAGACTCACTGATCTGAAAGTAATTATCAATCATAGAGAGGTAAGACCTATGTCCCAATGACTGAATATCTATCTAACCATAAAAAATAGAGAACCATAACATCATTTTAAAGCATAATAAACACACATACTACTCGTGTGAATATGATATCAAAAAGCTTAAAGCATAGCTTATTCTTCAAATAATATATATCATAAACTGAAGTATCATATCAATATTTTTTATTGGAAACTATCTCCATGCATGGATAATTACACTTTTTTGAAATGATAAAATATAACTTATAACTTAACTTATGCTTGCAATAATATACCAGTACTAAAATACTGTTTGAATAACTCATTTATAAAAATCTAAGTATGATGCAATACTTCATAAAGTATATATATATATATATATTTCTTCATTTTATAGCCCAGACTTTCTTGCTCATCTCTCTAATCCCCTCTAATTTTTGCCCATTGGCTTCTCTTTTCAACTCATCCCCATTGGGATATGCATATATTTGGCCCATGGCCCTTTTTATAAATTCAAATGCAAGTTTTTTTTTTTAACTTTATAATGTTGGGCTATGTGTGAAACCTCCGAGATACCATCCTATAGTTGCCATCCTGCAAGTATACTTTCATCGGGTGCGTGACTAGTAACAAGATTCCCACATAAATAGCACCCCTTACCCGTGCGGTTCATCCGATAAAGTACTTTGTTCCTTAACTCTGGAACATCGAGTTTCATCTCTGCCCCTATGGGCTATATAATATAATAATCAGCTTTACTAAGCTATGATTCTTGCCCTTATGGGTTGCTTACAACCTGCCCCACTAGGCCTGGTCTAGAGTGCACTAACCCTTGGTCTTAGGGTTCATCGTATGATCGAATCGCAAGGAGATGCTAGCTCAATAGTAGTGTGCAACACTCATGCTACAACATAGTCAACAAGATGATCAATCCCATAGCTGCCTGATGCTCAATATGATACATGCATCAAAACTCATACTTTATTCTTTTGCTTGAAACTCATGCTTTAACTTATGCATCAAAACCCATGCTCAAAAATTATGCATCAAAACCCATGCATCAGAATATCATATACTAAGTTCTTATTTTTTCAAGTTTAATATATATATAATACTCTACTATCATACCACAACTAGGTATTAAACATCACCATATTTGCTCTAAGATATTTTTTTCTTTGCTAGATGAGAAACCCATTCACCTCAGCAAAAATATCCTTTTAATTGGTACTCAAATCCAGTGTTCCTACTCCCTGTAATAACCCTCCTGACCTACATCAACATACGGACATAATAGCTATTAGGGTTACCTGTACACAAGGTTTTCCCCCGAAACCATGCATGCATACATAATCTAACCTCTGATATCTTATTATTTTCTTCCATCCTTTCTCTATTCACTATTACCTCTCTATCATTCAAGATACAAGAATCTAAAAAAAATTCGAAGCCATGAAAGGTTTAGGGAAGCTATAGCTTACCTGGAGATAAGCACAAACTCCAAGCTTCTCCTTTCCTTCCTTCCTTTTTCTCTTTTCTTCTTCTTTTCTCATTCCTTTCTTTTCTTTCTCTCTTTTTTCTCGCTGAAGCCACGTTATTTCCCCTTTTTCTCTTGGTAACTTGGGGACCAAGTCATGAAAAGTAAGTTACTTAGGGGCTAAGGCATGAATAGTAGCTTGGCTAAATTCTCATTTTACCCCCGATAGCTATTTATTGCTATTCTTTTAAATTTAATATCATCTATATAATATTTTTAGGAAATGACCTTGTTAACTTGAAGAGCTTAATTTAAGAATCCAACGATTCAAACGATACTTAAATCGAACTTAAAATATAATAAATATGAAATTTTAAAGATTTAACTTAGAAAATCTGCAATCTTAGAGTCGGCTCCAACAAATTTAGAGTCAGCTCCCGCAAAACATAGAGTCGACTTTAACAAAATTTAGAGTTAGCTCTAACACAAGGTAAAAATGCTAAATCTCTGTTTTTCAATTAGAGTCGACTCTACCTTCTGCAGGAGTCGACTCTAAAGCATGCTGAAAGTTCTATACCATGCCAAAGTCGACTCCACACCAATTAGAGTCGACTCTAATTACTAAAAACATCATATAAGGGTAAAACTCAAACCAAACTTAATTTTTCTTGTGATTTAAGCCTATTAAAACTTAAATCTCTTAAATTCTTAAATCAAAGTCATTAGCACCCAAAAATATACTCATTTACACCATGGATCTTTCCTTCTTACATTTATCAAGTGGCCAACACACCACCCACACATCATTAAAACCATCTGACTTTTATTTCAAATAAAATATTATTAATATTATCAAAATTATAAAATTTTCAGGATGTTACACCATCAATATTCCTTCCTCGAAGCATATATCAGTTGTTGGCTTCCACATCATTTGAGACTCTTACAGTGTAAGCTAGTTACATGTCCCATTTTGAGCATGTTGCAGGTTAAGAAGTGAATCTGCTGGATCATTCTATTTCCCATGTTAACTTGGACTTAAGTGCAATGGAGGAGTTAGTTGATCGATTGATTATCTAACAATAGCAGAAGATGAGAGTGATAATAAGTATCTCTCTGGTATGGTGATGGAAGAAGAGCAACGAATAAATGGCTCCGAATGATGATGATGATGTACTTTGATTAGACTTTATTAATGCATCATAGCTCTCCAAGGTTATATGGCTTGTGAATTTAGAGCCAAGTAAGGAGTTTGAATGAGGTTTATTATTTCATAGTAAGGATGATGTGTAAATGGTATAAGCCTTTACTCTTTGAGGAATTATTAAGAGTGCCTAGTAGAGGAGTTGCATCAATTTTACTAAATAGTAAAATGCAAGTAATATATGAGGAGTTGTAGTTAGAGGCTCTAGATAACCAAGAGGAAGAGTGATAGTTTATAGAAAATTAGATGGTACAATAGTTCACATTCATGTATGTGTCCTGAGATGCCATGAGACCATCATCAACTATCTTCGAATGTCATTACCGACTTTATATATATTGGGCATGATAAGTGCAAATCCCTCAATCTTAATTACAGTCATTGTGGAGGAGATAAGGAGTAAGTTCGAATGCAAGGCATCCTAAAAAAAGGCATAGTATAGCAAGCAAAAAGCAATTATTATAGTATATGTGATTAGAATGAATTATGTAGACAGTTGCCGCAGTATATACTTTCATTGTAGCAATCTAATCTTGGAACTAAGATCTTATGGGATATCATAGAGATGAGCACCGATGGCTATCAATTAAAGATATATCAACATATCTTTTAGGTATTCAAACTATGAACGGATAGCTTCCACTATTGCAGACCCATAATCCAAGTCAATAGCCCACTCCAATGTGACAAATATCAGGCTACCCCTGTTGATACCATATGGATTGATGATAATAATTAGATCTATCCAATTGCATATGTCATGATTAAAGGAAGGAATAGAAGTAGCTACTTGTAGTTTTTGTCTGCAAGAAAGTCAAATATCTATCTCATATCCGATCGTCATATAAAAATCATTAATACTACTATAAATGCCCAAGGATGGCAACCGCTCAGTGCACACCATCACTTCTGTTTATATCATGTTGTAGATAACTTCAACTATAAATTTAAAAACTCATAACCGAAGACAATGGCATATTATGTAGATAGCCATCAAACAATCTAATAAGAATCTAGGATACATTTACTCCATATTACTACTATAGATTTATGTTTCTTATATCATGTAAGTATCTAATTTTAAGTAAGAAATTTTTAAAATATAATGGATTAAGTACATGAAATGGGTGCAATAATATTCCTAAAAAGGACTAGATCTAATCCTTCAATAATGATGCAGCACAAGAGTAGGAATGATTATGCAATCAATGAATTAATAAAAATTAATTTTTTTATATTTTTTTAAGTATTTTAGAAGATGGCTAATTCATCCAAAAATAAGAGAAAGAGTAAGAAAGTAAATTATGTGATGTAGAAAGTAACGGTTCAGGAACAAAACTTTTAGAAAAAATGAAGAAGCATACTAGGAAAGTTTGGAATTAAGAAACTCCAAGGAAGATATGCTCATGAACTTTTATAGAATCGAAATCATGAAGTAAGGGAAAAGTTGATTTACCCAACAATGATGCACTCCTAATGTTGGTAGAAGATCTCTCGCTAGCAAACAGAATTTTTGGATGAGAAAACTATCTTCCACGTGAGGCTCCTTGATCTCGATTCAGAGGCAAAGATGACATCCTTGGCTTTGGAGTGAATCCAGAGAGGGGCGACGACTTTGGAGAGAGAGAGAGCAGTGGCTTTGAAAATCACTCAAGAGAGGGGCGATGATTTTGGGATGAAGGGAGGGCGGCGGTTATGGAAATAAATCAGGAGAGGAGCGATGGTTTTGGGATGAAGGAAGGGTGGTGGCTATGGATCCAAATATGGAGGCCTAGAATTTAGGAGGGGTTGATGGGCGGTTATGGTGGTATGAGGATTAGGGTTTCTTTGGTGAAGCTTGGTAGAGGATATGGACTAGACTAGGGTTTAGTAGTAAGAACACTTTGGTCTCATGCTTGGCTCCCTCACGGAGGATCAATTGCTCAAGGCAACGAAAATCTTTGGCCTCATGCATGGCTCCCTCATGGAGGATCAATTGCTCAAGGCAACGAAAATCTTCAGCCTCACGCCTAACTCCCTCACGGAACTTGGGAAAAATAATTTTTCATATATTTATAATCTATTTTTTCATTGTTTTAAGATAAGGATTTTATAGACCTCTCATGCCATTATAAGGTAAGTGCAACAATTAAAGTAATAAATGATAGGGATTACAAAATATGGTAGTATTGCAGAGCAAAAATCTTATTCCCTTCATTTGATTTGACCAAAATGGCAGCAGCAATATATAGTTCGAATTGAAGGCGAGGGACCATAAGCAAAGAAGGAAACTTTGAGATGATATCCTTCTTTCTTTCTTTTTGTCAATAAGGTCCATATGTGATACAAGATTCTTTCCAAAATGATTGAGATGCTGATCTTCATTTCCATTAATGCATAGCAAGGGACCACTGATTTCTTCCTTATGGGGAAGATTGATTCCACATCATCAATTCGAGTGGAGGCGGATCTATTGAAAGGAGAAGATTGATTCCACGTCATCAATCTAGGTGTAGGCAGATCCAATCCATGCAGAGCTCCAAGGTTAGGGTATGAATATGGTTGAAGAAGATCGGATGGTTGTCCAATACTGTCTAATCTGGGGCTTCTTCTCAGGGTTTTAACAAGAGTAATACACTTCTCTTGAATTATTACAGGACTCAAATAAAATAAAAATGCATGATCTAGACATTGGACTAAACCAAACTTGACTGACTCAGTAATAGACTGGACTTGATCAACTAAGAAAGATAAAAATTACTGGACTTTTAGGGTTCAGAGATCCAAATAGAATCTTGAAGTCTTTTTCTTACTCTTGCTCCTGCACCAAATAATGGGTATAGATATGAATATATGATCATCAATCTATCTAAGTATGTAATGCCAATGTGATATCGGATGTTCCTTTTCTAACATTATCATGTTGAAACCTAAATTGAGCTGAAAAGTTTTAGGGATGGTGCATTTGACCGTAAGGTATAGGGTAAAATAGTGCTGGGAGAGGCGTTTGGTGAAAAAAAAAAAAAAATCTAACCCTCTGAAACATCATGTTGGGGTTCTTTTTTGAACAGAACTCTTAGGTAGTGTTTGATATGGGGGATAAGGAAGGATATCCCCTGGATATCTCTTCTTATTCCCAAATGCTATAGCTAGAAGGGATAGGTCTGAAAAATTTAACTAGAGGGGATAACCCATGGTTAACCATGGTTAACCATGGGTTATCTCTTGAACTTATTCCCTAGGGAACCCAGGAACAACTAATGTTATCCCTTGATGGCAAACTTGTAATTTTAAAAAAATGCTTATTCCCTCAGCTATCCCCTGGATAAATGCTATCCCGTACATTTATCCAGGGATAGCTTTTAGGCTATCAAACACTACCTTACTATCGAAAAGATGAAGAATTTAAAATTATCCCTACAACTGATGGGTTTAGGACGGATTTAAAATAGTCCCTATAGCTGACGAGCACGAGATCCGCTGGAACAAGTCCTTTTTAATTAACCCATGATACGACACCAAAAGAAATAACAATAATCTAATGATACCAAGGATTCCACACGCCATGCCGCATGGCATCCCAACATTATTTTGAAAATTACTTTCAGTTTTGCATTATTCATATAAATTATTATTTAAAAAATATTATTATTAGTAGAGACTTGAGATAGTGTTTGGATGTTAAAAAGTTATTACAGAATAGAAATACGAATTATTTAGAAATAGCTTATTCCCCTTATTATTCTAAATTTTTGTTTGATTTGAAATCTAGTATTCCACTTTATTTCAATGCAATTAATACAGTGTTATTCCAAATGATATTTGAATGGTACGAGAATAAGCCTCTATTCCATTAGGAATAGATGAAGATTTTTTTGAAATCTCAAAAATACCCTTAATCAATGATATGAAAAAATGAATTATTAATTTATTTATTAATGTAATTATTTAAATAATTTATTTTTAATTAATTAATTAATTATTATGATTTATTAAAAGTTTGTATATTTTATACATATATTTAGTAACAGTTAGAAAGAGAAAAGTGATTATACTATTACCATATTATGATGGGCATTGTTATATACATATAGTAGTAATAGTTAAATTATATATATTTTTTTAGATAGAGAAGATAATAGTCATTTTTTTTTTAGCCATTGTCTTTAAAATATGATAAATAAAATTAAGGAGCATAGAATAAGAATTCTAAAATAAGATTGTTTAATTAAAATATTAATTTTTTTTTTTTTATTTATTTTGAGAGCGGGGTATGGCATGGAATAAGGGCCTATATTCCCAGAACATGGCATCCAAACACTACCGAAGAACGTTTGAGCCGCTGGAGACTATCACGCGCCATGCGGCTCACATGCATCGTGAAAAAATTTATAAACTCTCCTTCCGTTTCAGTGGGAAATTAAATCCCATTCGCTCTCAGAGGTCGGGGAGGAGAGGGAGCCGGAGAAGCGATGGAGGAATCAAAGACCGTCCATTCGGCGCTGGTCACCTACACGTCTATGATCTCGCTTCTCACCCTCTGCCCTCCCTTCGTCATCCTATTGTGAGCTCTCCTCTCCTCTCTTTTAAATCCCTAAAGAGCCATCCGAACTAAGAGATCGGCTATTAGAATTGTTCTTCTTCTATTCCTTTTCTTTTTTGATTTTTTGACCTAGAATCTTGCGCCCTTCTTCGTTTTTTCTTGAGATTTTTTGGGAACAGAAAACCCAGATAGACGGTGATCCGAGACGGTTCTTGTTTCTGATGCCTATAAACTGATTTCTTATTTTTCTTCAAATCATGCCTTCTTTGCTGGTTTTTTGTTGGTTCCAAGAATATTTTTCTTTATGTCGCTGTAGTTTTCAAGGGAATGCTAGGATATCTTCCACTAGTTTCTCTATTTTTTTTCCCCTTTATTAAAAAAATAACACTTTTTCGTTTCTTGACTGTTACCTAATTCTTTTTTCTGCAGTGGAAAAGCTAAGCTGGTCGGTGATCCGAGATTTCAAATTTTAAAAAAAAATTATTTGGAATTATTAGAATAATTACATTTTCTTTCACGTATGCCAAGAATAGTTGCAGCAAAGTAGTAAAAGCTAGATCTTGATTATTTTTTTAAATTTTTTTGAATGTCTATTTTTGTTTGGTTATATCGATGTCTTTCCACCTGTTTTTGTTTTGAAAGCTCTCCACAACCATCGTTCTAGACGCAGCAATGTATGACACTGAATACTTTTATTTTGTTCTTTAGATGGTATACAATGGTTCACGCTGATGGATCTGTGCTGCAAACTTATGAGTATCTGAAGCAAAATGGGCTGCAGGGCTTTAAGAATCTCTGTCCGACACCATCTCCTGTTGCATGGAAAATCATCGGTTGCTTTGGTGCATTCGAAGCTTTTCTTCAGCTTGCACTTCCTGGGAAAAGGGTTGAGGGTCCAGTTTCTCCATCAGGCAACATACCCGTATACAAGGTTTGAATCTGTGTAAATTACCTCAAGAATGCCATTGGTGCATCCTACATGCATCATTATTCTGCAGCCTTTGATAGAAAGATGATTTCAAAGTGAACTAAAATCTGCTGATCCACAAGGATGTCTTTGTCGGTATCAAGAATTGCTATCATGCATGTGTTGTTACAGTTAGCTTTAAGCATAAAATTATTCAGGTACAAGGTTGTATAGACTCTAGTTCCCATAACTCATTCGCCACTTAAAAGCTTTGCATGGCTTTTCATATTACAAAGATTGGATCATCTTGGTTATTCAAGTTTTTCTGTTTGGCTCAAGTCAATGATTGATTGCACTGGTTGCAGCCATTTTTTTTATTTACATTTTCTAAAATATAACTTTTTATTTCAAGTTAAATTATTTCACTGATAAAGAAGCTGAGGGAATAATATGTGATAAATATCAAGAAAACACAGAAAGAGGAATAGCAAAACTATCAGTGAGGCCTACCAGCCTCCAGTCCTACTTTATGCTGCCAAAAAGCAAGTTTTATTCAGGAACAGGGAGAATGTCTGTTCCAACAGCCCATTTCCCTTTTTAGTTTTATCGACCTTCTGCTAGGCATTTCAAGAAATAGAAAGGAATTAACTAATAATATCATTCCTGTTTTCTACAGGCAAATGGTTTGCAACCATATGCAGTGTCTTTGATAACTTATCTTTGTATTCTCTGCTTATGTTATTTCTTTTTTTCTTTTTTTACAGGCAAATGGTTTGCAAGCTTATGCAGTGACTTTATTAACTTATGTCAGCCTTTGGTGGTAAGATATATTGTTATTTTTTATATGGTAGAACATTTTAATTTGGAGACTCTATATAAATAAATGGGTTTCATTCTGTCATTTCATGTTTTGGTTTCCATATGTTGTACTCAATTCTCTGTCATATACATACTTAAGATTCATAAAATTGTTTATGAAGTAGAATATCCCTATGCTTATAATTGTGCCAGTTATGTTTTTAGTGCTTGCAACATGAAGTTTTAATGTAGTTAGTGTACTAATGCTGTTTTATTTGCTTCTTTGTACTCTGGATCCTTTTGGTGCTACTTCCAAAATATGCCTTGAAAAATGCTAGATGGTCACATGTTTTTGCCATGAATCACCACCTTGTTATGCCAAGAAATAGCTGGTGATCTTTCCTTGAGAAGAAGTTCAAGGTGATCATTTGGTGAATAATCCTACTTTGATTCTCATTAATTAGTTATTCTCTAAATTTAAGAAACTTGTACATTGATGCCTCCCAATGGTCTGAAAGATGTCTATTCTTGCATCAAATTGTCTTATGCTTCTCCATCACCAGTTGTCTATATAATGAGGATGTGATGTATCCTAATCTTGTTTTTTCCTTTTCCCTGATATAAACTAATGATACCACTACTGTTTTTCTACTTTAAAAATGATAAATTAGGTTCACCAAATGAAAAAAGGCATGTTGGTTTATGTTGTTCTAGGTTCTTATAGGTTCGACTGGGGCATGCAAATGATAATTAGTAAATTCAATGATCTGTTAAAAGAGAAGTTGGATAATTGTTTGTTTCTTTGTTTCATTTATATGCATATGTTATTTCTTCGTGATCTCCTGATTGGTAAAAATTTCCTTATACTTTTGTGCAGTCTTCTTATTCTATTGTAATTAAGACATTTGTCAACCTCTCTATACTGTAGGTTTCGAATTTTGACCCTTCAGTCATTTATGACCATTTGGGCGAAATTTATGCAGCACTCATTGTGGGGAGCTTTGTCTTTTGCATTTTCTTATACATAAAAGTGAGCTTCTCAGCTTTGCATTTGAGTTTCATTCATCATGATAAATATTTTGTTCCTGTTCTTAAGTTTCTCTATATGTTACTTTTAAGGGTCACTTGGCACCATCTTCAACTGATTCTGGATCATTGGGCAATGCGATAATTGACTTCTACTGGGTGAGCTTTGCTAGAAGTTGCTCAAATGCATATTTTATTGTCCGTCCTTTACTGTTTTTCTGGATCAATAATACATAAAATTAGCTTATAGCTTTCTCTTGTCTCATCTTATTGACTTTCAAGACAGGGTGACATGATTTTTTTGTCAGGTTGCACATTCAATAAAAATGCCTTCTTGTTCAATTTGATGATGTAGTCTTTCACAATGTTTCTAAAAGATATATCAAAGATGAGTTCAAACCTTTTTCTCTATTTATGGTTTGTTTAATTGATCCTATGTTGTTGTAGCTTCCTATTCAAAATACTAAGTCTTTGAAATACTAGGCTCTGTTAATTTTCATCATTCTACAAACATCAGTTTCTTCTCTAGTCTTCATGTCATCTTTTTCTCATTTTCATCCAGACCTGAATCCCCCTCTTAAAATCTTCTTGTGGTCCTCTTTGATATTAAGAGCAATATAAGGGGCAGTAGGTAACATGCAATGACCATCAAAGACAGCAAAACCGCAGGCATTTTGGTCTGATAGACAACGGGTTAATGTTGGGCCTAGTGTGGTGCTATTAAGGCTCAGGTTGGGCTAACTTGTATTGAGATAGGTGTGGGTCCAAGGATTGAGATTAAATCAAGTCATGGGTATACACGGACTTGGGGATTAGTTTAATCTCATTGGGTTAGTCCATGGGAGTTTTTGTAAAGTCTGGGTCAATTCTACTTCGTCATGGATTTAAACTCTAGTCCTTAGGATTTATGGACAGAAGAATTGGTCATGTATTTAAACTCTAGTCTTTAGGGTGTATGGACATAAGAAACATATTCTTTTCTCTCAAGAAATATCTCTCATTATCTCTCATCTTCTCCTCTTCTCCCCTTCTACTGTTCACGGCTTCATCTCCGTGAGGATTTGTAGGAGGGAAGGAGTGCTGCTCTTGAGATCGCGTGAAGAAGCGTTCGACGTCTCCTGAGCATTGGCTTCGTGTGGGGCAGCTTGCTGGATGGGATCCAGCGATCACGGACGAAGCCGAACGAGCGTGAAGGGAGCATGGTGGTCTTTGTTGGTCAACGAGGAGTTAATCCAGCCTTTGTGGATGTGAAGCGGAAGAGTCCCATTGAAGTTCTCTCCCAGAATTGGACCGCTGGGGTGGAGTTCAGTGGAGGTGGAGCTCTCCAGCAAAGAAAAGGAAGAAAATTTATTTTATTTTAATAAAATCCAAAGACAAAAGGGCTGCGATGGGATTCGAACTCGGGAACAAGAGGTTTGAAGGCAAGCACATTACCACTGTGCCAATCTGATTGTTGGCAACAAAGGTGTAGGCCAAAGTTCTTATCCCGTGAGGTTGATCCCATTGCTGTTCATCAATGACTAAACCCCAACAGTTGGTATCAGAGCCTGATTTAGGAAGGAGTAATTTGGAGATCTTCAAAGAGTTGAAACAATTTTAATAAGGCCTCATCAAGGTACCTCTTAATTTTCTAAAATTTATTTTTGTGCTATTTTTGTTGAGATTTGGCCATGGGTAATAGCATAAAAATAGATTTTGAGAAATTTGATGAGAAAAAAGTTTTTTCATGTAGAAAATTTGGGTAGAGGACCTCCTTGTGCAGCAGGGTTTAGATTTAGCCTTGGAGGAAAGGCCAGATGGGATGACAGATAAGCAATGGATATCGTTGGAGAAGAAAGTATGTTCAGCGATCAGAGGATGTCTAACAGATTCAGCCCTTTATTCTGTGCTAGAGGAGAAGACCCTGATAGGACTCTGAACGAAGTTGCACACCCTCTACATGGGGAAGAACATATGCAATAAGTTGATATTGAAGAAGCGTCTCTACAGCCTTCGGATGTCAGAAGGTGGAGATGTGCTGGGCCACATCCAGGTGTTCGATCAGATGAGCAATAAATTACTGAATGTTGGGGTCAACATGGAGAAGGAAGATAAGGCACTTTTGCTATTATGTTTACTGCCCACATCATATGACTCATTGGTCACGACGCTGCTCTACAGGAAGGAGACATTATTCTATGAAGATATTGTATCGGTGCTTCAGATGAGTGAGCAGAGGGAGAAGATGACCAAGGAAGTAGTTCCCCAGGAGGGTCTATCAGTTGGAAAAAGGTCAGGCAGAGGCAGGGACAGGAGCAAGCTTAGGGGACGGTTAGGTAGTGTTTGATTCATAAAAAGCTATCCTTGGATAAGTGTACATGATAGCATTTATCCAAAGAATAGCTCAAGGGATAGCCATCTTTTTAAAATAACATCTTTGCCATCAAGGGATAACTCTATTTATTCCTGGGGTCCCTAGGGAATAAGTTTAGGGGACGGTTATGTAGTGTTTGATTCATAAAAAGCTATCCCTGGATAAGTGTACATGATAGCATTTATCCAAGGAATAGCTCAAGGGATAACCATCTTTTTAAAATAATATCTTTGCCATCAAGGAATAACTCTAGTTATTTCTGGAGTCCCTAGGGAATAAGTTTAGGGGATAACCTATGGTTAAACATGGGTTATCTCTTTTGGTTAAACTTTTTCAGAACTATCCCCTAGTTATAGCTTTTGGGGATAAGGATGGATATCCTCCAGGATAAAGAAGGATATCCGAAGGATATCCCCCCTTATCCCCAATATCAAACACAGCCTTAAAGTCCAGGAAGGCTAAGTGCTACAAATGTGGTGAGGTAGGACATTTTAAAAGGGATTGTCCTAAGAGAAAAATCAAAAGGGAGAAAAGGAAGGATATGAATCTGAGTACAGTTACAGACCAGGAGGTGAAGGATAATCTCTTGGTGGTATCAGATGGTCACAGGCACAGTACAGAGATGTGGACCTTGGATTCAGCTTGTTCTCATTATTACACTTTCAACCAGTTATGGTTCAGCACTTACATAGAGGTTGATAAGGGGTGTGTAGTTTTGGAGATGATCACCCTTGTAAGGTGGTAGGGATTAACACAGTGAGGGTGAGGATGTTTGACGGCATGGTGTGCACTCTTACTAGTGTGAAGCATGTCCTAGAACTCAAGAAAAATCTGGTATCACTGGGGTACCTAGAGCAGATTGGATACAGCTTCAGCAGTCATGCCAGGAGTGGAGTTTTGAATATCTCCAATGGAGCTATGGTGGTGATGAGAGAGAGAAGGCTGGAGAAAGCTTATATAGGTTGGAGGGTTCTGTGGTGATCGAAAAATCTGAGGCAGCAGCTGTGAAAAAGGATCCTCGGAATATATACAGGATGTGGCATTACCGTCTGGACCACATGGGAGACAAGGGGATGAAAGAACTGAGCAAGAGAGGGCTACTTTTGGACCTGAGTGGTCAGAGGAGAGTGCAGTTCTTGGTTAGCACAGCTAGGAGTGCAGAACTCCTGGAGCTAGTACACATGGATGCCTGGGGATTACTTCCGGTTTCTGCAAGGAATGGGGCCAGATACTTCTTGACCTTGATAGATGATTTATCAAGAAAGTTGTTGGTCTACTACATGAAGAAATCAAAGATCTTCACCAAGTTTAGAATCTTGAAGGCTGAGGTGGAGGAGCAGAGTAGGAGTGTGAAGTATCTGAGGTCAGATAATGGCGAGGAATACACTAGCAGGGAGTTCCAAAGATTTTGTGAGGAGTAGGGCATCAAAAGGCACTTCTCGATGATGGAAACTTCTCAACAGGAAGGGATGGTTGAGAGGATGAAAAGAACACTATTGAAAACAAGCAGGATGCTTGAGGCTACAGGTAGGGCTTCCAAATATATTCTGGGTTGATGCAGTAGATGTAGCCAGCTACTTGGTCAATCGATCACCGTATATCAGGTTGGATGGAGGCATTCTAGAGGAGATGTGGTTTGGAGGGAAGACAAGCCCGAACCATCTGAGGGTGTTGGATGCACGGTATATGTGCATGTTGGTGCTGGAAAGCGGAGTAAGTTGGATGCCAGGTCAAAGAAAATTGTGTTCTTGGGCTACTTGCATGGAATCAAGGGGTATCGGCTGTGGAATCCCTTGGAGAAGAAGGTTGTCATCAACAAGGATGTGACATTCGATGAGAGCTCGATCCTTCAGAGCAGAGATGGTAGAGATGCACAGCAAGAACTACAGGAGGTGGAATACGACAACAATAATCAGATGACCTTCTATGCAGTCGTGTTATTTGCTAGTAGACTAGGAGGATTTGAGATTCAGATGAGAGGACTGACAGAGGGGATAAAAGCCAAGGAATTTAGCAGGATGCAACTGGACAGAGGACTGATACTGGGATTGCAAAGCATAGGCCCATAAAGAACATGCAACTACCAGTTCGATATAGCTTCGAGAATTCGTTGTTATATGCCCTGATGACAGCGAATGGAGACCCTTACACCTATGAGGAGGCTATAGAGAGCCAAGACAGCCAGGACAGAGATAGGTGGGTCCAGGCTATGGCAGGAGATGAAGGCTATGGCAGAGGAGATGCAGTCTCTCTACAAGACTGGCACGTGGCAGTTGGTCCAGTTGCCATAAGGAAAGAAATTCATTGGATGCAAATGAATTTATTAGCACAAGGAAGGGCCTTCAAAGCAAAGGGGTATCGGGTATAGGGTAGGACTAGTGGCCAGAGGATACTCTCAGAAGGAAGGCATTGACTACAGAGAGCTAGTGGAAGGTGGAGTGGAGCTGGTGTAGAAACACACCAAGGAGAATCCAACATCAAGGTTCTTTTACGGAACAACTTCTCGGTGTTGCAACTGATGGACACGGCGAACGTGCTGAGGCCTTGAAAGCATCAAGGAGAATCCAACATCAAGGTTCTTTTACGGAACAGCTTTTCGGTGTTGCAACTGATGGACACGGCGAACGTGCTGAGGCCTTGAAAGCATCAAGGTAGAGATTATTGGGCTTGATATGGTGCTTTCAAGGCTCATGTTGGGCTAACTTGTATTGGGCTAGGTGTGGTCCAAGGGTTGAGGTTAAATCAAGTCACGGGTGTACATGGGCTTGGGGATTAGTTTAATCTCATTGGATTAGTTCATGGGAGTTTTTGTAAAGTCTGGGCCAATCCTACTTCGTCATAGATTTAAACTCTAGTCTTAGGGTTATGGACAGAGGAATTGGTCATGTATTTAAACTCTAGTCTCTAGGGTTTATGGACATAAGAAACCGATTCTTTTCTTCGAAGAAATATCTCTCATCATCTCTCATCTTCTCTTCTCCCCTCCTATCGTTCACGGCTTCATCTCCGTGAGGATTCGTAGGAGGGAAGGAGTGCTGCTCTCGAGATCGCATGAAGAAGCGTTCGACGTCTCCTAGGTGTTGGCTTCGCATGGGACAGCTCGCTGGATGGGATCCAGCGATCACGGATGAAGCCGAACGAGTGTGAAGGGAGCATGGTGGTCTTCGTTGGTCAACGAGGAGTTAATCCAGCCTTCGTGGACGTGAAGCGGAAGAGTCCCACTGAAGTTCTCTGCCAGGTGTTTTCATGAGGCGTGGGAGGAGAAAGGTGCTTCTCCCAGGAAGGTCTCTTACAGCCACTCACCCGTACGTGAAGAAGAAAACCACGTGAAGAGGCGGATTCGTCATGGTGACAAAGAAACACGGTGGATTTCTCACAGTAAGGACCTCACGGCTTCTGTGAGGACTCTTGGTGGGAGCAAGTGGGCGTTGGATTCCAAGAAATGCATGAAAACCGCTGGGTGGAGTTTAGTGGAGGCAGCCAGGGAGGGATTCATGAGATTCCTCCAGGTTGGAATCCAGGCGTGAGAAAGATCTCACGGAAAGAGAAGTGGAGCTCTCCAGCAAAGAAAAGGAAGAAAAAGGATTTTATTTTAATAAAATCCAAAGACAAAAGGGCTGCGGTGGGATTCGAACCCAGGATCAAGGGGTTTGAAGGCAAGCACATTACTGCTGCGCCAATCTGATTGTTCGAAACAAAAGGTGTAGGCCAAAGTTCTTATCCAGCGAGGTTGATCCCATTGTTGTTCATCAACGACTAAATCCCAACAATTAAAGCATCTCAAGTGTTTCTTCTTCTATATTGAGCAGATACAATTTGGCTTCAAGGACGACCATCTTCTCATGTTGAGGGCAAAATATCGTGTGAAGTGCTTAAGGTTTATGCATGGTTTATTATGACTAGGGTTTACGTTGTGGCCCATCATCTCTGTTTATCAACCAGAGGTTCTGCATTTGAATCATGGGTGGTGTATCCTCAAGCATTGCAACCTATGTTATTATAATGTAGGTTCATCTCCTTTCCTCTCTCTTCCCACAAAAAAAAGAGAAACGCTTGGTTTTCTTTTCTATCAAATCTCATGTTGCAGTGAGTGAACAAGTAGTTTAAGTAAGGTTTGCAATCTTGGTAGTTAGCAATTTGGTATAATATGATCGAAATATTATCCAATGCGTCTCATATCGAGGCAACTTTTAGGCTCTTTCTATGATGGTATTACTCAAAACTGGAATCGTATAGGTCGCTACCGAGATGATACTAGTCAATATCAAGTAGAACGTGGTGGTTACACTTGATTCAGACTGATACAGGTCAATATGAATTGGTTCCTACACTGAACCAGCAAACAGACCTGGTTTGACATTGGTTTAGTCCAGTATGTCCCAAATTGGATGGATCAGATTAGTCAAGGCCCGCCATACTGACCATATTGTTATGAACCAAGATTCGTTTCGATATGAATCAAATTGGTATAAATTAATCCATATTGCTTGGTATCGTTCTATACTGCTTGGTACTGAGTGGTTAAGAGTGAAAATGAATGGCACCCTATCTTGGTATTGGATACATACCATATTGTATTGACCTGTACCATGTGGAATGTATTGGTACAGCTTTTGGTGCCAATATTGCAGTCCTTGGGTTCAGTTTTGAGATTTTCTTTTCACTTATATAGAGTTCCCCCTTCATGCTATTTATGAATTCATGTTCTCAAGGTAATTCTCCACAGATATCTGCACTTTAATCACCATTTACCAGGAATCAAATGCCATGGAATAGTTGTATTTTCCATCTTTTCTCTTCCTTTGGGTAACTATGATTTATGTTCTTTTGCAACAGTATCTTCAATGGCCATACTCCTTCCTGTTTTTCATCCCCTTTTTAAACCTTATTTTTCTCAAAAAGACTGATAAGGGCATGTAAATTTGAATATATCTCTATGCTCAAGCTTCCATAATGAGCACAAAAACCTAGCTATGATCATCACATACATCATTTTATTTATTTAAGCACACAAAAAAACTACTCAGACTAGAGCAATCGAATGGACAAAAAATGCCGAGAAGATATAGAACCTGAAAGCCAAGAGTAACTAAAGCATGTTTTTTTGATACATGACTTTATAAGCTACATATTAGATGCTATAGTTTATAATTATCCAAAGAAATTTTCTTATGAGATTTTTTCTATAAAAATGATGCCTCAATGAATGAGACTTGTTGGGAACATGCATCATAGTTTTTTTTTTTTTCTTTTTCCTTCTTTTTGGATAAGGGCCAATATCTTCAGCAAATTGTACGAGTTTTCTCCCCCTTTCTTTTTTGAAAAAAAAGGCTTCTAGCGACCATCTTGACAAACACAACTGTTGGTTTGTTTCTTGCATCCTAATTGCTGGTTTTTCTGCAAGAGAGTCAGCTAGCGCAGTTCTATCTTGCTTTTATCTGCTAGAAGTATCAGGTGCCTATTAGAGAATCCTGGTGATAATGCCCTCCAGGGAGCACTTGAAATGATTTTTTTTTTCAAAAAAAAAAAAAAACAGTTTTAATATATATATGAGGTTAGACATTTTGTTCATGGAACAAGTTCAATCTAGGTAGCTTCTTGTTGAATCATTTGCTTTACCATAACTTGTCTCGTGCAGGGAATGGAATTGTATCCTTGTATTGGTAAAAATTTTGATATCAAGGTGTTCACAAACTGCCGGTTCGGTATGATGTCCTGGGCTGTTCTTGCCATGACCTATTGTCTCAAACAGGTTAGCATTGCTTTTTTCTGCTGTCTTATTCTTGGTAAATTGAAGCCGAATTCTCTACTTATGGTCATTCAAATATTGTGTCTGCATGATACTCAACTGTTGCCTCCTGGGAATCCAAAGTCTTTAATCTTTTTCTTATATGTGGAAAGAATAAAATTATATTCTTTTATTGTTAATAAATAGTTTTTTGGGGGTTTATTTTAGGTGATAATACACTTGCATTACAATTATCTATTGTATGATCTTTCCACTAATTACTTTGATGTTGCAGTATGAAGAAAATGGCCGAGTGGCTGATTCCATGCTGGTCAACACTGTATTGATGCTGGTTTATATTACTAAGTTTTTTTGGTGGGAAGCTGGATATTGGTGCACTATGGATATTGCTCATGATAGAGGTGGCAAATTACTATTATTATTGTTATTATTAGTTGTTATTATTTTTATTCTTATCATTATGTTATTATTATTTTTATTGTTATTATTATTGGTGAAGATGATCCAGCCTTAATTTTATAGCTTCTCCTAAAGATAGGTGGATATCTTATATAATCTTAGCACTATAATAGCCTGTTTGTTGAATGCAATACTCATGGAAATTTCTGATTCTTATTAACTCAAAGTATGTCATGATATGCTGATGTAGTTTCCATGACATTTAAGGGCCTGATTGGATGCACTTCAGTGCCGTGGTATTTCATCAGAATGGAGCATTCCAAGAGAATTCTAAACCATGAAGGACTTTGTTCCTCTAGAGCTGTTTGGATAGATGTTATCAATTGAAAATATCATAAAAATAGGTTGTTCCAAAGGAACTAAAAAAAAAACATTTTTTCCTCTGGTTTGTACCCACATTGTGTGTGAAAGAACCCATTGCTCCTTTCTCAACTAATCACCTCCTTCCTTCTTTCTACCACTCTTCCTAACCCACATTTTGTATATTTAAGATGTTAACATGGATGACCCATTTTCTCTCTTAGACTCTCTAGAACTCCTCCATGGTGATTAGTTCTTTCCCTCCCTCTAGATCCACTAACAGCCCCACATTGCAGAATCTATTCTCTCTTTTCTTTCCTGCACCGCTCATTGTGAAGGATCCACTCTATAGATCTTCTGAACCCTATCGTGGATGAAATAATCTTTGTGCTCCCTCTAGACCCTCCCATTATTTTTCTAATGCAACTATCTCTAAGTCCTTTTTTTGGTGCAAATCTTCTAAGTCCTTTGGAAATCCTATTGGTCAATAAGTCGATTGATCCAAGGATGGTTCCATCACTTATTCAAGAATACTCAACTCATCTATGCCTTTTCCCAACTACATGGGGATCACTTTTTCAAGAATGCTTGGTTCTAAAAAGCCATTGCACTATTATCACATGTAAGGCTTTTAATCCCACGAGATGAGGTATCTCGATTTCTTTATGGAATAGGATGTCTTATTGTTCCACCATATCCTAATAGCCATTTTGGAACCTCATTTCTCTCTCCTAATTTCCTTTATTTTTCTCTCTTTTTTTATTTTTTTATTACTAATTATATTCATAATGATATTCTATGGTGCATATTATTTGTAAATAATATAGTATTAATTGATGAAACTAAGGCTGAGGTTAATCATAAGTTAAAACTATGAAGAAATGTATTGGAATCTAGTTAAGTAGGACAAAGACAAAATACATGTAATATAATTTTAGTATAATTAAAAATAGAGATGAATGTAGAATAAAAATTAAGGACCATGAAGTTCCTAAGAATGATCATTTTGGATATTTGGGATCAATTATTTCTAAAAAAGGAGAGATTTAAGATGATGATGTTCATAGAAATAAAGTAGGTTGAATGAAATGGAGTATAACTAAAAATGATGTGATTGCAGACGACCTACCAAATTGAAGAAAAATTTTATAGGACAGCGATAAGATCAGCTATACTTTATGGTATGGAATGTTGAGTAGTTAGAAAATATACATACATGATTATGTGGCTGATCAAGCCGTATTAAGGCTACCGGGAGGGGCGACTGATGGAACCCCAGCCTCGGACTTCAGGGCCCCCTCAGTCTCGAACTCCAGGTCCCCCTCGGCCTCGGACTCACCTTAACGCCTATCCACTATCAGACAATACGTCTCAGAATCAACAACCTTTCAAAAGCGGGTAAAAGGAACCTTCGGACAGGTATAAGAACCTTCGCTCATAACGAGAGAAGGGACCTGAACTCCAAGTTCTCTAGCTAATTTCTTTAGCTCTTTCTTCACTGTTTTTCCAAGTCGCTTACTTGAACGTTGGAGGGTCCTAACCGGTGCAATCGGTTACTAGAGACTTTCTTGCATGAATTCCGTTGAGGAGAAGGCGTTGGAAGATTCCTCCGGCCGTTCTAGTGGCCCTCTGGATCCTCTTCGTTACCCAATGTTCGAGGAACGTGATTTGGTGGCAACCCCAGCCTCGGACTTCAGGGCCCCCTCAGTCTCGAACTCCAGGTCCCCCTCAGTCTCGAACTCCAGGTCCCCCTCGGCCTTGGATTCCAGGTCCCCTCGGCCTCGGACTCCAGGTCCCCTCGGCCTCGGACTTCGGGCTCCCTCGACCTCGGACTCCAAGGTCCCCTCGGCCTCGGACTCCAGGGTCCCCTCGCCCCCAGACTCCAAGTCCCTTCGGCCTCGGACTCCAGGGTCCCCTCGGCCTCGGGCCACCTGCAATCGCCACATGGCCCACCTACCATCTGCAACCGCCACATGGACCATCAACCACCTTCAACCGCGCGTGGCTACTACTCGTTACGACGCACGCCTGACATGACTAGGCCAATCTACCGCCTGTGGTGCCGCGTTTGGCAAGAGGGCTGGCAGGCGAGGCTACCTTCGACATGCTCAGTGGTTGTTGCGACCTATCCCTGTCAACCTTAACGCCTATCCACTATCAACAATACGTCTCAGAATCAACACCTTTCAAAAGCGGGTAAAAGGAACCTTCGGACAGGTATAAGAACCTTCGCTCATAACGAGAGAAGGGACCTGAACTCCAAGTTCTCTAGCTAATTCCTTTAGCTCTTTCTTCACTGTTTTTCCAAGTCGCTTACTTGAACGTTGGAGGGTCCTAACCGGTGCAATCGGTTCCTAGAGACTTTCTTGCATGAATTCCGTTGAGGAGAAGGCGTTGGAAGATTCCTCCGGCCGTTCTAGTGGCCCTCTGGATCCTCTTCGTTACCCAACGTTCGAGGAACGTGATTTGGTGGCAACAGATTGGCGCACTAGGTAAGGGGGAAGAGGTAGAAAGCTTCGAACCAACCAACTACGTACCTTTTTTTTTTTTCTGAGCAAGCAAGAAGATGGTGACGCGTGCCCAAGAGATTTCCATCAGCTGCGCTGGGGGGCATCACCAGGGAGCTGAGCAGTCGAAGATCGGTCTCCTAGCTCCCCAGGCCGGCATTCCTTCATAGCCACCGCCCCCATCCTAGGACGATCAAATCGCCGCCCTTACCATGCAAGTCCAATCACTTGTGGCGGCGGTCCAAGAGCTGCAGCAATAGCCAGCGGCCGCGTAGCAGCACCCAAGGCCACCCTCGCTGGGCGCGGGGATAGTTCAACCCAGTCAACAGTCCACCCGTGGGAGATCCCCTCTCCGAAAGACCCACCGCCGCCGCGCCTCGCCCAGGCATCACCACCGGGAGGCCTCCAAGAGGCTCCGGTCCCCTTCTCGCCATGCTAGCGCTTCTTCCATGCGGCGACAAGGGAAGGAGACTGAGCGGGGGCATCATCATCGCCGCCACCCCTTTCTGTCTTTGGGATCTTCGCGAGAAGGGTCCTTCGACGGTCGGATCGCTCACCGGGCCGAGCAACGGCTAGATGAGTATAACCAGCGGTTAGAGGAGCTCAGTTGCAGAATCATCAACTCGTCGGAGGTAGACTATGACAGCCACCCTCCGTTATCCTATCACATTATGAAGGAACCGATCTTGATCCGGTTCTGCCTTCCTCAATTGGACCCCTACGACGGCACAACTGACCCTCTGGACCATCTGGAGAGCTACAAGATCCTCATGCAAGACCAGAGGACGATCGACTCCCTCCTATGTGTCGCCTTTCCTGCCACCGTTCGGAAGGCTACGCATGCTTGGTACTCCCGTCTGCTGCCACGCAGCATCAAATCCTTCTGGCAACTGGAGAGGGCCTTCCTAGCGCACTTCAATGCGTGCCGAAAGATCCCACGGGTGGCCGATAGCATGTTCGTCGTTCAGCAGAGGAGCGGCGAGTCGTTGAGGGATTTTGTGGCCCAGTTCAAGGTCACGCTCGAAGTCTACAACCTTGAGGACTCTGTGGCCACTCTGGCCTTGAAGCGAGGGATCCGTCCTTCCCACTTTTCCTATTCCTTTGACAAAAGACCCTTCGGCTCCTATACCGAGCTGTTGAGCCCGGCGCAGAAGTATATCCGTGCTGATGAGGCTGACTCCTCTCGGCGCGAGGCAGACGGAGGTTCTAACAAGAAGTAGGCCTGTCCCGAGCGTTTGAGGCTTAATCCAGGAGGCCTAGCCGGTCGGACAACACCGTGGACACTTGCCACCAGGAAGGGATACTTTACCCCCTGCTCGTCCTGATATCCTACATTCTGATGGAAATCGAGGGCGAGTCATATTTTCAGCGATCTTCCATGAAGCCAGGAGCCCCTCATAACAAAAATCTTTACTGCCGCTTCCATCGAAACCATGGCTATGATACAGAAGACTGCTACCAGCTGAAGAAGGCGATCGGGGACCTCATTCAGCGTGACCATCTGGAAAAGTTCATCCAGCAGGGGAATCCGACCGTGCCAGGCCCATCGGCACCCCCACCTACCTAGGTCAGCATCGACAACGCTCCAACTGAGAGGATCGTGGCCATGATTTCTTGGAAGGCAGGCGATACTTTCAAGAGACCCCGGGTGGATGAAGGGATAGATTCTTTAATTTTCTTTTCTAAAAGGGACTTAGAGGGGGCAGTTAACAATAATGATGATAGCGTCGTCGTGTCCATGACGATCGCAAAACACCATGTAAAGAGAAATACTGGTTGACAGTGAAAGTTCAGTCGACATTCTTAATTACGATGCTTTTGTTCGGATGAATTTGTCCCCGGCTTCCTTTGGCCTATGACCACGCTCCTGATGGGCTTAACTGGGCATTCTGTGAGGGTGGAGGGAGAGATCATCCTCTCGGTGACAGTTGAGATGCCACCGTGCCAAAGCACGGTCTTCATGAAGTTTCTGATCGTCCAAGTTCCTTTGGCCTATAATGTCATCCTCGGAAGACCCAGTCTGAAACTCCTAGACGTCATCTCCATCTAGAGACTGCTTGTATGATTTCTCACTAGTGGGGTAATTGGGGAGATGCGCGGGGAGTGGAACCTAATGCCGCTTTGTTATCATACAGCCCCCAGCCCTCAGGGGGTAATGGCTCCATTGGTGCCTGAGTCGCTTGATCCCAGAGATTCGGAAAGGAGGGGGGAGCCGGCCGAGCATTTATTGACCTTTTCGCTAAGGGAGAACCCGGTGAGGACGGTCCAGGTTGGGGCCCTTCTCTCTGAGGAGGCACGAGATCAACTTCTCGCCTTCCTACGAGCCAATTCGGACATCTTCGCTTGGTCGGTGTCCGACATGCTAAGCATACCTGGAGAGATAATCACCCACAAGCTCAACATCAACCTAGGGTGCCGGCCTGTCCGGCAGAAGAAGAGGAGTTTCGCTCTCGATCGGCAGAAGGCCATTGACGAGGTCCGCAAGCTAGTTGCCGCCGGCCACATCTAGGAGGTGCACTATCCGGACTGGTTGGCCAATGTGGTGATGGTCCGCAAGGCCAGCGGAAGCTGGAGGATGTATCGACTTCACGATCTTCATGAAGTTTCTGGTCGTCCAAGTTCCTTTGGCCTATAATGTCATCCTTGGAAGATCCAGTCTGAAACTCCTAGACGTCATCTCCATCTAGAGACTGCTTGTATGATTTCTCACTAGCGAGCACCGAACCGATGCAGTCCTGTCGGGGATCCTCCTAATGCAGACTAAGGAAGAATGCACTACACAGCTAAGTATTCAAAAGAATTTTCAAGGCAAGAAATTTCAAGAGAAGTATTCGCTTTCATTACTTAGCAAATGTTTACAAAACGCTGACCAAGTCGGACTTCAATACAAAAAAGAATAAATGCTCAGGAGTGCGGACTCGTCATTGACTGGCGTCGGCGCCATAGGCGGTTCCTTCGGCACCTGGTCCGGCTCGATGTCCTCAACGCCCGAGAGGCCAAAGACTCTGCCTACCTTCTCCTTGCCATCGTGGAAGCCCTGGAGGTAGAGGTCGGCAGAGGCCTCGGTCAGCTCGTCCGTGAAGCCAGCAGACTTTCGAAAGTCGTCCACCGCCTCAACGGATCTCCTCTCAGCAGCCGCAACCCTTTCCTCAGCAGCAGCAGCCCTTTCATTGGCGGCAGCAGCCCTTTCCTCGGCAGCAGCAACCCTCCCTTCCGCTTCTCGAGCTGCAGCCTCCCTCTCTGCTGCCCGGGCATCGGCCATTCGGGCGATCTCTTCTGCGTTCTCGGCCCGCTCCTCGGCCGCTTTCACCTCAATGGAGAGGGCGTTGATTCGAAGGTCCCGAGCGGTGATGGCTGCCATGGCGGCTCCCAGTTGTTCTCCGACCACCCGAGCGCGCTCCAACTCGGTTGCTATCCGACGCTCAGCCTCCCTGAGCTCCTTTGCTCGTTCGGTCTGCGCTGTCTCTAGTGCTTCCTCTTCCCTCTCGGCCTGGGTCTGGGTGTTGGCGACCTCTTATTGGGTCTGGCGGAGGACAGCCTCACCTTGGACGAGGACATCCCTTATGGCGGCCAGGGAGTTTATCGACTACACCAGAGCCATCGTCAGCATGAAACAGTTGAAAAAATTTTGAGAAAATTTTTATGAAGTGGAGTACTACCCCCATAGATGAGCCACGAAGGGTTTTCGGAAGAAGGCCGAAGCCACCTTATGGTGGAGCTCTCCTTGGAACTTCGGTAAACAGATCTGAGAGATCTGCCGCTCCACCCTACGACCGTGGTTCATCACCGAGGGCCAAGAGGGGATTGCCTAGGCCTTACCTCCCTCTGCGGCCTCAGTCGGTCCCGGTGCCGTAGGTGCTGTGCCAGAGACTGACAGTCCCGCTGTCGTGTGTTCTCCACTCGCCCTCTCTCCTGCAGGCAGGCCTTCATCTAGGATTGGCCCCGCTTTCGAGCGAGCCGGTTATGCGGTCGAGGTGGTGGGCTCCGCGGACGGAATAACCACCCCGACCCTCACTCCATCCGAGGGTGTGTTGGCCGTGAGGTCGATGGCGGGATTAGGCTCTCGGTCCTCCTGGGACTTATGTACCAAGGGGGTTGGGGATCGGGCTGGGGATCGGTTCGGAGTCCGAATTTGTGGCCTCTCCCTCGACCTCTCGGCGCCGTCAATGGCCCTTTTTCTTTTGGTTGCTCTCCTCGCGACATGGGCCGGTATTTTCATAACTGCACAAGTTAAAAGGCTAAGGTAAAAAAAAAAAAACAAATGAAGGAATAGGAAAAGGCCTGCAGCTGCTCACCACCGCTCGAGAAGATGCTTGCGAGCCGAAGATTCTCCTTCGACAAGAGCTGGTTGCAGCGGGGGACCACTATGGTAAGCAGCTGCCCGAGTGCCTCCTTGTCCCTCGGGACCACCGATTGATCCCTGTTCGGCCCCACATTTGGGTCTTCCCACATCGGCCTTACCCCCTCAAGGTCGGCAAAGAAGAATCAGGTCTTTCACCCTTTGACAGATGTAGGAAGACCTAGCTTGAGGGTTCGATCGGGCCTAGGCTGGAACAACCACCAGTCCGAATGGTGGCGGAGGGTGTAGAAGCAGCGAAAGAGGGAAACACTAGCCTCTATGCCCTGGAGGTGACAGCACGATGAAGCCACAAATGGTCTGAATGGAATTCGAAACCAATTGCGTGGGCGTTAGGGAGTATCGGTCAAGGAGGTTATTAACAAAGGATGAAGGGGCAGGCGAAGACTCGCTCTGAGGGATACTTCATATAGGGCGATTCTCCTAGGTCGAAAGGAGGTCACCCTATCATCGGGGGTAGGGATGAAACAGCCGGACACTGCTCGGAATCCCATACCGGGCCCTAAGGTTCGCTAGTTCTTGGCCGGTTATGGTGGAGGTGGCCCCTTCCGAAGATTGCGCTCTAACCCTAGACAGGGACCAACGGCCATCGGACGACCCCTGGCGGGGGCTCGGTTGGCAATCCGCCATTAGGACAGAGGAACGAGGTCCTCGGAGAAAGGGGAGGAAGAAGACCAAGAGGGTGTGGGAGATGGAGAGGTTTGCTGTCGCGAGGAAGAAAATCGATCCTCAGGTGGGGTGAAGGAAGACCAAGAAGATGAAAAGGCCATGAAGGAAGAATAGGGAAGGATCGGAGGGACTGACCTGGATAAAGGAGGAACAACAGCGAGGAGAACAACAAGGTTCAAGGAAGGCTCGGATGGGATATGGGCTCAAAGGGGAAGACAGATCTCGGAAGTGATGTGTTAGGTCTAGAGCACCCCCTCCCCTGCTATACATCATTTTTGAATCGTTCTGCCTGGTCCAGCCAGCCATGTGCGCATCCACTATTGGCGGTATTGCCTCAACAAACGTTCAATACGCGGAGCATGCTGTCTTCAGCCAATCGCGGGACATCGATAACGTCAGCATCATGATGGCAATGATGGCGGTTGCTTTTCCTCGGGTTCCAAAAGGACTCTCCCGTTTCGAGAAGAATTCCTCCAGATCTGACGATTGACAAGACCAGTGGCATTACGATGCCCCATATCACCTGCATTGAAGAACCACAGTCGCCCCTCGATGATTGGCAATGTACCGAGATCAGCCACCTGGAGGTTTTACTCCCCTTTCGCCAGACGAAAAGTGGACCCATATCGTCTCAGGGGTGAGGGGGCATCTGATGTGGCTGATCAAGCCACGTTAGGGCTATCGGGAGGGTCGACTGATGGAACCCTGACCTCGGACTCTAGGGTCCATTCGGCCTCGGACTTCGGATCCCCTTGGCCTCAAACTCGAACTCCAAGGTCCCCTCGGCCTTGGACTCCATGTCCCCTCGGCCTCGGACTCCAAGGTCCCCTCGATCTCGAACTCCAAGGTCCCCTTGGCCCTGGGCCACCTGCAACCGTTACGTGGCCCATCTACCATCTGCAACCATCACATGGCCTACCAACCACTACAACCGCACGTGGCTACTACTTATTACGATACATGCCTGATATGACTAGGCCCACCTACCACCTATGGTGCCGCGTCTTGTAGAGGGCTGGCAGGCGGTGCTACCTCCAACGTGCTCAGTGGTTGTTGCAACCTGTCCCTGTCAGCCTTGCCGCTTGTTCACTATCAGACAATACGTCTCAAAATCAACAACCTTCCAAAAGCAGGTAAAAGGGACCTTCGGACAGATATAAGAACCTTCGTTCATAACGAGAGAAGGGACCTGAACTTCAAGTTCTCTAGCTAATTCCTTTAGCTCTTTCTTCACTGTTTTTTCAAGTCGCTTACTTGAGCATTGGAGGGTCCCCACCGGTGCAATCGGTCTTCGGGAACTTTTTGTAGGAATCCCGTTGAGGAGGAGGCGTTGGAAGATTCCCCCAGCTGTCCTAGTGGCCCTCCGGATCCTCTCCGTTATCCGACGTTCGAGGAACGTGATTTCGCGGCAACACGAGATAATTGTGGCTGTAATGAAAATGTTAAGATGCATGATAATATAAGAAAAGATAGAATAAAAAATAAAATCATTCGTGAAAAAGTAGAGGTAGCACCAATCAAGAATAAATTAAAGGAAGAACGGCTTAGATGGTTTGGATATATATAATGTAGACCTAGAGATGTAATTTTATGGAGCGCCTTGATGCATGTAGCAGGAAAAAGAAAGGTAGAAGAAGTTAGTAACTAATTAATCAGATTTAGAAAGACAATTTCTTGGTAAGTTCTTGAGGTATGTTGAGTCCAAAAATAACTTTCCTGATAACATTTTTGATAAAATTTGTACCTGCTAGCAATTGCTTGTATCTATATTTGACACTCAATGATGCCATGCGAATGCTGGCTTTATTTGCTGGGCTCTCTCTTCATAGATTTGGAAACCATACCATGGCCAAGTATGTAGAAGTTTCAGCACTTCATAACTTTGAGACTACCAGGTATTTGGGTAGCACTAATGTCCTCTTACTATGAACTGGATTTAAAGAATTGTCCTTTTTGTACCTGTGGTATTTTATCTTTGCCTGCTTCTTCCTTGATTCAAATGTTGGCTTGCTATATTGATGTTCTGTTTCACTTTTTGCCAGCTGGATTCTATATTTGCTGGGGATGCTTGGTATGGGTTCCATCAGTCTATACCTCTCCAGGGATGTATCTGGTTAACCACCCTGTAACTCTGGGTACGCAGGTAAATTTTTTTGACTACTTCACAGTTGTGTATAAAAAATAACCAGGTGTTGGTAAAATATAATTTCCTTTCTTTGAATTGCTAATGGACTCATCTTTATTGCAGCTTGCGCTTTCTATACTTCTGTCTGGACTTCTGTGCATATACATCAACTATGACTGTGATAGACAAAGACAAGAATTCCGCAGAACAAATGGGAAGTGTTTGGTTTGGGGAAAAGCCCCATCAAAGGTTTCCATCCTCTGTATCATTGAGTGTTCAATATAATTATCTTGTCTTTTTGCAATATGCAGCAGTGTTCTAACTTTTTAGGTGTTGAATTTTGTCAGATTGTAGCATCCTATCGGACCACTAGTGGAGAAACCAAAACCAGCCTTCTTCTAACTTCTGGCTGGTAAATTTAATTGGACTCTATTTTTGATATATTAGCATTTTTAATATAATATTTTATTAAGTTTCAGAATGTAATCTAAAAACAGTTCATATATAGGCCTTTATCTTAGAAGAATATTTTTGCCTTTAAAATTATATTTAGCCATTATGTTGTGTGATGGCAAGTTTGGTTGGATTAATTTGGAGGTTCTAGCATGGGCTTTACTGATCTCAAGATTTTGGGTAGGTGGGGTTTGTCTCGTCACTTCCACTATATGCCCGAGATATTAGCTGCATTTTTCTGGACTGTGCCGGCTGTTTTCAATCATGTAAGCATCTTTTGATATGTTATCAGTGCTCTTCAAAAGAAACTTTTTTCAGGATACTTCTAATAGGGTTGTTGTTCTTTCAGTTCCTTCCCTACTTCTATGTGTTGTTTCTGACTATTCTCCTTTTTGACCGAGCAAAAAGAGATGATGACCGGTGTTCATCCAAGTAAGAAAGCAGAACCTATTTGATAAATGATTCTCTTTTGGTAATTACACTTTTTCATTTATTTTAATTCAATAGTCTTGACTGCTTTTAGTGAGCCAAGGTACTCCAGGGGTGGTCTAGGAATAGATTAGCATTCTGCTATATTTTTTTTTGGCACCAAGTGGCTACCCTAGGACTAAAACCTGCATCATTGTCTTACTATCTTTTAGTAAGAAGAAGAAACAAGTTTCCTATGCATGCATTGTATGCATCGAGCATGCATGTGTGCAGTTTCAAGTCTAGATAATAGAAACTATCTCTTTCGCTGCGTGCTGTATGACTGATTTCATTTGCAGATTTCAAGATTGAAATTTTTGCTGGTCCTTTGTATGGGAGAATTTTTATCAATGCTACTTTAATCATTCACTGTGCCATAGTCACTGACCTTTTGTTGCGATAAATGTTGTACTATTCTTGATCCATGAATTCTTGTTGTGCCTCTACACCCATTAAAACGAATGAGTGCAGAATTGGCTATCTTGCCTTTGGCAAATTTTTTTGCTGAACTTCTGTGAACTTCTGGATATGTTGGAAAGCATCTATTCTGTCCTAACCGAATGCTGCCAAAGGCTGATGTTTTGACACCATAAAAGCTAATAGAAATCTGTCATACGGTAAGTTGTGGTGTTGTTAATTTCATGCCATTAGCCTATTTTATGATAATTAGGTTGCTGTTCACTTAGATGTATGGTTATCACAATGCACACTTGTAATTTGAAGGTCAGAACAAATATCCATGATAAGAAATTAACCGACCTACAGGGACAAGCTGATTGCTCTTATTAGTTTCTGAGACAGCCTACCTGTGGCAGATTTTGTAAATTTCTTTGCTCTTGAGCGAACATGATTGAAAAGCCTAACATCTCTCTCTCTCTAGCATTGGTGGCATTTCATGCTTACCCTGAACTGTGTCAATGCATTCTGACAGGTACGGGAAGTACTGGAAGATGTACTGTATCAAGGTACCTTACAGGATTATACCTGGGATCTATTGAGTTTTCTTGGTTGATAGGTGCAAGAGCCATCTACAGTCACAGTAAGGATCAACCCCCCAGGAGGAATTCTTTGCTAGCTGTTTCACTCGTACAACGTCATGATGCAAGTTGTGGAATTTATGCATGTACCCATCCTCAAGGATGGTGCATTCTGTGCAGATGACCATCTAGTGATCAAGCTAAAAGTTGGACATCTTGGAAATGTTGAGGTGCTTTTTTTTGGCTTGCTGGATGATATTCCCTTCATCAAATGATGCTTTGAGGTGGCCCCCAGTTGATTCTATCAGTGCTTCACTGCTGCTTTATCTACACTTTAATCCAGTCATGAATAATGCCGGCTGCTTTAGCTACACTTAAGTTGATAGGCCAGCCTTGTGTTTTGCCAGGAGGTGTTCTTATCTCAAGTCAAGTGGACGTTTTCTAGTTCTCAAGTTTCATCACTGATCACAGATGAAACATTTTTGCGCTCAGTCTGTCAGCGATTCTACTTACTTTCGTTGTTAAAGTAAGTTGGAGTTGCTGAGCTTGTAGTGAACCAATAGAGCTTGTATCAAGCCTTCAGGAAAACAATATGTGGACAAAAACCATCTTAGTTTGACTGATGCTAGGAGCGGGTTCACCCTTGCATAAGCATGAAGTCGTCCCATTTATTTTTAAAAATAAAAATAATAATTTTTTTTTAAAAAAACTAATTCTGGTGATTATAAGGATCTTCCAACATCTAAAATTCCTAGGGGGACTGTATCTAGAGTTATTTTTATTTTTTTAAAAGTTATTATATTAATTTTTTTGCATCTATTTTTCATAATTATTTTAGGTATTCTCCAATTCTGTTTTAAAAAAATTAGAACCTCATGAACATAATACAAACAGAGTAACCATCATTCATGGGCCTTCAAGGTTTTCTTTTTTCCAATTAAAAATGTTACAGAATATGGCAAGAGGGACTGGTGTAATTCAAGGATATATATATATATATATATATATATTGTGTGTGTGTGTGTGTCTGATTTAAGCTGGGCCATTTGTTTTCTTATTTTTTTACTTGAAAATGTCACAGAACAGAGCAGTTCAACTTCTATGTCTGTTCAATTTTCAGTCTGACATGGCAAGCTGTTATTGACCGGTTATTTTGGTTTGGAAGTCGCTGCGGACGTTGACAAGCAGCTGCACTTGCTTCTCTGGCTTCTTACCATTATTGCCCCCACATGTGGAGGCTCAAATTTACTCCATTTTAGTTGGGATAAGTATTATGGTATGATGATTGCCACTGAGTTATGAATAATTTTATTTTATTTTTATTTTTATATAAAAAGATATTTTTGATGGTTGAAAATGAAAACAACTTCCAACGCATAACTTTAGAATAATAAAAAATTAAAAATATTTTAATTATTTTTTATCAAAACAAAAAATAAACAATATTTTTCTATTTTTATCTTATCCTTTTAAAAGATATTGTTTATAATAAAAAAATTGTTCTTACTTATGAAGCACAAAACCAATGGTAATTTTAAAAAAGAAATGTCAATTTTAATTGAATTATGTACACACCTCTATTTGTTTCTCCAATTCTATGTTATGGACTTGATTCGCACCATTTTTAATTTTCGAGGGATATTTGAACTGCCATTGGCACTGCATCATCAAACACATAGAATTGACATTTTAAATATAGGGGAAAAAAGTCAGCTCATTCACCACAAACTTTAATGTGAAACTGTTTACACCACTACTCATGAGGGAAGGGGTTGCCAAAATTGCTGCCACTGGAGCTAGTCTCGTTGGCCAACCACCACAAACTGCTATCATTCCTCTCTTTTTTAGGATTTCCTTCCACACCCTTGTCTGAATCTAAGAGTAGCACAGAGCGTTGTCAGTCTGCAAGTGCATTGGTGTGATTTATTCTTTAAAAAAAAATCGAAACATTCTATTACAAAACAACAGCGCACTGCACATCGAACTGCTTTCTAATTGCTCGCCAAATAATGGGGACAATGTCTCCTTTGTGTATCAGCTCCTTTCTAATTGCAAAAAATGTATAGAAATTGGGAGAAAAAAAAAAAAAAAAAAGGACTTGACACTCTACTTTCATTACGAGGCCAATGAAGAATGGTACTTGCATACATACCAAACAACTCACCTCACATCTGGCATAATATCTTGCTCATCTTCCGAAGCTCCTTGATGGCTGCCATTGCTGCAACTTTCCCTCTGCCACTAAGAATGTTGTTTAAGTGCTCCAGTGAACCAGACTGCCCCCAATCTTGCTGGAAGACTGACTCGATCACCTGAACAGCCCAACAACGCTCATAATCACAATAAATTCTATAACAGGGCTTTCGATCTGTTTTCAATCTTCATCTAATGGTTGGGAAGAATGCTATGCGTCCAGCCTAAGTGGAAAGCAAAATAATTCGTCGCTCTTGCAAAGGACAATAGATCGAACTTGGGACAGTAAGTAAAAACTGGCATTCTTGAGATGCATGCACATTGCTGACATGATAGTGGACAAGTATCATCATCTTTCCCGGAAAAAAAAAGTTTGATAATGTGTTAAGCAAAAAAAAAAAAAAAAAAAGGGGGATGTCTTTTGAATTTAGAAAATGTAACTGCAATGGCATTGAGAACTTGTATGAAAGTTCAAGCATGAAGTTCTATGCAATTTTTCAAGCTTACAAATAAATTGCAAGCTTATACAGTCAAATTTTGGAAAAATTCACTTAATTTAAGCACTAGAAGTAATACTCAGGCACAAAGAAGTGCAAAATATATAAGCTAGCAAAAAAGCAGATTGCTACAATATTAATCACACAAGAACTACCTGAATATTCTCGAGCATGGATTGCCCGATATTTTTTAAGGTGCCCATCTTTTTCTTGTCTCCCAGATCCATCTTCCTATGAACCCCACCACTAGAATTACAGCACCCATCAGAAGCTGAACTGCATAAGGCTTCCTGATTTACGTTTCCAGCACCAGGGATCTTTGTGAATGCTCGTTTCCTCCCTTTTCAACTTTCGCTCCGCCAAACACTCTAACGAGCTTCCCAACCCACTGAAATTTAGCAGTGAATGGTTTTCGCTCCCTTGAAACCGCTACCTGCTTCAAAGATGCATCTGTTTCAGGCTTAATAATGGTGGTAGTAGTGGTAGATTCTGAGTCTTGAACCGGTTGATTATCATCAGTGTGACTGCAGCATTCCCCCCATGAATCATTTCTTCATCATTCTCACCATCAAATGAATTTGAGTTAACACTACTTTTTACCGGGTCATGATCATGATCATTGCCTGTACCATGAGAACTTGCAGCCATGGAGAAGACTGAAGAGTTTTCTCCACTCAAGCATCCCTCTTCAGCCATGCAGCCTGATGTCCGTCTTGTAATACTTTCATCAGCCGGTTCCTCAGGAAAATCCTTAGCTGCATCTATTTCCACAGAGACAGACTCTTCTTTATTTGAAATATCAGGGACCTCTTTGCCTTCTGATTTACCATAATCGACTTCCAAATTCATATCTCGAGACAAATTATCCAAGAGCCTATGCCTAACAGAAAACCGATAATCTTTTTTCCCACTCTCGGGCTTTGTCGAAGAAGGATCTGATTCCGTCGTAGCAAAACCAAGTCTTCCGACCAAAGAATTCTTGATTGTTCTGCCTAAAAAAGATGATTCTGTCCTAGCTAAACCAAATCCTCCGACCGAAGACTTCTTCTTGATTGTTCTGCCTAAAAAAGAATCACGTTGGTCCCCTTGAGAAGAGGTTCAGCCTCATGCAACACTCTCCATTTCTCTTCCCAGTAACCACCTGGTAAAGGGTGAAGTGGAGACCTGGGTGAAGCTGAAACAGTTGGCATACTATAACCTCTGCTGACCACCAGCTTATTCCTGTTAGAACTTTTTGGGGATGGAGATGAGAAAATGTTTGAATCAAGAGCAAGAACTTGAAATGACTTTGCCTTTTCTATCAGCTTCTTCATGTCAACATTTTTAGGGAATTTTAATAACCTCTGGAGACAAGAAGTAGCATTTTCAGAGGCGAAGAGTGAAGATCGTAAGTGAAGAAGCATCGATACAGCCATTGCAGCAATAAATGCCCCTCGAGGAGAGCATAAGAACTTGAAACTATATTCCGAGCCATTGTCCCTGCATGTGCTATTGGAAGAAGAAAATAAATCATCCCAAATTACTAATAGCTCATCAAGGGAAAATTCACGTCCAAACAGAACACACAGCCATCGGAGCGCAAAGTACTGAGGTTCCACACCAAGCTCAACAAGATGGCTGTGAAGAGATGAATCCACAATGGAGAGCAAATGATACAATGAAGATGAGGCTTCAATTATAGGAGGCAATCCTCTGCTAGATCCAATGGCGGGAGAGGGAGAGAAAAAATGTGCCATTGCAACCACACCATGAGCCTCATTCATCAAGCCATCAAACATGCAATAGGCATCATGTTCCATAAACCTCTCAGATAAGACAACACCCAGCTCGCCTTCTGCTCCATAAGCATCACTTAACAAAAATATGTCCCTTGTGCTGGGATCAAGGTCATCCAGGATGCTAATTTTGGGTGTGCTTTCTTGAAAATCACTGTCTTTATCAGTTGCTGTGTCCCAGTCTGTGGTTTCCATAAATCCATAATTGGAGACAAGGTCACTTTCTGAAAGAGAAATCCCATCGAATTCATCCTTAAAACAGTTTCCATAGTTTTTTTGCACTTGAGACAAATGATTCAGATCAACATGAAGTGCATATACCAGAGGAGCCAATAGTTCATGCATTCCTGAAAGGAAAAAATAGAGGTCCCCATCATTTGGCATAGAGATTAAAAGGTGCTTGTTCACTATAATTTAAAAATGATGTCTACGCTGTACTGGAGATAATGAAATCACACCTAGATCTTGAATAGAGTTGGTTCAAAAACCCTTTATTGGGCATGGTTTATCTTAAAATAAAGCCTCATGAAAAATAATTACCTATCTTTTTCATAAACATCAATTTGCTCCAAAATGTTGCATGACGTTTAAAATAGCGATAATAAGGTTCACAACTAATGATCAAAGAATCGAGAATGATTCAGCGATTAACCCTCCACTTTGCAATCTTCTTGTAGAAATGCACATGCAACAAAAGCACAGCTGGGCGAACTTGCCTTGATGGTATCCATACTCTGGATGACCAAGACACCATAAAAATAGTATTCTGCTTAACATAGCCTGGCATGCAGGTGCTTGAAAGTAGCTACCATCTTCTGGATACAGCCGTGGCAGATCACGATCAACCATTCTCTCCAATTCAGCATTTTGGAAGAAGCGGCCCCATGTGCTGTCTACAAAGATTTTGTTCAACAAGATCAGCAAAACAATTTTTGAGAAAGCAGGATCAAAAGGTGGATCAGTTGAACAATAATGAGATCTAAGCATTAAATTCCTTATTTTGAAGCACATAGCGCATGTTCATTAGAGTGGAATTTCATCACTCCTACCATAACAGTATTCTTGAAGTAAATGGCATGAATTATATCTTGACAAGCTTCTCATGATTACAAATTAAAGAGTTTTGAGGCACATCAACAATATTGCAATCCATATTAGTGTAAGTCATTACAATTAATTATCATTGTCTGTATGAATGTATAATGGCATAAAAATTCAAAGTTTTGTTCACCACAAACATTTGACTGTTGTTCAGAGCAAGGTATTAAATCTTGTGGGATAGAGGTGTCCCGATTTTCCAATGGGATGGATCGTGCCCCATTTTTCACGGAACGAGACATCTCACGTCTCATCCAGTCTCAATCCACGATCTACTCAGGTATTCTAATACTTGTTTTAAATGTCTGTTTTTTAAAAAAATATTTGTGAAACTTTAATGTTTTATTTGATTTTTAAACATATTTGAACTTCAGGTATTATATCTTTATGATAAATTAAATCTATTTAAAATTGATATAATAATGTATTATAGCTAAGATGGGATAGGATAAGATAACATGGATCGATCTTGGAATCTCTTTGGGATAAGACATCTTGGCCATCTCAAACTGCATCTTGCAGAGACTTGAATCATTAGTTCAAAGCTTCAATAGGAATGCAGAATGAGATTTTTTTAAGAAAAAAATAAAGTTGACATACAAAATGGGCATCAGGAAGAATGATTGTAAGCAAAAATAACTGCTATAAATTTTCTAAAGGAGAATTCTAGGTCCAAATATCAAGATATAGGGAGATGCATTGTTTTAAATCAAAGCACGAACACGAACATATTAAAAAAAAAAGGTGCATTCTATTTTTGAGAATAACCATATTTTTCATTTTTATTTTGAGAAAACAGAAAACTCTTGTGAAAATGTATGTGGTGATGGAAAATAAAAATATTTTTTGGAGAAAACAAAAATCCAAAATAGTAAAAAAATTGATAATGATTTAAAGATATTTAACCATTTTCTATTGAAACAAAGATGAGAACAGAAAACTAATGCTAGAGAACTTGAAAAATGGAAGTGAACAGTATCTGTTTTACTTTTTCCTCTCATAGGCAGAAAACAGTTTTTCATTCTTATATACTCAAATGCATTTTCTAGAAATTAGAAAATAGAAAATAAAAATTATTTTCGGAGAATAAAAATGGGAAATAAAATAGAAAGCATTTTTGAAAACTGAATGCAACCTAAAGTTCACCAAAATAGGCTAGAGGCAGAATAAACTACAAGCTTGTCAACTCATGCAATAATATAGGACATGGGCAAACCATGGAAAGATACTTCATGCTGGGGTTTCTTAAGTAAAATAAGCATCATCTATGTGGCTCAAAGCAAATTGCCAGAAGCATGAACAAGAGAGCAAATGCACCTGGATTTTGTGACAAGGGATTGTCCAAGGCAAGATCAGGAGATCTCTTTCCATCTCTCAGGAGATGAGGATCTATTAGAAGGCGGCGTCTTAGGTAGGCATATCTGAGAAGAAACTTAGTTAAGATACATATTTGTACACAATAACGACAGCAAGACAGAGAAATATCAATATAGGATTTGTTCATTGCCACAAAGCAAACAATGAGGAACAGCAAATAAATCTCAAATACGGGTTGTGCATTTAACTCTAAAGAACCAAGGTGAAAATACTGCCAAGCTATTAACAGCAAATGGAAGATTTAGTTCTTACTGTTTGGGAGGAAAAAAACCAACATTGCTTTGGAAAAAAGACAGCAGAAAATAATAATGCTAAGATCTCAAACAGGAGTGGCCCTCAACAAATAAAAGTAATTAAGCTAAACACAGAGGATAAAATTATAGACATATATAGCAATTATTGGCGAAAGCAGTAAAATTATTCTAGATAACAAAGTTTGGCACATTAGCAATGGTACTGCTAAAGTTCTAAAATACTCTTACCATCATCGTGCCCATCTGAACTACCAAGTGCCAACAAATAGATTTAGGTAATCGGAGATATCAACAGCTTCCAGGATAGCAAGTTAAATAAGGAAAAAAATAAGAAAAGATCTACATGTCACAAGACACTAGGCACAGTGAAAAGCTTAAGATATGAATGACAAACGTCAAATTCTTATGGATACACACAAATAATAATAATAATGATAGTAATAATAACAATAACAACAACAACTTGTATAACCTAGAAGGCATAACAATAGTTTTTATTATTAAACTGGAATTCCCCACACTGCCTCACGCTAAAAGGCGCTCGATGCTTTCTTTACCTCCCAATGAAAACAGAAAGGTATGCGATACGTCATCATAAAATAATAATCTACTAGGCCATTCCACTCCTGAGACGACACAGTCAGAAACTTTTCTCTAAAATAGATTCATAATCCAAACAGAAGTCGATCAAACACTAAGGCGATACAGTTCTAAAAATCAAAACCCCATGAAAATATCAATATAACCAAACCCCCCCAAAATAAATAAATAAATAAAGTTCATCAAAAGCTTATCTTTATCTGCTTCAGAGAATCAAGCTTTATAGAAGATACCAAATGATCAATACCCGTACTTCAAAAACCATAACAAAAAAAAAAAAAGGAATTTTGGCACGAGAAATCGAGAAAACTCACCTCCTCCGAGAATCCGCCGTGACGCGCCGGAGCTCTTCGACCGAAGCCGAGGACGAGCTCGGCAGTATCCCGAGATCAATCCGCCATTGGACGCCGCGGAACCCCGAGAATCTCCTCCGTGGTTCGAGCGAGGGCTCCGGTAATGGAGCCCCATTGGAGCTGGGACCGTCTCCTTCCTTCCGAGACCCAGACGCCTATTCGACGATTCTCGTTATATAGGCCACGGGGAAACCAGGGATGGAGATTTGGGAGG
>UESW01001833.1:133723-192283 GCA_900491605.1 Calamus simplicifolius
TTATTTGAATTTGATCAAAGCTTGAAGATTTTGGCCTAATCAAGGTGGCTCTCCATTGGATCAAGATAAAATTGCCATCTTTACCGGCATGCATTTGAATACAGGCGTTAGCAAGGATGGATCCACATGTATAAGGGTGAATAATTGTTCCCATTAGATTTTCAAAAATTACTTATATTTTTTATTAGCTATTGGCTTTTGCATTTCTTATAAGAATTACCTTCATCAATGGTCCTTACAAATTTGCTTCTTAATGAGATATACTATATTAATTTATGTTGATTCTAAAAAAAAAAAGAGAGTTAAACATGATAAGCCAAGAAAATATATGCGTATAAGCACTGAATGCACCAATAAAATAGTATAAAACGTGGCAACTTAGAAAAAGTGGGGCATACTTTGCCTATTTTGATAGCTCAATCAACAATAATTTATCGCTCTATGATATACTATATATATATATATATATATATATATATATATATATATATATGAGGCTAGTTGACTTCATAGGCAATAATGACAACAATTTCTAGCTCTCAAGACTCTATTTCTGAACGGCCTTCTTGAATGACTCTATTTCTGAGCGGCCTTCTTGAACGGCTTTTCTAGGCGGCCTTCTTGAACGGCTCAATTTCTAGGCAATCTCGCTTTTCTATTTGGCCTTCTTTACAAAGGACGCGGTAGACATTAAGTATTTCATCCACGGCTTTGCTCTCGACTTCAACAAGCGCCAAGTCATAATGGTCATAATGAAGAGAAAGAACAAGTCGGTTGAAGGCAAAAGGGACATATTATGTGTGTAAGATTCTTCCAAGCGCCACCCGATGTCAAGTCAATGGGTTAGAGCATTTAATGGTACATAATTGGTCATAATGACTTAGAGAGTATTTAATGGAATGGAGCATTCAAAATCACTGACATGTACTATAAAGAGAGGAAGATAACGAAGGAAGTTCTCGACCGCCTCTTCCTGCTCTCGTCTTCAGCGGCCTTTCCAAACTAGCCATCCTCGGCCATTTCCTAAGCGGCCTTCTTAGGCGCCTTTCTAGTCAGCCTTATAGACGGCCTCCTCAAGTTAGCCTTCGACTTTTAAGTTGGCTGCGATCTTTTTCTACGCGGTCATGTTATATCTCTCACACCAAGGCATTTATGATCTTCTACTCTAAGGCATTTATTGCCTTATTTTCTCCCATGCATTAAGGCATTTATGGTTGCCACGTTGGCACCCTTGAATGAAAAAAAATTGGCGTGGAATGCTTACATACATAGGAATCTACATAGGGAGTGGTACAGAATAGTCAAGTGGCCACCCACCTTTGACATGACAACTCTGTAACTCTGACATGCCACTAAGAAGCAAGCATCTTCATAAAGATGATGAGAGACCATATCCCAAGACTGCTAGACTCCTCACTATTGCTGCCAACACCTTAAATACTCTGACAAGTGGCAGCACCTCAAGTCTTATAGACATCAGTCCTGACATTCCACCCACCAAAGTTCTTAGTCATCATGACACCCCAACCACTCAAACCAGATGAGCCCCAAAAGTCATGGTCCATCATGAGGCTCCATGTGACTCATCCCTTCACTATATGACAAAGCTCCAAGCTTCTCAGGCAAGCCACACAAAGTCTAAAGATGAATAAATTGGGTAAGAGGGACCCCCAACTAGGTAACTCTAAGAACTCAACATACAACTCCTAAATACTCATTCTTGCTCACAGAGAGCTCTTCTAAGCTCTCTCTCTTTCTCTTTTGAGCTTCCTCAAGCTCATGGCTATTGCCCAGAGCACTGACTCGAGCGTCGGAGGGTCCCCACCGGAATTTTCGGTCCTTGGGACTTTCTGTAGGCTCCCAGATACGAGAAGCTCGCTGAAGATCCTAGGCTCGCTGGAGAAGGCGACCGGATGCTCACGGATGTTCAAGGAGGGTCATCTGGCAACAACAGATTGGCACGCCAGAAAGAGGGATGCACTAAAGGAAAGAGAGCTTTATCTTCCTGAGCTATAAGCCTTTGTCCCCTCTAAGATAGCCATGGTGGTGATGCGCATGCCGAAGGTCCTCACCAATCATGCCGGGGGCATCCACATTGCACTGAGCAGGACCACACTCTCTGCTCCTCCTTACCATCGGCCTTAGCTGCTCTAATTAACCAACTGGCCATCCTCAATCAACAAGTTCAAGCTTTGGTTATAGCAGTTTATGAGCTGCAGGAGCAATGCTTGGTGGCCACTTAGCAGCAGCCCAAGCCTTTTACATCGCCCGTGATAGCTGCACTAGTTAGCCAACGATCTACCCATGGGATATCTTCTCAGAGAGAGGCTGACCGCATCATGATTCACCAAGTACCTTGAAGTCCCTTAAATGAAGGCATCGGTGACAAAGTGATTCCAAGAATGGACAAACTTAAGGCATTATCCATGGTCAGTCAATTCGAGCATTTATGAGCATCCTAACTCCTAATCACCTCAAGCATTTATAGGTATTTTGATTCCTCATGGTTGTAAGCCGAGAGGTGTTGATACAATTAATATAAGGTGGAAGATAAGGACAAGAGGCTTTGACTATCGACTCTACCAACCCCCTCTCTCTCCTCTCTTTTCTCTTTGCTACACCCAAAGCCAAACCGAGCCCAGGACCTCCTGCAGATTCTATTCAGCTGCTCTCAAATTTTGGTACTGGTACCTCCCACCTTCAATCAACATAGTTTTCTAGGAGGGCAGGTCGTCAACTCAGCAGAAGGAGACAAATTTCTTCAAAGAAAAAGCTCTCAAGCCTATAATCGACGTCGACACCAAACACGATGCAAAGGCAAAAAGCTATGAAAGCTAAGTACACTATACTTTAAGAAAAAAGTTTTTTTTTCATTCAACTTCTCAATAACTACTCGGGCCAGCCGAGCAACCCCCGGTAGTTTCTCGGTGGCTCTGCGATCATAAGGACACCCCAGACCGTGCGAGAAACCTCCGAGGTGGTTCAATCCTATGGTCTCGACGGTCCTGAGTCAAACTCCCTGGCCGGCCGAGCAACCCCCGAGGTATTTTTAAAATGACCTTGGTGACCCCGCAATCATAAGGATACCCCTGGACCGACGCGAGAAACCTCTGAGGCAGTTCAAATCCTATGGTCTCGATGGCTCCGAGTCAATGCCCAAGCCGGCCTAGAAACCCCCGAGGCAGTTTTATTTTAGCCCTAGTAGTCTTATATATGGCTCAGTGGTATAGCATAACCTCAATGGTTTTATTGCAGCCTTAGTGGCTTATCGCAACCTCAGCAGCTCAATTTTACCTTAGCAGCCAATGACCAACTGGAAAGACCGACTCCGCATTGGCACCAAAGCCCGATGCCAGCTCGGCACTTAAGACCAACTCCACGTTGGCATCAAAGCCCGAGGTCAGCTCGGTAGCTAAGACCGACTCCGCATCGGTACCAAAGCTCGAGGCCACTCGACACTTAAGACCGACTTCGCATCGACACCAAAGCCTGAGGCTAGTTCGCACCTAAGACCGACTCTGCGTCGGCACTAAAGCCCAAGGCCAGCTTGGCACTTAAAACCGACTCTGCATCGGCACCAAAGCCCGAGGCCAGCTCTACCTAAGACCGACTCTACGTCGGCACTAAAGCCCGAGGCCAGCTTGGCACCTAATACCGACTCCGCATCGGCACCAAAGCCCGAGGCTAGCTTGGCACTTAAGACCGATTCCGTATTGGCACCAAACCTAAGGCTAGCTCGGCACCTAAGACCGACTCTGCGTCGGCACCAAAGCCCGAGGCTAGCTCAGCACTTAAGACCGATTCCACGTCGGCACCAAAGCCCGAGGCCAACTCGGCAGCTAAGACCAACTTCGCGTCAGCACCAAAGCTCGAGGCCAGCTCGGCACTTAAGATCGACTCTGCGTCGACACCAAAGCCTGAGGCCAGCTTGGCACTAAGATCAACTCCGTATCGGCACCAAAGTCCGAGGCCAGCTCAACACTTAAGACTGACTTTGTGTGGCACAAAAGCTCGAGGCCAGCTCGGCACCTAATACCACCTTCAAAATCGGCATTACCTCTATCTCTGCCTCAGAGACATTATTGTGGCCTCATCGGCTTTATCTTTGCCTCAGCAGCATTATTGCGGCCTCATCGGCTTTATCTATGCTTCAGTAGCATTATTGTGGCCTCGTCGGCTTTATCTCTACCTCAGCAGTATTTTTGCGGCCTCATTGGCTTTATCTCTGCCTCAGTGGCCAACATTAGCCAATTAAAAGCCCCAAATCAGCTCATAGCAGGAGAGATCAATTCCAGCTCACGGTTGACGGGCATCTATTTCCAGACTCTGCATTGGGAGAGGATTGCTAGTTATCCTCAACTAGTCAAAGAGAGCATGCAGATGTCCACACACAAAAAAAGAAAAAGAGAATAAAAAATAAAAAAAAAAAAAAAAAAAAAAAAAAAGAAAAAAAAAGAAAAAAAAAGAAAAGAAAAGCAAGAGACAAGAGCGAAGGAAGTTCTACATCCCTTTAGCTCGACGGTTGTCGGGCCCACAAGCTCAAGGAGTGTGGGGACATTGATGAGGCCAGTTGACCCTATAGGCAATAATGAAAGCAATTTCTAGCTCTGATTATCCCGAGCGGCCTTCCTGAACGGCTTTCTAGGTGGCCTTCTTGAACGGCTCAATTCCTAGGTGGCCTTGCTATTCTAGTCGGCCTTTTTTTACCAAGGATATGGTAGGCATTAAGTATTCCCTCCACAGCTTTGCTCTTGGTTGCAACAAGCGTCGATCATAATGAAGAGAGAGAACAAGTTGGTTGAAGGCAAAAGGGCCACCTTTGCAAGGGCCACCTTTTGTCATTAATGTCCAATAGTCAAGGAGCATTTAATTATGCAGAAATGGTTATAATGTTAAAAAAGTTTAAATAATAAAAAAAAGAGAACGCCAACGTTTCCCAAATAATTTATTTTGTAAACCGTTTTTGACATAATTTGGGGCTAACGGCTATTAGGCCTTTAAGGCCATTATGGGCCGAGCCGTTGGAGCTTTTATGGACCGAGCCTATAAATAGGTTCAGGGATTCAGATTAAGGTAAGGCATCAATCTAGAATGATTTGGAGTAGCCCTATATGATTTTTTTATCTCATTTTATTTTTATCTTTTGGGCAGCTGAAGGTAATCATTGGGTTTGCACCTCCACACGATCATGCTCGTAGTAGGAGGATCGGATCGAGCCGAGTCATTGTACCTTGGGGATAGATCGCCAACAACCTGCATGAAGGGCAAAATCTGATCTTTAGGGCAGTGTCTAACACGCCTCGTCCTGGTTTGATCCATCTTATCTTTTGGTTTTACTTTATTTGTATATTTAAATTTTTATAACATATTTCTAGCAATTTTTAGAAAGAAATTTTTTGTAAGATCAAAAATATTTTCCAACAGCTAAGGATCGTATTTTTCTTCTTTTCTAGAAATTGCTAGATTTTCATTCCATTAATTATTCTGCTTTTGCATGAGTTTGCTCAACATATAAAGTTTTCATGCCATCCTGAAATGCCCGTGCATTAATGGTGCAAATGTTGCTATGCTAAATTATGATCATCCATAATTATCTCTTGAAATACTGCTTGCTAATATAATGTTGACAGCAATTTTGTCTATATCTTGACTCCAAATAATTTTATCTAATTTTTTATTTGACTTAATGTTTATTCCCTTCTTTCCTGATGTTATACATGCTGCTTGACTAAGAGGGTCACTCCACAAATATATTACCAAGACTGATGATAGTAAATTTACTTGGAATGTTATTAGTTTCTTCTTATATCATATTTTCTCTAATATGAACATTCGTGGTCTTCTGAATTTAGAAGTATCTTATAGTAATAATGGGGAACACAGAGTATTGGTATGTTGTTCATTCAATGTATCACATCCAGAACTCCGGGAAAGCTTTGATGTTTTGTATCTGAGGTACATCATACTTTGTTTGTATGCCAGCCTATCCAAAATGAAGCAAATTGTTCACTTTCATGAGGAAGAAACAAACTCTTGGGAACTAATCATGCAACAGTGTATAGATGCACCACTAATTCCTTCCATCTTAGTTTGTGCCTTTCTTAAAAAACTTTTCTTGTTAATAATGGTATGTTTGTATTATATTAACTCCATAAGTAGCTATTTTAATTACCGTTTTGGTGATAGTTTTCTGAACTGAACTCTAAACCATGGTTATCATGCTACACTACCGCTGATCAGCACATTATGTAGGTATATGTACACTACAATCGATTGTCCTGTGTAGCTGTAGGGTATTCTTATGGATGCATCAAACCTATCAAGAAACTAAGTCGGACTACAATACGGTAATATGCATATAACATCCATAGCTAAGCTGTATTCTAGGCCCAAATGATATACACGTGTATATATATGGATTACATGTGTGTACACACATGCTTGCACTTGTGCACATGATATAAGAGTGCTTGTATATATATATTTATATCATCTTATTATTTAATTTCAAGTGCAGCTACTAACATATATATTTGCATTCTTACATAAATGCAAAAGTTTTTCTGTTCCAGATAAGTGTTTTCTGGTATAGTGATCAATATTTAATATCTCCTTGTTGTGTTGTTAGTTGCTAGACAAAAGTGATAGCATTGGGCAAATACTTATTGCTTACCTACTATTGTGAATCTTTATGTACCAAATGGCAAAGAATGGATGAACTTGGATGCTGTGACAATGTATGTCATTTAAATGCTCTATTTTGAGTCTCTTGAAATCTATTGCCATGAGATTTAATAAAGTTTTTATAAGTTACTAAATAATCTCATGAGTGTTGGAATATCCAACTTATTGTTTACCTATATTTGGATATTCAATTCTAATATATCTTTGCCGATTTTCTTATTTGAGGTCTAGTCCAAAAATAATATTATCTCTTTGGGAATTTGCCGAAAAGATTTTGGCAGATTAATTAACCAAGGAGTTATCTAGGAATGGAGTCCTAGATTCATCGAGGGGGATGTGGCTTAAGCCCATTATTTGGTCGCCAGCAGTGGATACCCAACCTCTGTGATTGGAGATCCCATGAATGAGGTTCAATGAGGTAGAAATGAAGCTGATTGAGTGATTATGTTAGAGCACAAATTTTTGAAAAAATTTCATCCCATCCCTATGATGAGTGCTCTTATAAAGTGACAAAGTAAATTAGTGTAAGGTTGAGTCATACTCTTAATGGATCCAAGGTATGTTATCTGCAGGGTATTATCACAAATACCCTTGGAGGATTCACCTATACGAGAATCGTCATATTAGGCCATGACTAAAGGTTTGGGCTAACCTTAAAGAATTCTCATGAAAAATCAAGGTACTAAGCGCAAGGCCTTTAATATGCGCTGACCGCTTAAACCCAATTGATCCATACTGTGTGTGTGATTAGTAGAAGTCTGAGTCAAAGGACCTAGTTCAAGGTCTAATCCACTATGGTTCCTTCAGATGTATAAATCAACACTAAGTGAGGTTCAAGTCCATAGGACACCTCACCTATTGCGCAGTATAAGATGCCCTAAAATTTTTTATATTTATTTTATTTTTTTTATTTTAAACTTTTATGGAGATTGTTAGAAAAAGTTTAAATAATAAAATAAAAAAAAGAAAAGGAGAATGCGGCTCACGGGACGTTCACGGGCCTCATTGTTGCGTGAATGTTGGAAGGCCAACGTTTCAGAAACGGTCCAAATAATTTATTTTGTAAGCCGTTTTTGACGTAATTTGGGGCTAACGGCTATTAGGCCTTTAAGGCCATTATGGACCGAGCCGTTGGAGCTTTTATGGGCCGAGCCTATAAATAGGCTCAGGGATTTAGATTGAGGCAAGGCATCAATCTAGAATGATTTGGAGTAGCCCTATGATTTGTTTTATCTCATTTTATTTTTACATATTTTATTGATCTTTTGGGCATCTGAAGGTAATCGTTGGGTTTGCACCTCCACACGATCGTGCTCGTAGTAGGAAGATCGGATCGAGCCGGGTCGTTGTACCTTGGGGACAGATCGCCAACAACCTGCACGAAGGGGCAAAATCTGATCCTTAGGGCAGTGTCTAATACGCCTCGGTCCTGGTTTGATCCATCTTATCTTTTGGTTTTACTTTATTTATATTTAAATTTCTATAACATATTTCTAGCAATTTTTAGAAAGAAATTTTTTTGTAAGATCAAAAATATTTCCAACATATAATGACTTTGAGAGCATTTAATGGAATGGAGCATTCAAAGTCAGGGACGTATACTACAAGGAGAGGAAGACAATGAAGGAAGTCTCGATGGCCTCTTCCTGCTCTCGTCTTTAGCGGCCTTTCCCAACCGGCCACGGCCTTTTCTTAGGCGGCCTTCTTGGACGGCCTTTCTAACAGCCTTCCTAGATGGCCTCCTCAAGTTAGCCTCTGACTTTTAAGTTGACTGTAATCTTTTGTACACGGCCACGTTATATCTCTCACCAAGGCATTTATGGTCTTTTGACAACAATGTACATCCTACTGCTTACTCTAAGGCATTTATTGCCTTATTCTCTTTCATACACTAAGGTTGCCACCCTTGCATGAGAAAAGTTGGCAAGGAATGCTTATATACATAGGAATCTACGTGGGGAGTAGTCAAGTGGCCACCCACCTTTGACTGGACAATGCCTGTAGCTCTTACATGCAATTAAGAAGCAAGCATCTTCATAAAGATGATGAGAGACCATATCCCAAGACAGACTCCTCACTATTGCTGCCAATACCTTAAATACTCTGACAGCACCTCAGTCAGACATCAGCCCTAACATTCTACCCACCAAAGTTCTTAGTCATCATGACACTCCAACCATTCAAACCAGATGAGCCCCAAAAGTCATGGTCCATCATGAGGCTCACATGACTCATCCCTTCACTAGATGACAAGGCTCCAAGCTTCTCACGCAAGCTACACAAAGTCCAAAGATGAATAAATTTGGTAAGAGAGATCTCCAACCAGGTAACTCCAAGAACTCAACATACAACTCCTAAACGCTCATTCTTGCTCACATAGAGCTCTTCTTTAAGCTCTCTCTCTTTCTCTTTCGAGCTTCCTTAAGCTCACGGTTGTTGCCCAGAGCACTGACTTGAGTATCAGAGGGTCTCTGTCGAAATCTTTGGTCCCCGAAACTTTTTGTAGGCTTCAGATGCAAGAAGCTCGCCGAAAGATTCAAGTTTACTAGAGAAAGCGATTGGACGCTTGCGGATATTCAAGGAGGATCATCACAACAATGATATATATATATATATAATAAATTTGTGATATATAAAGTCTATCACCCGAGAGTGACAAAGGAGAACATTTGTGAAAGATAAATTGATAATAGTCGCAAAAGTTCCATCGATAAATTAAATAATGAAAGAACTCCAGCGGCCGGTAGCCATCGGTATAACAGCCGGCTATAATGTTTGATAAGGAGATTTCACCCCCCCCCCCCCCCCCCCCCCCCCGCGGCGCCCAACCCAAACAGATGACAGCCTTTTATACCAATCAGTTCCCGGCACGCGAGCACCGTGCGACAATGGTCAACCATAAGGGCAGAGTGGCAAGCAGCAATTTGCTGGAAAAGGCTGTATGGTGCTTCCAACCATACAGCCATCCCACAAACGGGAGAGTGATGTAGAGCTTTGCGACGGGATGCAACCTTGCGGGTGGTGGTGGCTCCGAATCATAGTTGTCAGTCCCTGTCCAAAACGATCCGGTCAAAGACTCGGGTCACTGGAAAGGGCTCAGAACATTGGGTTACTGGTTCAACTATGAATCATCAGTTAAATTATCAATTATTTATTTTAATATAAAAATATATTTTATTATTAAAAATAATTTTTAATAATAAAATTAAAATTAACATATTAATAAAATTGTAATCTTATTTAATTCAAACTGAATTAATCGATTTATGAGTAAATCGAATGAATTGATTGAATTATTTAAATATCTTACATATTTAATTTTTTTATTAAAATTAAATCGATTAAATCTTAGATTTTGATTTAATCAGTTCAATCAGTCGATCGATCTGATTCTAATAACTATGCCCATATTTAGTTCCAGAGACACGGGGGCATAAAATGGTTGGTTGAGTAAGTTGACGAGTAGATCGTGCCAAGATGGTGACTCTGACAACACCGCGCAGACCAAGACAATACTCTTTGAATCACATATTTGCTATCGAATACCAAACATCGAAGCAAGCGTCTCACCATCTGAAGCGTGTGCATCTTTTTTTTTTTTTTTAATTAACCCTCCATCAACCCCTCAAAGCTCATTCTAATCCACAAACTTTTAGTTATTATAAAATATTATATTCTTAACTTCTCATTACTTAAAATCAACTAAATAAATAAAATAAATAATATATTATATAAAATAAAAATATAAACTGATGTTACCTGATCATTTTAAGTTAACATCCTTGAACGTCAGTGAATATGTCGAGAAAGCTTTACCTTCACTCTGAAATTTGCAAGAAGTTTCGGAGATTGGATATTACGGCGGAAACCCTCCGATGCTCAAGTTAGTGATCAGAATCACAATTGTGAGCTCGAGAAAGCTCGAAAGAGGATATTTAGGGTTTCAAAGTTTTCTTAGTGTATTAGTGTTTATACCTTCGTTAGGGATTTCTTACCCATTGTATTGATCTTTGGACTATGTGTGGCTTGTCCGAAAAATTTGATCCGATTCATGAGAGAAAGGCCAGGTTCAGCGGCGCTGGAGCTGACAAAATGATGGGTTGGAGAAATGGACTGGCATTTAGTAGTGGCATCATCATATCGAACACAAAATGGTCCACATCTTTCACTGCTTGGCGAGTGGTGAAGATGGATCCACTTGAATGTAATCCACAGGGAAAAAGGAGAGAAAGTGATATCAAAATGGCTATGAGATATTAACAATAAACTCATCATTGAATGGTTGGCAAAGGAGCTGTCATGGTGGCATATGGGAGTTGAATAATTACTTAGGTCTTCACGGTCAAAAATACAGAAGGGTTGCCTTCAAAATGGATTGATTGCAATAGGCAACTAGGAGATTCATCAGACAGCATGAAGTCATACATACTTTAATGCACCCATTGACATCATTTTGTAACAGGTCCCTCAAAGTCCAACCATACAACAACTACTAGAACATAGAAATAGAAAAAGAAGGTTTTATATATCATGCCCTTCAACTGCCGGTCTAATAAGAACCATAGGCTTTGTTTGAGATAGATGCCGAGAGAGGCCAATCATAGCTATTGATCAGCAGCTAGAACTGACAATAGCTCCGAATAAAGCTTTAGCGTCCAAGGGTTGAACGGGTGGTGACAACTTCATCATCCGAAAACTTAACCTAATCTTTATCTTGCTTCTTTAGTCTGGTTGGTTGGTGGTGCTGTGAAAAATTCTTATTTTAATATCCATCCTTCTTCCCTGCCTCTCCTCCTGATGGTATTTTGCATGCATGCGTTTGGGATCCTGTAATCCCCCTACCCATCCAACCAATCAACTATTTTGTATGCTTTTTTATGCCTCTTGTTCTCCATCCTCTCAACAACCTCTCTCACCTAGAAAGAATATCTTGTACTATTTAAATGTTACTTTGTCCTAACATTCTTTTATAAAGAAGAAGGTTCCATTATTACTTTGAGAAATAGCGCTTCAGTCTTATGCATTCAAACCCCCATTCCAAGTCTTTAGCTTCTTATTCCACACCTTTTTACCTTTGGCCCTTTTTAATTTATGGTACCATGCATTGGCATACAGCCAGAAGCATTATAAAAAAAAGCTAAAATACAATTATCTTCTTATTAATTATAGCATACTTATGTATAGTTTAAGAGGAAGCTGCACTATCCATATTATAAGACATTGAATCCAACATGAAGAAAGCTTATGCCATCAAGATCATTTAGGGATATATAAAATGTGGGCTCGATTATTGCATAAACTACTTAAACTTCATTTGGATATTTCAAAAGCACTTTCAAAAGAATAAAATTACTTTAACTATTTTTAGAATGTTCGATAAAATTTTAAAAATACTTTTATGGTAACAAAAAAGTTGTTAAACATTTTATGTGAAAAGTACTTTTTAAAAAAAAGATTTAATTAAAAAATTACTTTTATCAGACTTAAAATCATAAATTTGAATCACAAAATTAATCCCATCTAATAAGGTAATATTAGTATGAGGTAGATTTATCTATATTACAATATAAATAAGTCTAAATTTAATTATCTCTCTTACTCTTACATCCACAATGTTCACGAATCGCAAATATGAAAAATATGAAAAAAAATGGGTAGCTTCAAGTTCTATATAGATTTAAAGAATGAAAGAAATGATCAAATTTTGAACATGATTACATTCGAAGGTATTCAAGTCTACCTCATATTAGTATTTCATCATACTCTTTCTAGCTCGATTTAAACCAAAGTTGAAAAAGTAAGAGATTAATTTGAGATTGATGATCAGCTATGATCGATCAAGATAATTAAACCATGAAAATTAAGATAGAAAAGGCTTTTGATATGCATGAGGCATCCAAACAACTAGTCTTTTTTTTTTTTGTATTTTTCGATTTAGCTTGCATCTTGAGCAATGATATGAAGTTATACATAAGCATCATGGTGGTATAGGTTTCACCTTTAACTAGGCTTCAGTGCCTCACGGTGAGCTAGTAAAGGGTAATGAGATCAAGAACTACTTTGCTCGCCAAGAAAGCCAAATGATGCCCTATTGGAAACCTAATGAAATGTCTTTTGGTCTATAAAGTTCACTACGAGATGGTCCAATCATTCAACTTATATACTCACATTACTTCCACTGATCACTCATTCCAAGATAGCTTGTCTACCTACCTGGCGATTGGCTGCTTTTGGTTGACGTGTATTTTTCATGAGAAGACCTTTTTTTTAAAAAAAAATAGGCCTCTTATATTTGTTAGTAATTTCAATCTGATCAATAAAAAGATGGCTTACTAAAAGAAATATAACATCTCAATTCAACTTGTTTCATCAAATCAAGGATGTGATACTGTTTCAAAGATTGAATTGATATGAACAGTTCTAATAAGGCTTTACTCTTAAAAGAAAAGATTTTTGATTTATTTACATTACAATTTTGAATCAAAAAAGAGATTCTAAGAAATGGTAGACCTATCCACTCTATGAATAGTCAGGTTAGATGTGGTATATCATAGGAAAATTTATTTTTTTTATTGATTCCTAAGTTTTGGATTCAAAAACATCTTGAATATGTATGTATTCAACTACAAAGATGAATCGGACAAAAAAAAAAAATCTTTCCTCTTTTTTATGAAGAGAATGAATTTCTTTATCAAGAATGATTTGGAAGATTCAAAACTAAAATGTAGTATTTGCTAGCAACAACTAATGGAAGAAGAGAGAACATGGAACAATGACAACTAGAAAAAGAATTCTGGACATATGAAGCTCTAAATATTTGTCTCAGTGTACCAATCATTCTCACCAAGTTTGGACCAGCTTTGCCAAAGGTAAGCCGAAATGCAAGGCCCATCATCTCTTTCAAATGGCCTATTAGCTGTTTGTGTGACCCAAACGACTGACCAAGTTGGGCCTAGTCTATGATCACTTTCTCAACTTAACTCAAATCATCTAAGCATTTTTTCAACTACATGGGGTCGGCTACATGAATCTACTTCCTTCACTCTACTTATTCAGAACTAAGTTGATCTCAAATTACAATAGTTATATCTCTTTTAATTATTTCTGTGCATATTAGTTTAGGTTTATTTTTACCTCTATCATTACTATGGACTGTTAAAAGATCACTCTTGTTGGGTAATGGGCCAAAATAGATCCTAAATACCCTAATGGGCCTTGAAAGCCCATCACCTCCCTTAGTGTGTGAATAAGAAATTGCGGGGACATTTAGTCCCACATCGAAAAAATCAAGAAAGGAAGGTTCACTTATATGGAAACTACTTCCTTGAAGCTTAAGTTCCTTATGCTCATCATTAGTGGAGCGCGTGTGCGAAGGGCACAATGGGCGCTTTGTAGGTGCACTTTGCACTTCGCACGTGCGCAGAGGGGCTTTAAATTTTTCTAGATCAGGAGGATCCGACGGTGGAGACTGATCAAATCAAGATAAGGGACTGAGATCAATTGACCGTTGATTATCAGATCAGGATCAGAACTGATCATTGATCGATCGGATGAAGGGTCAAGATGCGGTGATCAAATTACAATCGCGATCGCGATCCAATGGCTGACACCCATCGGTTGACCAGTCAATAGGACGGTTGGTTGACCAGTCAACAGGACGGTTGGTGATAAGGCATCAGTCTGATATCGGTTGGTGATAAGGCATCCATCCGATTGTCGGTTGATGATAAGGCATCTGTCCGATCGTACGGTTGAAGATAAGTCATCGGTCCGATCGTGAAAAGGCATATCAAAGCCGTGCAACCATCTATCTGATAATGTGATCATCAGATCACGATGATGAAAAGGCATTCAGGATGATGATAGACTTATCTGATCGGCTATCTTCATATCACAGCCATGAATCGGCTTATCAAAGGATTATTGATTTGACCGTTGATCGGATCCGATCAGATCTAACGGTGCAGATCAATCTCGAAGGGGCACCTAAAACCTATAAATAGGATCCTAAACCAAGCATTTTTATTCATTCAAAACCATTCCGAATTGAGTTCAATTTGAATCAATTCTAGCCTTCTCCTCTCTTAGGCATTTGCATACTTTCCTAAGGGTAGTATAGCAATAGTGCATTAAAAAAAGAGTAGCATTCTTGGTTTGAATTTTTGGTAAATTGTAGTGCTGCTTTATCAAAAGAAGAATGTTGTATCATGGGAGACAATCGTCATACTGAACGTAAGCACCATTGCGGAACGAAATTGTCTTCAGGACATAGAGTATAACTCTAGCCTCAGTCTTATCATCTAGGTAGCCACCATCTGCCACACCCAACAACTCTTTCTAACTGGAGCAGGTAAAATCTTCGTTGTATATGTCCAAACCACCATAATCAATTTTTTTTTTATTTTATCTTCAATTGAAACTTCTTCTATCACTATGAATAGTTTTTTATTACTGCAATTCAAATTCTTAGTAGATGTCCAATTCAATGTTAATCAAGCTTATCAATCTATGTCTTCACAAATACCATTTATCTAGGCCATGAAGAAGAGCAGAACCTCGCATGAGTTGTAGATCATATGCTTAGAGATGACAAAATGTGCCATCGATGCCATTAAATTGTAACATTTGAACCAAAATTCATAGTCTTAGTATGAGGCTTCGTGCCAATACCATATTGGTATAGCGCCAATATGTCTAATATATAGGCTGGTTTCAACATATCAAAACTTAATTCACACTGATATTGAGCCTTGATCCAATGCTGATGCAATCTAATGCACTTAATTTAAGACAGTGCACACTGATATGCTATACCATGATCTAAACTATCATCTTCTACGGAAAAAACAAGAAGAGTTATGTAGTCATAATGTGCATCTGATAGTGGTTTGTTCTAATCATCTGATCAAAAATCAAACAATTGAATGACTGACTTCATGCAGTTTGTGTTGGAAAATATTTTTGATATTAGAAAAAATCTCTTTCTAAAAATTGCTAGAAATATATTATAGAAATTTAAATATACAAATAAAATAAAATCAAAAGATAAGATGGATCAAATCAGGACCGAGGCGTGTTAGACACTGCCTTAAGAATCAGATTTTCGCCCCTTCGTGCAGGTATTGGCGATCTGTCCCCAAGGTACAACGACCCGGCTCGACCCGATCCTCCTACTACGAGCACGATAGTGTAGAGGTGCAAACCCAACGATTTCCTTCAGATTCCCAAGAAAAAATATCAATAGAAAAAAGAAATAAAATGAGATAAAACAAATCAGGGCTACTCCAAATCATTCTATATTGATTCCTTTCCTCAATCTGAATTCCTAAGCCTATTTATAGACTCGGCCCATAAAAGCTCCAACGGCTTGATCGATAATGGCCTTAAAGGCCTAATGGCCGTTAGCCCCAAATTACGTCAAAACGGCTTACAAAATAAATTATTTGGACCGTTTCTGAAACGTTGGCCTTCCAACGTTCACGCAACGTTCCAACGGAACGTTGCGTCAAAGAAGCCCGGTCGCTGGCGTTCTTTCCTTTTTTTATTTCACTTTTTCCAACAATCTCCCACAAAAGTTTTAAAAAAATAAATAAATATAACAAAAAATTTTAGGGCATCTTATACTGCGCAATAGGTGAGGTGTCCTATAGACTTGAACCTCACTTAGTATTGATTGTATACATCTGAAGGAACCATAGTGGATTAGACCTTGAACTAGGTCCTTTGACTCAAACTTCTACTAATCACACACACAGTATGGATCAATTGGGCTTAAGCGGTCAGCGCATATTAAAGGCCTTGCGCTTAGTACCTTGATTTTTCATGAGAATTCTTTAAGGTTAGCCCAAACCTTTAGTCACGGCCTAATATGACGATTCTCATATAGGTGAATCCTCCAAGGGTATTTGTGACAATACCCTGCAGATAACCTACCTCGGATCCATTAAGAGTATGACTCAACCTTACACAAATTTACTTTGTCACTTTATAAGAGCACTCATTATAGGGATGGGATGAAAAATTTTCAAAATTTGTGCTCTAACACGATCACTCAATCAGCTTCATTTCTACACATTGAACCTCATTCATGGGATCTCCAATCACAGAGGTTGGGTATCCACTGCTGGCGATCAAATAATGGGCTTAAGCCACATCCCCCTCGATGAATCTAGGACTCCATTCCTAGATAACTCTTGGTTAATTAATCTACCAAATATTTTTGGCAAATTCCAAAGAGATAATATTATTTTTGGACTAGACCTCAAATAGAGAATCAGGCAAAGATATATTAGAATTGAATATCCAAATATAAGGTAAACAATAAGTTGGATATTCCAACAGTCATGAGATTATTTAGTAACTTATAAAAACTTTTATTAAATCTCATGGCAATATATTTCAAGAGACTCAAAATAGAGCATTTATATGACATACTTTGTCACAGCATCCAATTTCATCCATTCTTTGCCATTTTGTAACATAAAAGATTAACAATACTAGGTAAGCAATAAGTATTTGCCCAATGCTGTCACTTTTGTCTAGCAACTTCAACATAACAAGGAGATATTAAATATTGATTACTATACCATAAAATACTTATCTGGAACAGAAAAACTTTTGCATTTATGTAAGAATGCAAATATATATACTAGTAGCTGCACTTGAAAGTTAAATAATAAAATGATATAAAAATATCTATATACAAGCATGCATATCATGTTCACAAGTGCAAGCATGTGTGTTTTTCAACAAGGCTTTGTTTTCATGCTGAATGGTAAACCACTTGTTTGATGACTTCACCCCTTGTCCATCTATCCAGTGAACAAAGTAATTCACTTTCTGATTAGCACTTTAGCTTTATATTTGTTAGCTTTGTTAGTTACTACACCAACTTGAGGAGAGAATAAGTATACATATTACAAATGTACTTGGGCACTAAGATGTGACAAGCCCCACCTGATTTGCACACGTCTGTGTACCTATATGTATACATGTATAAATGCGTATGTATTTATATACATATAATTAAACATGTGAATGTTCGGTGAATAGAAAGAAGCCTCTGACATGTTGAACAAACCACATGCACACAAACCAAGATCCAAGCTTCAACCTCTAACAAGTCAGAAGACAAAGGAAGCTCAACGGTGTCTAACATTTAGAATAAGACAACAATGTCATATGTTATTATTTTGTTATGTCTTATTTATCAGTTTAGTATATTTTATGCTCACCATATATCGCCCGAGGCATATTAAAATGTATTAAAATCTGATACTACAAATGAAGCAGATAAACTAAATAATGATTGTTTGTACTAAAATAATTGCATAGCAAATTGCAGAGATAGCTGGACAGTCGCTTTTATTATAGGCTAAGTACATAACCATGATTGCCCAATTATTTAATAACCAAGATTTGTTATACCAATTTCTGTCCATGTATGTGCATGAGCACCTAACCGTCTGATGATGAAGATAAACTGAGTATTCATTTTACCATATATTTAACAAAAATTAGTAAGGAAGAAGAAAAATGGCTTGTATCAACGAACTCTTTTAAACCAACATAGCACAACAATCCCTTCCAACGGTAAAAGATCAACTTATGAAATATAACTTAAAGCATTGCAGCAATGTTAATATTTTGCCCAAGGAAAATAATAAGTATTCAAACCATAATCTTTTCCCCTTAAATCTTGGGCCCAATGGATGATCATAATTTAGCATAGCAATATTTGCATCATTAATGCACATGCATTTCAGGGTGGCATGAAAACTTTATATGTTGAGCAAATGCAAAACAGAATAAGAAGATGGAATGAAAATCTAGCAATTTCTAGAAAAGAAGAAAAAATTCTAATCCTTAGCTGTTGGAAAATATTTTTGATCTTATAAAAAATTCCTTTCTAAAAATTGCTAGAAATATGTTATAGAATTTAAATATACAAATAAAATAAAACCAAAAGATAAGATGGATCAAACCAGGACCGAGGCGTGTTAGACACTGCCTTAAGGATCAGATTTTCGCCCCTTCGTGCAGGTTATTGGCGATCTGTCCCCAAGGTACAATGATCCGGCTCGACCCGATCCTCCTACTACAAGCACGATCGTGTGGAGGTGCAAACTCAACGATTTCCTTCAGATGCCCAAAAAATATCAATAGAAAAAAGAAGTAAAATGAGATAAAATAAATCAGGGCTACTCCAAATCATTCTATATTGATTCCTTTCCTTAATCTGAATTTCTAAGCTTATTTATAGGCTCGGCTTATAAAGCTCCAACGACTCGGCCCATATGGCTTTAAAGGCCTAATGGCCGTTAGCCCCAAATTATGTCAAAAATGACTTACAAAATAAATTATTTGAACCGTTTCTAAAAATCAACGTTCACTCGAACGGAACGTTGTGTCAAAGAAGCCCGTCGCGGGCGTTCTTCTTTTTTTTTTTTTATTTCACTTTTTCCAACAGTTTGATGACAATTGACCATGGATTTGTAAACCAATCTGGTTTCATGAACATGTTGCTGTGGATCTGAGAGAAGTCAGTGCGACAGCTGAGGGATTCGATAGCATCAATTCTTTAGATAATAAGCCTCCATTAGGTGCCATTTCAACCTTCTACTTTGTTTAGGTGTGAACAATACAATGATGATGATTGTGAGTATTATTTATCATCATAATACAAGGGATACAGTAGTATTGCAAAAATAATTATTTACTAAATAAAAAAAAATATTATTAGAGCTAAAGAGGATTTGAATTGATCATGATTATTCCATTCAATCACAAGGGTATAAGTTAATTCGACTATATCAGTAAATTTCAACGAAAAGAGGGCTTGATCATAGGTCATTTCATCTAGTTAGGAAGAACTTTACTATCTTGATAAACCAGCACCTCCGATGTTACTTAAACTTTGACTTCATTGTAAGCTTTATGATGCATGCTAAAAACCAAACAAGGTCAACAACAAGGCACCTAAGACCAAAACCCTACTGATGATGGACTATGCACCATCAAAATCTAATTGGCGGCACACTAGTCATCCTTAGAAAGTTGACAACAACCTCATCCCCCTGAAGTCTTTGGACTTTGCTGCAAGATATCCTTTGAGTTTATGATGATCGACAGTGGATCTAGTCATTGTAAGTTAATCCAACAATATTATAATTAGTATCAAAACAACTTCAATAGTAGATAGCCCACCATTGGAATAGACACTTATGTAGTGATGCAGATAAATGGAAGGAGAATAATTATTGATCTTGCACCAAATTTTTAAGAATTTTTGATTCAGTATTTTTAATCATTCTGAAAAACTTTAATTATAGCCATCAATAGCATAAATCTTTATTTCTTATGTAGTATAACGTATTTGCCATGCATAAATAAAGGATAAAATATCTATTCATAAATAAATTTTATTCTCTAATATGTATTTGCGCCATCATACCATATATATATATATATATATAGAGAGAGAGAGAGAAGAGAGAGAGAAAGAAAGTAGTAGATTTAACTATATTTGAATGTAATTAAGATTAAATTTGATTACCTTTTTATTCTTGAATTTACATAATTCATAAATTCTAAAGATGAAAAAAATAAGAAAGATAAAATGACTTTAAAATCTGGATACAAGGATGAAAAGAATAATTAATTTTTAGATTTCACTATATTTGAGTATATATATAAAAGGGCTCAAGCATGAAATTAAAACAAGCAAACCTCGTGGCATTCGTTGCCACTTTTGTGTTTGCAGTAAATGCAGGGAAAGGCAGCTAACAAAATAAAATCCGAAGCCGACAAATCAATAGCCGGATTCCCCAACGATGCCCGATTCCGAGGACCTCGCATAAATGGGAAGCCAACTTTGATGAAAGTATTTGGAGTAAACTTGTTGGCTCTACTTTTATTATTGGAGGTTTAGATGATGGTATGCTGGCGACAGGGGGTTTTGATCTCCTTAACTCCTCCGTTCCTACGGCGGAGCTGTATGCGGCGTAGGCTGAAATTTTCTATATTGCTCGGACCCTCCATGCTCAAAGTCTCTTTATAAAGGAAGACTCCCTCACGGTCATCCGCTGGCTTCGGCAGGACTGTAGCGGTCTCTCTCCTACTAACCTTCTTCTTCTATGGTCTCTTTTTGAGGGAGGTCTCCTGCTTCCAGATTCATTATGTCTATCGTGAGGCCAACACGGCGGCTGACTGGATTGTAGGTGTTGCGGTCCATTTTTTGGTTTTTGGTTATGGAAACAGGATGATTCCTGTTCCATTATACTTAAATAGCTTTTATTTTCTGATATATCCGAGCTAGCTCGCACTAGACTGGTGTGATCGCTCGTTTTTTTTAAAAAAAAAAAAACAACAACAACGGAAGCTAACATCGGTATTTTGTTTGACGACTTCAATAGAAAAAAATTCAGTACTATAGTGCTTTGCCCCCAGGATGGAAACGCGCTGCTGAATGGTGGAGTCCTCTTTTTCTCCTTCCAAAACCCTTAAGGTTACGTTTGATGCATTGCCAGCAATCCTAAATGTTAATGTAGATTACCTATAAGATAGATTACTACTGTATGGATTGTCAGTAATGTTGATTACTGTGTTTGGTATGCACAAGTAATGTTACAGTAATATTGATTATTGTGTTTGGTATGACAAATAGATTACTAGTCATATAACATCAAATTCTCAAAATATCCCTAAATTAAATTCATATATTAAATCAAAAGAAAAATTTATTAGATTAACATAGCCGTAATGTGGATAGCCACCTCCCCTAAGGGAATGTGGATTACCACTCAAGTCCCCCTAAGAGAATACATATTACTATTGAAATGATAATTTAAATTATCACTGTAAGATATATTATTATTTAAAATATATACCAAATATAATTATTCGATGAAATTTTTTAATTACCAGTAATCTAGGTAGATTACCTTCTACCAAACGAACCATAAATCCATTCCTTTTCCCATTAGAGAGTTGGTTGCGCCAGGGTTTTAGTCCGCAAGGCCGGAAAAGGTTTATAGGGGAAGCGAAAGGACAACGAGGAAGGGCTTAAAGAAGATGGTGGTCAGGATTCGGTTGTCGAGGTTCGGGTGCCGGAACAAGCCCTTTTATCGAGTCATGGCGGCCGACAGCCGGTCTCCCAGAGATGGGAAGCATCTCGAGGTCCTTGGCTATTACAATCCGTTGCCAGGTAATTTAATCTTTTCTAAAAATCCAATCTTTGGCCATGCCTGGCCACGTTTTAGGTTTTTCCGGTCCCTAAAGATCTCATCTTGTTTCAATCCCCTTTGTTGCAAAATGTCGTAAAAACGCTCTTTTTCCTGGGAATAGGTTGCTTATTTCATTGATTTATTTGTCCTTGTTTTTCTGAGATCCATTTAAGTTTGTTAAAGTTTGGATTTTCTGTTTCAGGGCAGGATGGTGGTAAGAGAATGGGCCTGAATTTTGACAGAGTGAAGTAAGTTGTTCTGTTCTCTATTCTAGTTTCTATGATCATCAAGATTTTTTTTCCTCCCAAATTAGCGCATTCTTTATCTTTCATGATTCCAGTAGTTCTATGTAGTAATTATGATGGAGAATGAGAGCTCTCATTGAAGAGTAGGATTGGGTTTTCCTACTCCATGTTCCTCATTGCCCTTATACCATGTTATAGCCAGGTGTCATGGTATATTTGTCATGTCTTTTTGACATTCTATACTTGTAAGCATAAATTTGACAAAACATCAACATGATGCCAAATACCTCTGTCATTCTTTCAATGACTTTGTTTCATGTTTTCATCTCTTAATATATAGAGTGAGGAATGCAAACATGGTTGTTGTCTATTAGCAACTGACCATCAGTAATTGGCTTGACCGTAGATATCATCACTGAGTCCAGCATTCATATTATAAGTTTTGGATATAGAATAGGTTATCCAGGAAAAAGGAAAAACGGAAAATGGCAAAGAGGCACTATTTGCATGTGATTTTTTTTTCTTTTTTTGAGTCTGTTCATTTTAGTATGCTTATTTGGAAATTTTGGATATTCTTGATAAGGACATGGCATGTGAACATTCATACCTATGAATGGTCCTTTTTATTGTCCTTCAGTGAGCATCACCAAATGTGTTCTTGTATTGTAAAGGCACTAACTCAAAATGCACAAAGTGACTTTGCATGCAACTTTTCTTCTTTAATGTTTATAGAAGACCCAGTTACACAAATCCCTTTGGGTTGTCTGTTTGATATGAAATCAGCATGTGATAGCTAAGAACTCATACTAGGCAAATGTGTACAAGATGCATCAGTATTACAGGACTTCCTAATAACAACTGATCTCAATTTTACATTAAGCTGATCAACTTCTCTCAATATTTTACCATAAAAATCCAGATAGATATTGGTTTTGATCAAGGCAGAGTTCTGTAAGAGGGCCGAGTATATGTTGGCCGAGACAATCATTTTGCATCCATGTGCGTGATCATAGATAAAAACCACTTCTTGATTGCTGCACAGTAACTAGGCTGGTCATACGTTCTGTTTTTGTGATGCACTTGTTTGCTCTCATGAACAAAAGTTGGATAAGCTCATCTGCATATGGCTTTCCCCATGCATTTGGTGGTAGATTCAAAATCATCTTGATCACTAACCCCTTAGTAAATCTAGGGCCGCCTGATTTGTAGGTAGCAACTATATTTTGGTTTTCCTTGCCATTAGGCTCCTTGTGCAAGTTTGTGCCATTAGCTTTATGATCCTTTTTACTCTCATGGAAGTTGACGGGAATTCTGGGAACAGTATCTGTTTGCTAAGATAGTACTTCATATTTTCAACTTATTAGCCCAATTGACAATATTTTAAACACTTTGTTTCTTATCTGAAAAAGGTCAAAATCGAGATCCTAGCTTACATGTCGAATTGAGAATATGCCAATTGTTTCTCTATTTTCCTTAGTCATGCACCATAGTATTTGGAGAATATGTTCTTTCACTGCTTAAGTTAGGGCAATATGTTCATTCAGAAGCAGCATTTGAATTGGATTCTCACAAGTTAATTGTACAGCTCTGATTGGTAATGAAATCATGTGCATGGAAAGAGTATCTTCTCCTGTATAGCTTTTCCTGGCGTTCCTTATTTCCTTATTACAATTTGTAATAATATAAAAATATTACAATCTTAAGCTGAGAAAACTTTCCATTATAGGATTTAGCTTGGAATAAGAGCTAATGATAAAATAGGAGGATCTTCTGAATTTGAGATCGACAGGATGTGACTTGTTCTTATGCCTGTCCTACTTGAAACTGGATTTTTAAATCAAATAATTGAAAACAAATGCTATTCTAAAATTTTCTGGATTGTTTAGGTATATATATATATATATATATATATATATATATATATATCATTTATAAGAATCCATCATGTGTCATGTGTGTAATGATGGCATATCCTAGTAGAACATACGTTGCTGGATCTATTCTTGTAGTAATTGATCGCTGTCGTTGGCGGTCAAAAATAAAACCTACTCAATACTATATCTAGTGGTGAATCGGGATCGTATCCTCGGGGATCAAAGGCAATTAATTCATGAAAAATAAAAAAAAATTATCTGTAGAGAATTATATTAAGAATAGCGGTTATTAAAAGATAACAACTAATTAATTAACAAAATTAAATAGCAGGAGAAGCAATCCAGGAATCTGAATCCATTATGCAAATAGGTTTTATCTTTTTTTTTAATATTGCAATAGTAATAATTTTTATAAATTTAAAATTAGAATAATTTATCTTTGTCAGGCATGGACCGTATTAGGAGATCACGGCATGTCCGCTTAGAGTATAAATTATCTAATAATTGCAAGATTAAGGGTCTAATCTATAATACTACGATCTATCTCTCTTAGGAACGTATCGTATCCTCAGATTATGGTACGTCGATAGAGAGTACAGGCCGTGTATGCCAGATCAAAACCTTGATAAAAAAAATAACTCAAAAGATATAATAAAGAAAAGCATAATTTTTAGTGTATAGAAATTAAGAACAAAAAGAAAGATAAAACCTAATTACAGGCTTCATCATCATCCCAAGTTGAAGGAGTCTAGCCACTCATTGCTGCCATCAGCATTCCCTTCATAATTTTTCTCTTCCAAAACTAAATACAATAATCTAAATAAAAGAAGAATAAAAAAAGCTTTTTAGAAACTCTTCTCGAGGTTCTCCTTTTATAGAACTTGTCTAGGACTTCCTTTAGTCAAAGTTGGAGTCAGTTGGGTGCTCAAGATCGTTCAGATATCGTGAAAAAATTTTTAGCCATCCGTTCAACATCGCCTGCCTTAGTTTGCACTGGGAATCATGCGAAATCATCTCTTTCTTTCTTTTTGGGCAAACCGAGTCGTGATTTGAATGCTATCTGCGTTGTTGGACTCCAAAACTCGAGCTCTTTCCATATATAGGCTTCTTTTCTGCAAACATCCATAAAAAGTATCAATTTTTAAGAAATTTAAAGTAATTAATATTTATTTTAATGGTTAAATTGGGATAATAAATAGACTTATCACACAACTTAATCATTGCTAGTCCCTTAGCAATGTAATTAAAATAAAACCATGCATCACTAAAATTCTCTTTTGCAAAATTAAATCTAGGCTTAAGGTTGAAAGAAGCTAGCTAGTATTACTAACTAAGTATTGAGTTTCTGAAGTAAATTTTGCAGTCAGAACTATCAGAAACTTTCTTAGAGTTCATCTATAGATTTACAGCACTTATGTTTATGATGGCTAACTTAGCATTTCGATACTAGCTTTAAAGAAACAACGGTATCTTCGCTTATCACTTTGGTCAATTTTCTATATACCCTTAAATTAGGTAGCTTTCACACTGTCTGATATATATTTTTTATTTTTTTATTTATTTTTTTATTTAATTTTTTAGCCATATCTTTATATTGCCCACTTTTTGACGCGAACAACAATGCTTACTTAGGCGAAGGTGCCCGGTTACTCGATGGAAAATCAATGTTTAGACTTATTATATATATATATTTTTTTATCAGGCAGATAGCTTTTTTCTTAAATTTAAGTTTCTCTCATTGGGGTGTATATCAATTACCAATTTTAGTAATAATTGAATCTCCAATTGACTTACAACTAATACCTAATTTATCTCGTCAATGTGCATGTGCAATGAAAGTGCTAATAGCCTTTAGATGACCCAAGTAGGTTACTAAAAGTCTGACCAGCTAGTCTACTCATTGGTTCTCTACAGTAATTAGCCAATACTTTCTAACTCTATTACCTTTTTCTAGTCAATTTTGCTCAACAATTTCTTTTATAGCACATAATTTATAAAAATTTTAAAATTTTCAAAAAAATGTCAAGGTGTTTTTAAAATATTTTTTAAAAAGGTTTTTTTTTACCCCCAACTTAATTTTCATTGTTCTCAATGAAGTAAGAAAGAATAAAACAAGAAGAAACATCACCTGGACGAGATATGCCTCGTATAATGTTAAGAGTGACCGTGCAGAGCAGTCTTTTATTCCTAAAAATAAGAATCACTAAAATAAAGGTCAAAAATAAAATTTTGGGTTGCCTCCCAAAAAAGCGCAAGTTTAACGTCTTTAGCCAGACGTTATGGCTTATTCTAGTTCATATAGGATCATAACCTCCCTAGCTTCTTCAATGGGTAATTCTAAGAATGGTTTCAAGCGTTGTCTATTAACTTTGAATATAGCACCATTACTTGGATTTTCAATTTATATTGCTCCATATGGGAAGACTTTTTTTTACTATGTATGGCCCAGTCCATCTAGATCTTAATTTTTCTAGAAATAGGTGAAGCCTTAAATTGTATAAGAGAACTTTTTTCCCATGAGTAAAAGATTTTCTAAAGATAGCTTTATCGTGGAAGGTTTTAGTTCTCTCCTTATAAATTTTTGCATTCTCATATGCTTCGTTTCTAATTTCCTCAAGTTCATGCATTTGCAATTTCCTTCAGTCTCTGGTTGCATCCAAATCCATGTTTAATTATTTTATGGCCCATATTGCCCTATGTCTAATTCTACTGGCAAGCGACACGCTTTACCAAATACAAGCCTATAAGGAGACATTCCTAGATTTGTCTTGAAGGCAGTGTGATACGCCCAAAGCACTGACCAATCTTTTCTATTAGAGCTCACGGTCTTCTCTAGGATTTGTTTGATTTGTCGATTAGAAACTTCTAGTTGCCCACTCGTTTGCGGGTGATAAGGTGTGGCCATCTTATGGGTAATGTTATATTTTTTTCATTAGTGATGCAAATGATTTGTTGCAGAAGTGTGTTCCATGGTCACTGATGATAGCCCTTGGAATACCAAAGCGGGAGAGGATATGCTCTTTGAGGAATTTTATAACAATTTTGTTGTCATTAGTTCTGAAAGGTATTGCCTCTATTCACTTGGATATGCTATATCTCTTTTTATAGTCCATAAAGTCAATTCTCATACATCAAAAATTTCTACAATCAATATTGGATTCATAGGCATCATATCTCTTTTTATGATCTGGCCTATTTTCTGGCACCTAACACAACTTTTATAATATTCATAAGCATCTTTGAATAGGTTAGGCCAATAGAATCTATATTGGAGTACCTTTGCCGCTGTCTTTTTAGCTCTAAAATGACCACCACAAGCTTGGTCATGGCAAAAGGATAAAATGCTCCTAACTTAATCTAGGATGCATCTCCTAATAATCTCCTAATAATCAAGTCAGACATTATTTAAATAAATATGGGTCATCCCAAATAAAGTATTTTACTTGAGAGAGAAATCAATTTATGTCCTAAGCATTTTAGTGCATCGAAATAAAGTATTTTACTTGAGAGAGAAATCGATTTCTGTCCTAAGCATTCAGTGCATCGGAATCTGACCAGTGGCTAAGTAATTACCACCATGGTTCCATGGTGGGAGGCATAAGTTGTTCATCAAGAAAAGACTCGTTGATAGGTAGTTCTTCAGTAGGTATGATCGCTAACCTAGATAAATGATCAGCTACTACGTTTTCAGTACCCTTTTTATCTCTGATCTCTAGATCAAATTCTTGTAAGAGCAAGATCCATCTAATTAAGCGTGCCTTGGCATCCTTCTTTGAAAGAAGATGCCTAATGGCAGAGTGATCAGTATAGATGACTACATGAGACCCCACTAAGTAAGACCTAAATTTTTCTAGTGCAAATATCACAGCTAAAAATTCTTTTTCAGTAGTAGAATAGTTGAGCTGTGCATCATTTAAGGTCTTACTAGCATAGTAGATCACTCAAGGTAGCTTATCAATTCTTTGCCCTAGGACTGCTCCTATGGCATGATCGGATGCGTCACACATTAGCTCAAAAGGTTGAGTCCATACAGGTGGGTGAACAATTGGTGCTGAGGTTAATTCTTTCTTTAAATATTCAAAGGACTCAAGACATTCAGATGTGAAGTCAAATTTGACTTCTTTGGCTAATAGGTTAGTCAATGGTCGAGCCACTTTGCTAAATTTCCTGATAAATCTTCTATAAAATTCAGCATATCCAAGGAATGATCTTATTTCTTTGACTGATTTAGGTTAAGGAAGATTTGCAATTAAATCTACTTTGGCCTTGTCTACTTCTATACCTCTATTTGAAATTACATGGCCAAGAACAATACCTTCCTTCACCATAAATTGGCACTTCTCCCAATTTAATATTAGATACTTTTCCTTACATCTTTCTAAGACCAGTCTAAGGTGATATAGGCATTTAGAAAAAGTAGAACAAAAAATGAAAAAGTCATCCATAAAAATCTCAAGGAACCGTTCTACCATGTCAGAGAAAATACTAATCATGCACCTTTGAAAGATAGATGGTGCATTACATAAGCCAAAGGGCATACGTCTATACGTGAAGGTTCCATATAAACAAGTAAATGTTGTCTTCTCTTGATCCTCTAGGCTATTGCAATTTGATTGTAACCAGAGTATCCATCCAGAAAATAGTAAAAGTCATGCCCGGCTAATCGTTCTAGCATTTGGTCTATAAAGGCAAAGGAAAGTGGTCCTTCTTAGCGGCAATATTTAATTTTCTATAATCGATGCACATCCTTCATCCTGCTTGAATTCTTGTAGGGACCAATTCATTGTTGTCATTTTGTATCATAGTGACTCCTGACTTCTTGGGCACCACTTGCATAGGACTTACCCAAGAACTATCTGAAATAGAATAAATTATACCATTGTCAAGAAGTTTGATGATCTCTTTCCTTACTACTTCCTTCATAGCTGGGTTAAGTTTTATTTGGGATTCTCTTGTAGGCTTGGCTTCTTCCTCTAAGTGAATCCTATGTTGAACGATCGAGGGGCTAATCCCTTTTATGTCAGCCATGGTCCATCCTAATGCTTCTTTATTTTCTCTTAGGACATTCAGTAATTCCCCTTCTTGTGACGAGTCTAGGTCGGCTGAAATAATCACGGGTAGGGTTTTTGATGGATCTAGGTATGCATATTTGAGGTGCTTGGGAAGTGGTTTCGGTTCTAATTTGGGTGCTTCCTCTATTGATGGTTTGGATAATGGTTCAAGTACTTTCTCTAGTGGTTCTATTGGAGGTTTCCATCTTGATTTTTCATCAATTGTAGCAACCTCATTAATTTGCTCCCCATCTTGGTTCATACGGATTTCTAGGTTAAGCTCTTCGTCACTAAGGTCAATTGGATCATAAACAGTATCCTGAACATAATTTGAGTCACTCGTTTGATGTGTAATGGTAAGATTGAAAATATTAAAATCAATTGACATATTCCCCGAAAGTTCATTAATCCATTTCGGCAATTAATTAGGGCATTAGCTGTAGCCAAAATGATCTACCTAAAATCATTATGATGTGGCTCTTTAGGTTTGTCACCGGCTAGTTTCTAAAATCACAAAGTCCATCGGATAGATAAAGTTACTAACTTTGATAAACACATCTTCTATTATTCCCCTGAGTACTTTCAAAGAGCGATCTGCTAGTTGCAGGGTCATTCTCGTAGGCTTTAGTTCTTCCAACCCTAGTTGCTCATATACAGAGAATGTCAATATATTAACACTCACCCCTAAATCTAATAAAGCCCTATTTATCAGGGTGTTCCCCATAATGCATAAAATAGTAGGTGATCCTGAATCTTTGTATTTTACTGGTATATGGTTTGATAGATAAGAGCTCACACTGGTTGCCAGAAAGGCTCTCTTAGGCACATTTGTGGTCTTCTTTTTGGTACATAGATTCTTAAGAATTTGGCATAGGTTGGAACCTGTTGGATCACGTCAATAGAGGGATGTTCAGTTTAACTTGCTTAAAGACCTCTAAAATTTTATCTAATTGGGCTGAATTTCAATTGGGCTTAACTCTATTTGGGAATGGTGCTACAATCCTGATTTTTGGTTCATCTCCTTCTGGTATGGGGTCAGTTGGTGGGTTGGGCATTACATCAGACTCTGATGCCTCAGGTGTTTCTGGCTGACCTAGCTCAATAAGTTGTTCAAGTGGCGGGGCTTCTAATTCTTCTTCTTATATACCCTTTTGGTTATCTATTTGTTTTTCAGATCTTAATGTATGAATGATACTTATTGGTTAATCTGGGCTCCTTGATTTGATCCTTGGATGTTTAGGTTCCTAGGGTTAGCTTCGGGTTGACTCGGTAGCTTACCCTGTTCATTTTCACTTTTGGTTGTGGCTAACTGACCTACCTGCATCTCCAAACGAGTTATGTCCTGAGTATTAGTGGATAGTTGTTGTCCTGTGTTTTGCTTAAAGTTATTCAAGATTGTGTTAGTGCTATTTATCATGGCATAAGTGCTAGCTTGGGATTTAACTAGGGTTTTCAGGGCCTTGTCTAGGGAACTATACCTCTTTTCATTCTCATTGACTGGCAGATTATTTTCTTTAAAATTGGGCCTTGGGTTAGGTTGGTTGAAGTTGGGACCACCTGCACTAGGACCTTATGACCAGGCAAAGTTTGGATGGTTCTTCCACCTTGGGTTGTAGGTTTGTGCATAATGATTGTTGGTTATTCTTTAATAGGTTGCATTCACCTGTGCACAACTATTTTCAGTTTGGGTCATGAAGTGGGGGCACTCTTCTACTATATGTCCTAGCTCATTACATCCAGTGCAGATAGGTGCAGCCACTTGGTTTACATGATTTATCGGGGCTTCCTTAAGTTCCAAGGCTTCTATCCTACGAATCAGAGATGCCATCTTAGTTTCTTCAGCTATAGATGGAGAGCATTGGTGCATACCATCTCTTAATGGTGTGGGTTCAGATTCCTTAGTTTTTGCCCATTGTAAGCTCTTTTTTGCTAAATCTTTTAGAAACTGCCAGGCTTCATTTGGTGGTTTCTGCATAAAGTCGCCCTGATACATTGACTCGAGCATAGTTCTGAAGTTTAGGTTTAGACCTTCATAGAAGGTTTGACATAACCTTCAAGTCTCTATCCCATGATGTGGACATTGGCTTAACAGATTCTTAAATCGGTCTAAATACTTCCAGGAAGGCTCTCTCCCTAATTGATGAAATTGAGCAACTTCATTTCTCAACTTGGCTGTTTTATGATGTGGAAAGAATTTTCTCAAAATGCTTTAACAAAACCTTCTCAAGTCAAAATTGACTGAGTAGGTAAACTATACAGCCACTTTTGGCATTTTCCTTAGGAGCAAAGTTAATTAGCCTAAGTTTTATAGCATATTCTGAAAGTTCATGCATTATCATAGTATCACATACTTAAATTCTCTAATAAAAATGTAAGCATCCTCAATTCTTGTGAATTTAGAGAGTATGTTGATAATCTGAGGCTTAATCTTAAAACTGACCGCATTTGTTTGGGGTAGTTGAATGCATGATGGTTGGGTAGATTCAATTGGGTAGCAGTATTCTCTTAGGCCAGGGGATGTTCTAATTCCTCCATAATTACTTTTTCTTCGTCAAGGATAGGGTCTAGATCTATCCTTACTAATCGATCGACTCCCTTCTCAAGTTGCATTTTTGAATTTTTTTATGTTACATAGAGAGAGAAAAGAAGATTCTAAAAAAAGTATCCTAAAAGATTCCTAGAACTAAGAGCAATGAAGAATAATTTAATTAGGGTTTAATAATTATTAGCAATCAAGTTAACAAAGATTAGACTCTCTACTCTTGGTTTAACCTAGATTTAGACAGCTCCTAACTTTCAAGACCGTTTTGGAGCCCTCTAAGTCAAAAATTAGCTGATCGACTAGCCGTTAAGGGTAAAGTCAGTGGGAGTCCCCCTGTTGCTTACTAGGTAAGCAAATGGAACCAATTAAATAACAATTTTTCTTTCCTTTTCTAGAACTAGGTCCAACTCTTTTGGGTGCCTTGTCCTATTGAGCTCGAGTTCCTTAGGGGCCAACGTTTAGTTAATTTTAGAGTTAAAGGCTTGGGTTTATGCAGTATGCAGGATGGTGGTTTATGGGCTAAGGAAGGGTAATGAAATCCTCACCTTATGTTATTAGGGGTTGCGCCCTTAAAGTATTTTATGAAAATGCAATGCAATTCAAACAAGATGTCTAAACAAGTTAGAAAGTTTTTAAAGTTTATTAATTGTTTCCTTAAATTAATTATATTTTATGAAAAGTGTCTTAAGGTTTTTTTTAGGTTTTTAAGGTAAGTTAATTAAAAGGAAAAGTTAATTAGGTTAAAAGTGGATTTATGACAAGAAGGAAAGTATTTTTTTAATGTTAAAAAGAAAATAAAAAAATCTAATAATTAAGATAACTCAAGAAAAAGGCAATAAGATAAAGAGAGCAATAATTATCCAATAAAAGATTTTATTCTTTTTTTTTATAGAGGCATGAATAATAATGAAACAATAAGAGAATAAAAAAAATAAAATAAGAATAAAAAATTAAAAGAAAATTTGTGGTAATTAATATTTTTTAAAAAAATTATGAACTAATCGTGCCGGCAACGGCGCCAAAATTTGATCGCTGTCATTAGCGATCAAAAATAAAACCTACTACTACTATAGCTAGTGGTGAATCGGAATCGTATCTTCGAGGATCAAGGGTAATTATTTCACGAAAAAGAAAAAAAAATTATTTTAGAGGATTATATTAAGAATAGCGGTTATTAAAAGATAACTAATTAATTAACGAAATTCAAACAGTGGAGAAGCAACCCAAGTATCCGAATTCATCATGCAAATAGTTTTATCTTCTTTTTTTAATGTTGCAATAGTAATAATTTTTACAAATTTAAAATTAGAATAATTTATCTCTTGTCAGGCACGGACCATATTAGGAGATCATGGCATGTCCGCTTAGAGTATAAACTATCTAATAATTATAAGGTTAAGGGTCTAATCTATCATACTACGATCTGTCTCTCTTAGGCACGTACCGTATCCTGAGATCACGGTACGTCGATAGAGGGTATAGGCCGTGTATCTCGATAAAAAAAAAAACTCAAAAGATATAATAAAGAAGGGCATAATTTTAATTGCATAGAAATTAAAAAAAAAAAAAAGTAAAACATAATTATAGGCTTCATTGAAGGATTCTAGCCACGCCGATGAGTATTCCTCCATAATTTTTCTTTCCCAAGCCTAAATACAATAATTTAAATAAAAAAAAATAAAAAGAGCTTTATAAAAATTCTTCTTCTCCAACTACTGCTTGAGGTCATTCTTTTATAGAGCTTATCTAGGGCTTCCTCTTATTTAAAGTTGGAGTCAATTGGGCGCTCAAGATCATTCAGATATCGTGAGAAAATTTTTTAGTCATCCGTTCAACATCACCTGCATTGGTTTGCATCGGGAATCATGCAAAATCATCTTTCTTCTTTTTGGGCAAACCGAGTCCTGATTTGAGTGCCATTTGCATTGTTAAATTTCAAAAATTAGATCTTTCATCTATAGGCTCTTTTTTTTATAAACATCCATAAAAAATATTAATTCTTAATAAATTTAAAATAATTAATATTTATTTTAATAATTAAATTAAGATAATAAATAGATTTATTAGTAATCTTTCTTTCTTCACACCGTTACTCTGCTGTTGATCCAGGTATTGGTTATCTGTTGGCGCACAGCCTTCGGTGCCCGTCCAACGCATCCTTTTCCGTGCTGGAGTTCTTCCTCCCCCACCAATGCTTGCAATGACCCACAAAGGTGGGCCACGCGACACCCGCCCCGTAGATCCTCTGAGCGGTCGTTACCTCAGTCCTACAAGCTCCGAAGCTGATCCTGATCAACAAGAAGGCAGTGAAGCTGAAATAAGTGAAGCAGGTGACAAGTAAAGCCTTTGAAGGGCCATGAACAGCTCCTGTTGTTTGCAGCAAGCTCTGCCTACTTGATCATTTAATTTTTGGTGTTCATGTTGGTGTCATAGTTTTTTGTTATTAAAACGTTTGGAATTTTTGATTTTATCCAAGTTCTCACAGAGCCTGATCCAAACCATTGTTTTGGTGATTTTGCATTGCCTGTTACTGAAATAAGATTGCACGTTGGTTTTTTATATTTTAGGAATGGACACCACATAAGAGAGAAGGAAAGCTTGCAAGCTATTGGGACCCTTCCCTAATCTCCGTATGAAGCCATCATATCCTTATGGCTTCCCATGGAGCTTTGACGCACATAAATCAGTTAATCAATCTGAATCAAGTTTGGATCATGTAGACCATTCCTTTCTTGATAACGTATCCATGCAGCAGCTGACCTTCCTTCTTCTTCGTAGTATTGGATATGTTGCTATATCTTTTTCTGTAGACCATCCAACAACAATCCAACAACACTAAAATTCCGGATGTTAAAAAGACCGTCATTGAAAACTACGAAGAACAAATCAGTGCGAATGTAAACCTGCTCCTACCTGTAGCCAATTTGGATCAGGCCCCATGTGGTGCATTGAACTCGATCCCGTTGCGTGTTCCATTTGGGAGGTGGGTGAAATGTAAGGCAAAATAAAAGAGTATAAAAGAGGTACTGTGTCAGAGAAAAACTGAAAGAAACAAAAACAAAAACATTGTTTAAGGTTAAGATTTTGCTTTACTATGATAAGTACTTTTTTTTTTACTCTTAACCATAGTACTTGCTACTCATATAAGATGGTATGGATTGCTGATGAAATAGTGCAAATCAATTCTATTTGATTTAAATTGATTTGATTCGTATTGAATTGAAACTCGATACAGTATCAATTTACTTACATCCAGGGCCATCAAGAGAACTCTTCGCTACTACCGTGAAGTTGGGTCTTTGCTTTGATGTGGCGCTGCACTTTCAATGTCTGCCCAAGGGTTTGTGGCTATACGTTCGATGGAGCTACCACCTTCACTTGCAAGGCCTATGATCAAGGCCATCGCCTTATGCCCCAACGTCAATGGGTAACTTTTCTTTCTGGTTCTTATATAGCCTACTTCATCAACTACTTTCATCGTTTACATCCTGTCATTGCCAGTCCTACCAAATTTTCTCACAACTTCCATCGGTGCTGATTTATCTTTCTTCTCCTCCTAACATGGTACACTTCCCAAGTTAGTTTAGCATGCCATGGCCTTATCATATTTCACTCAATTCCATGCAACTGGGTTCTTATATATGCTAATGCCCAAGCCACAATCCTGTTCATGTCAAACCCAAAGAACTGTTTACATGCCTTGGCATTTTATCTCCACCTCTCCATTCTTGTCTCATTTCTAATGCACTCATTTATTGTGTAAAAGAATAGGATTAATTTCACTTGGCTCTCTTTATATTTGCACATTCCTTATAAACTGAAAAAAATTTTACAATCAACTCTGATTTAAATTGTAATCGGTCCGTACCAGTTAAATTGAATGTTAAAAGAAATAGAAAAATGATTACATAACCACTAAAAATGTCAAATTTTCATAATAAATAATATAATAAAAGGTAACAACATTCATTCTTTAAAACAAATGATTTGATCAAACGTTTTTTTTCTTTTGCATGCCAAATTGTGTCTATAGTGATAACAATTTGATAGTGGCATATCCACTTCTTCATTACTTTTAATTCCAAGTTTAAACAGCAAAGGCCAATTGTGATTGAAATCAAAATTAAAAAAAAATAATTATAATTTTTTTTAGTTCAAAAAAAAAGTGCAAATACCTTCTAGTTAAAAGGAGCAAGTGAAATTAACCCAAGAATGCATGGATATATATATATATATATATATATATATATATATATATATATATATATATATATATAATGTACCTTTAACCCATGACCAAGAAATACACGGACGTGTGGAACCTCAGGCGATGGCCTAATCTGCAAGCATCGTGTCATGTCACCTGTCAATGCTGTTTTCTTTTTCTAGTCCGCCATGAATTATCTGGAATGCCTCACCTTCCATGAACAAAGTTGGGGCTCCGTGACATGCAGACCTGAGAATTACAAGCTCGGTTTAAAAAAATACAGCTGTGCAACCAGCTTTACATCATGGGAATCCAGGACACACATCTCAAGCAAAAGAACACGGAACTGAACAGCTGAAGAACACCTGCGTATATTTCAGAAAGAAAAACAAGCAAGAAATTGATTGCATGAACTCTCTATTTGGTGGTCATCTTAATAGTTTCTTGTAGTTTCATACTTATCAGAAACCTTGTGTAACAATGTTTGAAATAGGTAGCAATACAGAGATATTTTCTAATTGTCATTTATTGGCCAATAACAGATCATAACACAAATGTCATGCCACATGATTGTTCCATGAGTTTGCTCAACAAATATCATCTGATGGGAGACTCTTGTGTGGACCGCAAGAAGAAGAAGACTACCCATCCCCATTCCTATTTCCTACTAATTAATAGTAACCAGTGTTGAAATGATCAGACTTAGTGATACAAGGATATACCAAGTACACATTCTCATTTCTTCTTTGTTTTCTTTACAACTTGAGGCTTCCTTGATGCTTTCTTGGACTGCCTTGCAGTACTCTTTGCCTTCTTATGCACCGTACGCTGCATGTGAAGTCCTGTCAGTTACCATGCAGTAATATTTTGGATTGAAGGTAAAAGAATGTTTGTAAGGGATCAGTTAAGAGAAACAAGTGCTTGCATGCAGCATAACAGCTAGGTTCCAATTCAATGGAGTCACGATAAACCTTAGGAGATCATGTATTACCGCGACAGCAATGAGAAAGCATTAGAGTTCTGGAAAAAACTAGCATATGATCCAGCAATGTGCAGTTTGTTTGTTTTTTTATTTGTTTGACCTGCATGGATAGAAATATAACAATTTCTTTACTGATCGATTGAAAAGGATTAAATTATCAGGCTCTGCTAGTAAAATGTTAAATCAATTCAACCAAAAGCCATTCCAATCTAAAATTGCTTGAGTCTTCAATATTGAGAGCAGTATAATTTGATCAGGATAAAGCAAAGAATTATTAAATTTTAAAAAGATTGGTATTGCATGACTGCCTATTGCCATTAAAGGTGGCATGGAATGCAAAAAAGGACACCGAAATTCTACCAGAGATAACGAACTTTAAAATAGTGCACATACTTCGGTTTAATACAGTATGGCTATTTTATATATTCACACAAATATCAGAAATTTGGGAAAAGGCTTAGATGAGTTGAGTTGTACACAAATATCAGAAATCAAAAAATCTACCACTAAAGACACTTTGTCTCAAAAACAAAAAGACTGATTTTAAATTAAAAATAAAAATAAAAACTAAGGTTCAATTTTTCTAACTATGGAGGGTGTGGTTACATGGAATTCATATTTACTCTTGTAATTCTCCAACTTCCTCCATTAAATGAGCCATTAAATACAATTTTTTTAGTCCGCTCTGGGTGGGGTTGCTTGGGATTCCAATTTTCCTCTTGAGATCCTCCAATTCCACAACTCCTGGTTTTTTTTCCGTACTCCTCATAGAGAGACTCATCTTAAAAAAAAGAAAAAACTACGGTACAATTTTTCTTGTTATAGAGGGTGCTTTTTGCTTGGAATTCATATTTTACTCTTGGAATACTCCAAATTTACCTTTTAAATGAGCCATTAAATTAGTTACTTGAGGGAGTGGTTGCTTAGGATTCTTGTTTTCCTATTGAGATTCTCCAACTCCCCCACTTCTTAGATTTAGTTTCCTATACTCCTCACATTAAATGACTCTGAGAACTACTACATGGGAGAGAGCAAATAGTTGCTGCCATGTGGTGAAGGGAGAGCTCAGCTTGTCATGTGGTGAATAAAGAGCTCAGCACAAGCTGAGCCTCCATTTTAGTCATATATAATGGAATAGTTGCAGTACTATCTTCCAACAAACTACATGCAGACTCACCATTACAAGCAACCTGATAGGATCAGAAACAAAACAAAGTAGCCTTCCATGAACTTCATCCAAATTGGAAAAGCAAATTTTCCTAAAGGATTGCCAAATTAAACATACAACTGCATCCTTGTATGAATTTGCAGTTTAAAAGAACTTAATTATGCTTAGGAACATACTGATGACTTCTCGACTTTTCCTTTGGTCTTGATATCAGGTTGGTCTCCATTTTCATTGTTTTGATCACTTTGATGAACAGAAGATCTAGGCAATTTGTCTTTCTCCTCTTCCGAATCAAACGAAAATCCATCAAGTGTTCCTGCTCAGAATGAGAGAGTGACTTGTCATACATAGAACAAATAGTAATATTAGTAGTAAGCATAAATGTAAATAAGCATAGAAATGAACTGCATAAGACAGCAGGGAGAAAGCAGACGAGAACAAGCCATTCGAATATTTCAAAATGAGTATTGGCATGTCATATGGGCGCTTTATGCATCTGAGCTAGGCTACTCCACCATCTTGCAGGTTTTGATGTGCTTGAAGATCACTTCCCAAAGGCATAATTATCTCAGGACATTATCCTACAATATCCACAAGACGCTAAACCTTCTTAGATTGCTTCCACTAATTAATAGCTATCTTTGAAACCATGCTTCAACTTGTTTTGCTTTAAAATTTCCTGTACTTTGGGTCTTTGTGTAATAGGTTGATGATTTTAAGGAGTGTCGGTTCCATATGAACCCAAAGAACATATCATTAGACCTTAATTGAAGTGATTGAGAATAGCAAATTAATGATTACTGACTGCCACAACAAGTGAATATGACCAAACAAATGCCTCTGTGTGTATGTGTGTGGTAGCAAATTATTCTTGCTAGCAATGAGAGGAGCAACATAATTCTCTGTAAATATGATCATATACTAAAAATCAGTACAAGGAGAAGGATTGTGCTGATTTCTTTACCTTCAATCATTGTTTCAGCTTCAAACACATTAGACTGAGGCTCCAGTTGGATAAAATCATTCATGATAGCTTCTATCTGTGCAGTCACCATCCCATATCAAAAACTAGATAAACAACTTTGGAACAAAAAAAATATAAACATCTAAAAAATTTAACTCAGGCTGGGTGCCGGTTTATATCAAGAATAACTAGATGAAATGCAGATCTCATTGGCACAGAACTTGAAACAAACACACCACCAACCAAAAGAGGATGCAGATCAGGAAACTCATGTAAAACCTCAGAAATTCTTAAAACATTAAATGCATAAAACCAGAATTAGGATTTTGTTCCCAGTTCTGCCACAGTCCATTAGAATTATGCATGCAAAAGTTACACACCATGATGTTTCTTTAACCAAAATAGGTTTGCATGTGGTCTAGACTAAATTTGCAACGAACCCGTATTCATGATTTCAGTCTTATATCATAGGATCAAGGAAAAGTTGTAGTTCTAGTTTCTTATGTCTCCTAATTCTAGGGCTCGCAGCAAAATAAAAGATAATTGAATCTTAGAATAGAATAACATAAACTTGTATGGATGAAAACAATGTAATGAGGGACTCAGATCTCCTTGAATCAATATCTGTTATCATTTCATAGCCCAATAAAGTTAAAACCATAACTGCCTAGCCTTTCCCCAACTAACTGGCATCAGCTTTAGTAATTGCCCAATGAAAAGAAAAAAAAAAAGGATGGAATTATTTCTGCAATCTTTAAGCATTGTGAAAATTCATGGGAGAATAGAGCCTGTTGGCGACCGGAGAAAGAAGAAATGCGGATCATAGGACCAGTTATGATTCAGCCAAACAAGTTGCATAATTTAATTCAAAAGATAAGGATTTGATAATAGATTCAAGAGACTAAATGAGCTTGCATTTCTTATTCGGAGTGCATACACAACAGAAAACTCAAAATATGTTAATCTGGGATTTTTATTGACAGACCTTTGCTTCTGACTGTCCGACACTAACCTGGAAATTAAGAAACATTTGTTAATAACCAGCGATCACAGTTTTTGGAAACTCGAATCACAGAAAATTCACATGTTCAAGTTCAGGAGTAAGCTAGAACTGAATGTAGTCTTGAGATTATGATGGATGGCATACGATGCAAAATGTCCTTGAAGGAACTATTGTTGATTTATATAAGGTCCCTGTAGATTAGGAGAAAAAAAGGAATATCAGATATCAATCATAACATGATACTGTTAAGCGCTGGTAAAAGATAAATGAACAAGGATAAATACAGAAAAGGTTCTCTCTGAAGGGATAAGTGAAACTCTAAAATACTCTGTCAGTTGATAAGAAAAAGAGTGCCATTGTTAGCTCCAGAAAGGGAATAGAACGGACTGAATTTCAAAGGTAAATAAATAAATTTCATATCATAATGGCATTCAAAAGTTCAACCCAAAACAAAGGATCAAAACTTGGAGGTGATCAATGCAGTGCTAATCAAGATAGTGATGCTAACAGAAACTCTCATCTTCATTAAGAACCTGAGCAGAACAGACTCAATTTTCAATGGTTCCATTGACCGGTTCCAGACAACTATATTTTACTAAGAAATTAGTCAATAGCTGCGACCAATTAGCAAATCAAATAAGATTAAGCGTCTGCCTTGGGAGTGTTGGCGGCCAAGTGTAATTTTCTCTTTGGTTTTTAAAGGATTTGCAATTAATTTTCATGAAAAGTTTTTGTGAGTCAACTTATACAACAAGTAACTTTGAGTTCATTAGAAACTCTAAATTCTGAAGTGTGAATGATTAATTAAAGTAGATAAATTAATAATGGCATGTCCATAAAAAAATAGAGGTTGACAGAAATCTTGAGTTTTCCTAGATAGTGAGCCACTTCCAGTTCTAAAGCCATCTAAGATTTGATAGCTCGAATCAAGAGGAAATGCATTGCTTTCTTTTTATCTTTCCTGCCATCTAGACATAATATTTCCAAAACATTCTCCAGAATAATGTTAAAAAAAATGTACTCTAATAGAGTTCAAAGTTTTTTTTCACTTTTTTTAAAAATTATGATTGGTCATTTGGAAAAAGCCATTATCAAGTATGAGCCATGTGAAACATTTTAAAGATGAGCTTCATTGTTGATTTCACAAACAGAGATAAGACAAATAGTTCACAAAAACTTGTAATGACCACCTTTTAGGTCCAAGAGCATTTCTTGGTTTCCAGCAGGACCATTTGATACAACTATTCTCCCAACAGCACCCACATCTCCACTTAAGTCTATGGAATCCCCATCACATTCGACCAGTGCCTGAACGTAATAAAGGCAATTAATACAGGAGAGAGATTTACAACATGAACTTCCAAAAAGACAATTGAGTAACAATTGATAGGGATGAATCTAATGTCCACTAGATACATAACAGGCACTGCATAGGACTAAGACATAATTTATTTACAGCTGTCAGAAGATAATAACATTGGCAGTCAAATTATGTTAGATGACAGTATGTACTCCACATCAAAACCTAGCACAAAGCCAATCTTCATGGATACTATCTTTTTGCTACTGACTGTTGATTCAATCCATTTTTTATCTAGAAGGCATATACCTTGCTTCTTCTTTTTTTTTTTTAAGGACTAATATCTTATCGTTTTAATAGACAAGACTCCAATGCATAATTTTCTAAATAACCAGTAATGCTTCAAATGAATAATTAATGACCAGTCAAAGCATTTCTGAGCAAATTTTTGAATCCTATAATATCACATTGTTAACTCCATCTATCTATGAGTATTTTAGATATAACCGGTCCCAAGGTCGGATAAAGGAGGGTTACGGTAGATTGACAGTCAACATAAAACTATAGTCATACCCTTAAAACATGAATCCAATAGAAAAAATCCATAAAGCTAGGGTGTTTTCAAAAATAATGCGCTACATCAAATCTCGATGCGGTGGAAATGGCAAGGATAGCTAGGGCAGTCCCCATAAATGACACATCGCATCGGCACTTGAGTGTAACAAAAAATAAGTAAGAGTTCACACACCTTCATGTACAAGTGTGGGTAAAGGAGTTAGTATAAAAAAAAAATAAAAATAAAAATAAAAGAAAACAAAATAAGTTTAGCAACTTAGAATATAGGGTTTTTAACAGAAAAACTAATAAAACTAATAGATAAAACGATTAAAAGGATAATTAACACAGCTTGCTTGTAGAAGGTCAAATGGATAGGTGAAAAAGCAAAAAAAGTTGATAGTTTTAAACTTTGGTATACAAGCAAAGATAGAATAAAAATGTTGTAGGAATTATTATAGATAAAAATCTAAAAGATGAAGTTCTAGACATTCAGTGGATAGAAAATAAAATAATTTTAATTAAAGTAGTGATAGACGAGATGTTAATAAATATTATTAGCATTTATGCTTCTCAAATAGGTTTAGATTGTGTGACAAAGCAAAGTTTTTAGGAGGATATAAATGAATTAATTCAAAAAATTTCTACTAAAAAAATATTATTGAAGAAAATTTGAATGAACATGTAGGAAAGTATAATATAGGTTTTAAAAGAGTATATGGAGGTTATAGATTTGGAGATAAAAATGATAAGAAAAATACCATTTTAGAGTTTGCAATATATATTTAGTATTAGCCAATACATCTTTTAAAGAGAAACTCTAATTTAATAACTTTTAAAAAAGTAAATATAATACTAGTAAATAGATTTCTTCCTTACTAAAAGATTGATCGAGTGTTTTTAAAGATTGTAAGGTTATACTGGATGAGGGTCTAACTACACAACATAGATTAATGGTTATGAATGTATATATTCATAAATGAAGAAGAAAGACTATAGGGTATAAGAATTCAAGAATCAAGTGGTGAAATTTAGAATGAAAGAAACTAATAACTTTTAAAGATGAGTGATGAAGGAAGAAAAATGCATGGAAAGATTAATATCATATGGGAAGAGATGACTAATAATATTAGAAAAGTAGCTATAGAGATATTACGAGAGTCAAAACGAAAAGGATCATATGATAAAAAAAACTTAATGGTGGAATGAGAAGGTTTAATTAGCAGTTAAGGCTAAAAAGTTCTATAAAAAATTACCTAAATGTAGGAATAGAGAAGCATATAAAAACTATAAGATGGTTAAGAAAGAAGTTAAAAAGACGTTACGAAATGTTAAATGTAAGGCATATGAGAAATTATATCACAAGTTAAAATTAAAGATGGAGAGAAAGGCACATATAGAATTGCAAGAGTAAGAGATAGAAAAACTAAAAAATGATCAAAAATTTTAGTTAAGAAGAAAGAGATTAAAGAAAGATGGAAAAGCTATTTTAACAAATTATTAAATAAAAAATCATGTAAATAATTTAGGATGCTCTATTATCTCCATTAAGGATAAAACTATAGTGTATATTTGTAGAACTAGGACATTTGAAGTAAATAAGGTTATAAAAAAATAAAAGTAGAAAAAGTGTGAGACTTTCTATATAAGTTCAAAATATTTAGATGATGCTGGAGTAAAGTGAATGATAAATTTATTTAATAGGATTTTAAAAACTAAAATAATATCTAATGAATGAAGGAAAAGTATTATAGTACCAATTATAAGAATAAAAAGATATTCAAAACTACTCTAATTATCATGGTATCAAACTCATGAGTAATTGAATATAGATTGAAATATAATACAAAAATATTAAAAAATTAATTTAGTTTTATGTTAGAAAGGTCAACCATAGAAGCTATTTTTTTAGAAAGTTAATGAAGATATATAAAGCATAAAAACAAGATCTTCATATAGTTTATATTGATTTAGAGAAAGTATATAATAAAGTTCCTAGAAAAATCTTATAATGGATGTTAAAAAAAGGAATGCCTGTTAGATATATTAATATAATAAAAGATATGTATCATGGAGAAATTGCTAGTGTAAGAACTATTGGTGGTAATATTAGCAAATTTTCTATTACAGTAGGCTTCCATCAGGAATCTACTCTAACTTCCTATCTTTTTGCCTTATTTATAGATAAGTTTACTAAACATATTCAGGATAATATTCCATGGTAGATGTTATTTGCAGATGATACAACACTAGTAGATAAAACTAAGACTGAAGTTAATCGTAAGTTAGAAATATACCAAAATGCATTAAAATATAAAGGTTTTAGGTTAAGTAATATAAAAACAGAATACATGGAATGTAAACTTAGTATAATTAGAAATTAAGATAAATATAGAATATAAATTGAGGATCATAAAGTTATTAAAAATGATCATTTTTAGTATTTAGGATTGATTATTCATAAAGAAGGAGAGATTAAGAATGATATTGTCCATAGAATTAAAGAAGGTTGGAGAAAATGGAGAAATGCAATTGGAATATTATGTAATCGTAGAGTACCTAACAAGTTGAAGGAAAAGTTTTTATATGATAGTCATAAGACCATCTATGCTTTATAGCACGAAATATTGGGCAATTAAAAAAATACATGTAGATAAGATGAATGTGGTGAAAATGAGAATGTTAAGATGGATGTGTGATAATATAAGAAATGAAATCATTCGTAAAAAGGTAGAGGTAACTCCAATCAAGGATAAATTAAAAAAGAATGACTTAAATGGTTTAGACATATGCAATGTAAACTTAAAAATGCAACTGCATGGAAGAGTGAATTGATGTATGTAAAGAAAAAAAAGGTAGAGATAAACCGAAAATCATATATAAAGAAGTAACAAAGAAAGACTTAAAAATTTTACATCTTACAAAAAAATGACTCAGAACATAGCTAAATAGATAAAAAGGATTCATGTAGCCTATCCCTAACTAATTTAGGATTAAGGTTTTTTGTTGTTGTTGTTGTTGTTGTTGTTATTGTGTAGTATACATTGTTATGCCATGCAGGATACATGTGCATGTGTATTTTGGTGATGATGAAAGTCAATCCATATCCCAAAATTTTTCATATTTATATTCAAGTCACTAAATAGGTATGGAATGCGCATTTCATACAAGGAATTATTTATGCAAAAAGATATACATGTCATGGACAATTATGAAATAGTTTTAAAACAAAGGAAAAAAAAAGGTAATGAAAAACAACAAGAAAATAAATACCTTTGAGCGTTGAACTTTATCTGGGAACACTAGGGGCAACCTTGATGAGATCTGAAATGCACAAGGGCACATGATCCATCAAAGGTTTGTGCACGAAAAGAAAACTAATATATAAAGAGAATTGTGATCAAAGATGGATGAAATGGTACCCAATCCCACATTAACAATGTCTTGGAATCGAAGATATCAGTTCCCATGACTAACCTATCTGTTAAATTAACCTATCTGTTAAAATGCTCAATGAAGAAATAACAATGGGCACAATGAGCAATTTCAACATCAACATCACTAGTGGGATCTAAACTTAACCAGCAGTTCATTTTGCTTAGTAGTAGAAGGATAAAACGTCGATCATTTTTGACATCTTACAGTAGATCCAGCAGGTTTCTCAATGATGTCTTCCTCCACCGGTTCATCATCTTGTGCATCCAAGGTGCCTAATGACAGATCATGTAAAAGTAAAATGAACAAAGAGATTAAACCGTGAAGTAACTAAAAGATTAGTTACTGATTGACTGCATTCTATTGAGCATGTGAACTCTGCCAAACAACAGAGATGTGACATTATTCAGTTATTCAAGCACCTTCTTTTAACTTTTGGTCAGGTTTAGCTTTGACAGTCTTTTTCTTTTTGGTCTTGATGACCGGGCTTTCTTCTCCACTGTCTATTAGAATCGAATTCCGTTCCTTTGGAGGTTTCTCTGGTTCTTTGCGATGGGAATAACCAGTCCTTGTCGGGCTACCTTCTGGGGAGGAGTCCGATGCCGAAGATAGCGTGAAGACAGCCTGACTTGGTGCCTGTTGAAGAGAGCAAAACCTTGCTAAAACTTAGAGTAATATCGTGATCCAACATCACAAAAATCTAATAAATTGAGCATAAATTAGCACAAAATGGTCAAAAATAAACCACGGAAACAGCCAGAATCTAAAACCCTATGACACATTGTGCGATATTATTGAGTGAATTAATTTGATAAAAAAATATCAAACGAACGGGGAATTTACAAACCCTAAACAAATGCCCAAGACCTAACAGCTGATTCTTCAGTTAAGCAGTATCGATTTTAGAACAAGAAAACCATAAAACTAGATCACCTTCAAAGGCAAGTGAAACCTAAGGTTCCATAACTGAAACGTACTTCAAATATTCAAAAATTCAGCAAGATTTATTCGGGGATAAAAATAGTTGAGAAGAAGAGCAGGAGCTCAAAATTAAGCTCATAAAAGAATAAAAAGAAGAAAATCTGAAACGAAAAGAGTAGGGAGAGAGGAAAACCTGGAAAGCTCGAAGCCAGTCGGGAGATTCTTCGCGAGAGTCGCTCATGGCGTCGGCGATCGAAGAAACGAGGATGGAGAGGCTTTTGCCGCCCTTCATCCGGTGATTTGGCACTTAGAGGAGGGAGAGCCTGGAAGCGGGTCGGATCTTCATGTGTTCCCAATCCGAGTTTGATAGGATCCGGTTTTGGTCTCGGATTCGGGTTTGGGATAAAGGAGGGTTCCTAGCGGATTTGGGAGGTCTCAGGAAAAGAATGTAGCCGAAAATATTCTTTACGTCCCCATACCTTCACTCAAAACTCATTTTAATTTTAAAACTTTCAATTATTATATTTTAATTTTTTTTTATTTTTAAAAATATTATATTTTAATAATTTATGAGATAAAATAAATTAAAACTAACGAAATAGCTAACATATTATCCAAGTTCATGACAATTATTCTATTAATTCTAACTAACCTTAATTTTATAGATTATCAAAAATATAATATTTTTAAAATATAAAAAACTAAATTATAATAATTAAAAGTTTAAGAATTAAAGTAAATTTTTAATGAAAGTTTGAGGGCAAAAAAAATATTATATCCAAAAATGTATTGTAATGATTATAAGCAAAATAAAAAACACAGTGAGAAATATTAAAGAAAATAAAATATGAAAAGATAGGTATTGGATGTGTAAATTTAAATTATCAAATAAGAGGACTTCTCTCTCCTAAATTATTGATTTCCTTGGGATGTAAGTTTTTTTTTTTTTTTTTTCCTTTTGTTTTTTCCCCTTCTATTGCTAACAGTGGCTGTTGCAGAATAACGCCAACACCCAACAAAATCCTCATGCAATAGAAAGTAAAATCTTAACCAATTTTATTTGTGTCATCCAAAATATATTAAAAAATCAAAAAAAGACATTCAGATCTATTCAAAGAAACTCATTAAAACCAAAATCAATTGATGAAAGAGGTGCCTAGAAGCCAAGGGAGTGAAGGAGGGGAAGGGAGATGGATTGCAAGAGCTTGACTTGTAAATTAGATTCATAAATCACTTGTTGAAGTTGGTAGCAAGCACTTCCTCTTGGGATCCTATATGGTCAAAAAGAGTTTGGTCTTTTATAATTTAGAACCTTCCTTGCTCCTTAAAAAGCTTGAGAAGAAGATTTTGATTTCTTTTCATTGTATAAAGAGCGGAGGATGAGCTGTTTTTGTTTTATGATCTTTTATTATTGATCTTTAAAATGGTCTCGCACTAAACAAAATATTAAAAATATTTTTATTTAAAAAATATATTTAGATACAAGTAAGGAAAAAAAAAAGTTTGTTTGAATCTGTTCAATTTGAACTACATAATATGGTATGTTCAATTTTCTATGATTTGACATAGAGTTTGTTCTCTTCTATTAATTTAATAGGTAAAGGATTCCCTTCAAAAAGATTAATGTAATGATGTTTATATTTAGTTTGAACTACTTAAAACTTTGAATTATAAAGTATAACATCATAATATAAAGTGTTGATTAACTTTGAATTAGCCCAAAACTTGGGTTGCTAGGACCTTAAACTTCAAAAACACTATATGATACCTTCAATAACACTTAGCTCTAGAGAGTTAAATATGGCTATTGTTACTCATCTGAAAAGGCGATTCCGAACCATACAAAATATAGATATTTTCATCTAATAATCAAATATAGATCCATTAATCTAAGAAACATTCTTTTTTTTCTTTAAAGAGTTGTCACGCCCCAGTCCCAAAATCCGAGCTAGGGTGACAACCCGCCGCATGCCAGACATGCAAGGCGTCTCGAACTTCATCACATAAATCAATATAAAATAAAAATTCAAATCCATGATTCATTACAAACTATAATTATCAGTCTTGGGCTACCTGCCCTACACACAAGCAATACTGAACTATATCAATATAATAGAACTAAGTTTATTTAATAGAAGCTCCGTCAATTCCAAATATCCTTCTTCATTCCTGAGGCTCTGAAAAAACATTGTGAGAATTCTATAAGCTCACACTCAATAAGTAAGCTTAATACAATTTTAAATTACATTTATCATGCTATCAGCATATTCATGTCATCAGATCAAAATAATTTGGAAGCTTAATTAAATAATAAATACTAAAATATGCAATGTAAATCAAACATTGTTTATACTGTCATTGTTTTTTCTTTGTGTCCCACGGCCCTACAATACTCATCTTGTGTATCACTCTTAATGCTCTGTTTGGATGGAGAGAAAAGTGGGAGGAAAGAAAACTAGGAGGAAAGAAAAGTGGGAGGAAAGAAAATTAAAGAGAAAATATTTTCTCTCCTTCTGTTTGGATGAGTGAGAGGAAAACAGAGAGGAGAGAAAAGTTGATAATTTACAATGATAATAATATCCTTATTATAGATGATTAAAAAATGCATCGGTTGTTTTTTTGGAAGGGTCAATATTGGAATAAAAAAAGAAAGAGCACTTTTGAGTTTTCTCTCCGAAATCTCTTCGGTTTCGGAGAGAAAACTTTTATGTGGGGCCACCATTTTTTTTCCTCTGTTTTCTCCTCTAGTTTTCTTTCCTCCCGACTTTTCTCTTCATCCAAACAAGATAAATTTCATTTTCTCTCCTATTTTCCCTCCTAGTTTTCTTTCCTCCCTAGTTTTCTCTCCATCCAAACAGAGGGTAAATGTCTCCTAAGAGGAAGGGTCTTGGTACCAGTGTTATGCCATATCATAATCTGTCATCAGAACACATCCTACGGATGTGTGTCCTCCATATATCTTTCCTTGTGGAGGTGGGTCACGTATCACTCGTCATTTCAAGTCATATGAGAACCGCGGCGACACATACACTAAATTTTACTCATCATCATGATTGCATTTTATCATCTCGATAGTACCAAAATAATTTAAAATTAACATAATTACATTTTTGCATATACTCATATAAGTCATATCGTAACAAATACTTATTATAAATTTATGGTACTATACATTAATTTAGAATAAATGAACTTCATTTTTTTACATTTCATAAACATGCATCTAATTATACATTCATAATTTATAAATTAAATAATCTATGAAATTATAATACTTAGCTTACTTATCTCAGTACGCAAATCCCAATTGATAACCCAGCTATTTGGACACCTAGGCACCTATAGCATCATTTTACATAATTAAGTTTCTAAAATCTGTATAATAAAATGATTCTTAAAACTCTACCCAGACCACTTCCCAACTTTGGTCTCAAATATCTCTCAATGTATACACCCAAATAGGGAAACAAAATTATCCCCAGAAACTAGAATCAATCCTGATTCGGGCCATAATTTTATTTTACCATTTTCGGTCCATTACAGGGCCCAAACAATGGCTCAAAAATGGCTCTCGGATTGGCCCAACAGGCCCAAGTCAAAGCAGTCCAGCCGGCCCAAGCTTTCTTGTGCAATATGATATGAAATTTAACCATATCTTCGTAGATGCAAATTGCTTGATCATTAATAATGATCTGTATGGTAAGATCTTGTCTGATAGACCTTGTCCTATCAAAGACAAAATTATGAACTACTCAAATGGATGGTTTGGAGAATCCATTAAATCCAAAAGAAACTTTAGTGTGTTTTGCAAAACTTTTTAACAGCAAGACTGGGAGAAGTCCTAGCCGGATTTCCATCTAACCTTTCAAACACTGCCAAGTCTCTAAGCCACTCGTGCTGGCCTCTCTCTTTTGGAGGGCACATATTGGAGCAAGTCCCGACCAAAGCGGGAGGATTTGGAGAGCAAAGGTCGTCATCGTGGCGACTCCGTTCGCGGATCGAAGAGCTCGGATCACAGCTCTCTTCGATAACGGCAGGGGCTTCTTTACGATCAGATGGATGAGATATCCACAAATTCGAAGAGGAAGGTGGATTAGGGCTGGTTTCCCTTCCCTGCTGAAACCTCGATTTCTCGGCTCTAATCCTGTTCCTCTTCTCTATCTCCCTCCCGCTTCTTCCTCTAATCTCTCTCTCTCTCTCTAATCCCTCTCTCTCTCTCCCATGCATGGATAGGGGACTTACCAGGAGCAGATGCATGCACGATGATGATGGAAAGGAAGCGTTCGAGGATGATGGGAAGGAGGGTTCGCGTGATCCTTTAAAGGCGACGGAGACTCCTTAAATCAAGGGATTTCAGATTATGTTAGTTACAGGGTATTTGAAATTTAAACACCTTATCCATTCCAGGAATATCGCGATTAAGTTTTGCGATCAGGTAATCCTATCCCGGGGGTTTGAATTCAAACACCTCACACAACTGCAGGAGTCCCTGGAATCAATCGTTCCGATCTCACGATCAATTCTCACGGGCAGTTAACGAAATCCGGGGATTACATTCTCCCCTCCTTATAAAAATTTTGGCATCGAAATTGATACACTTTCATTAGAGAAAATTAAAATTCAAATTTCGTCGCACAATCAACTAAGTCTTTATTCAAATGTCAACAGTCGTAACTACATCATTAACTATATTAAGACTCAAATAGTTGTGGATACTTCTTTTTTATTTCCTCATCAAGTTCTCGAGTAGCCTCCCTCTCAAATGATTACTCCATTGTACCTTGACATAGGGAATGATACGTCATCTAAGGACCTGATCCTTGCGGTCTACAATGCGCACAGGGTACTCCTCATATAATAAATCTTTCCTCAACTGTATAGGCTCATATGCTATGACATGGCTGGGATCGGAAATATATTTCCTCAACATAGAGATATGAAAAACATTGTGTACCCCAGCTAAAATCGGAGGCAGTGCCAGGCTGTAAGCAACCTCCTCGACTCTGCTCAATATCTCAAAAGGTCCAATATAACGTGGACTCAGCTTTCCTCTGATCCCAAACCTCATCACATCCTTGGTTGGTGATACCCTTAAGAAAATATGGTCCCCAACCTGAAACTCCAATTCTCTTCTCCTGATATCAACATAACTCTTGCTCTGAGCTATACAAAGATGGTCCATGATCAATTGCACCTTATCAACTATCTGCTGAACCAGCTCAGGGCCTAGCAATTTCCTCTCTTCCACATCATCCCAACATAAAGGAGATCTGCACCTCCTATCATACAGAGCTTCAAATGGAGCTATCTGGATACTGGCTTGGTAACTATTATTATATGTAATTTCACTAAGGGTAAAAAGCTATACCAAGCACCTCCTAAATCCATCACATAGGCTCGCAGTATATCATCAAAATCTAATTAGTTCTTGCAGCTTGTCCATCTATTTGAGGGTGGAAGGCTGCGCTGAAATTCAACTTAATCCACTAAGCCTTATGAAGACATCTTCAATATAGACAAATGATACAAATGGGTTCAGACTCAATTTACCCAGTTTACTATTAAACCAGAAACAAATATTAACATTTTTATCCCACTAAAATTCCATCCTCGAAATTAAATGTCCACTAATTTTTGTACCATTATAGATACTCACTAGCGAACTTTTATATCATCCCCAAGTACCCAAATAATATATCCAACTTCAACAATTAATTTGATCTTTCTACCAAATAAAATTGAATTCTTTAAGAAGTGTTTCTTTCCTCCCATCACAACACAATCATCATAATATCATAGAGTCCATCACATGTATTATGTCATCCATTCTTAAGGCTAATAACATATCAGTTACTCTTAATTCCTTGAGAAGACAGTTCTAAATTCTTATGAATTAGATATAAGATAGTTTTCTTCCAATGCTCTCTCAACTCTTTAAATAGTTGAATATGTCATTAATCATTACGACACGTATTTCAATCATCATAACATACTTGGTTTCACTCTTGAATACTTCAAGTTAACATCAATGAACATTATGCCAATCATTTAGGACATCTTTCATAATTATCATAATTAACTAATTTATTTTCTTTGAATAATAGTGCCATCTTTAATTTATCAGTAATACTACCACAACCAATCAATTTCTCTTGAATAGGTCAGTATATTCTCGATAAATATTGCAATTTAAATGATTCAAATCCTTGAATCAAATATTTTATTACCAATGACTATCAAAGTCACCTAAAAATTATGTTGATTTTATAGATTATGCAATGTCTCATGTCATATCATGGTCAACTAATTTAAACCCTTTGAATGTCTCAAAGTGACCTCACTGATCTAGCTAAGATGGATATATGACTTATAAGGTCAATAAAGATTGAAAATGCACTTACCATCCCAAAGACATAATTAGGAAATTATAGTAATCTCTCTATGATTTGAAAGTGATATTAGATGTATCCCTAACCATAATCCATAATCGATAATCAAAAATTAAAATCATCTCCCTCCTTTTTCCTTAACAATAATTATGCCATTTATGGCCGATTGATAATTTATCCATCCTGGAGAAAGATATCTATATAGGAACTATGCAGAAAGGCACGATAAATTAATGAATAGATATCTTGATTTAGAAATCTATTAATAGATGAAAATCCTCATGAAATTTTTTATCAGTCGAATTTATCTTATTCTTATTACTGCTAAAATCTTTCACTTTCTACCATCAAAATATTTGATCTTTTATAGCCAAAATCAGTTCTAAAGATTAATAGGGCCTACTACTCTCAAAAACTTAAACAGTAATTATCTCTGAATTTAAAATTATATATTCTTCCTAAATGGTCCATCAAGATATAATATGCAGTCAACCACTTCATTAACATCAGTATTAACCATCTCCATATCTAGCAAAGTAACAATCAGTTTTGAACATGCAATATCCATAATAAAAGTTTACTTAGTAAAATTCACCATATTTACCTATCCATCCAGACTAAGTACTCAATTGTAATTGATCAAAAATATATAGTTAACTATTTCATTACCAAAATATCATCAATATTAATCATCTCTATAACCAGCAGATTAGCTCATAATCTTAACTTACAATATCAACAATGTAAGTCCTACAAATAAAATTCATTGTATACATTCACATTCAAATTCAGATTTAATAGCTCAAAATTCAAATATCTAACTCAATAGCAATATGGATATAATGATGTTATCTTAGTCATATTAGTCATCAATTGTAATTTCAACTACTATATTATATTTCATATATTCATCTATCTTTTATTGCATATCCAATTAAAGTTTCATCTATCCATATTATTTAAAGGTCTGAAACTGCTACGAGCCATTTCCAATAAGCTTGACGGAGCTAAAACCTCTAGAAGCCTCTTGGCCTCCCCACTGGTCAAGGTCACTAGCCTGGGAGTCCCACATTATATCATTGGCTTCTGGTGCGATGGTTCATTCTTAATTCCTATTAAATTCATATTTCAATTAATATCTTGATAAACTTTAAATTTTAGGCTTTCAAAGCATAATACCTGAAATTCCTTCAAATTTATAATTGTCTCAATGTCATCCTAGTATTTTGCCTAAAGTGTCATCATGTATGTGTCCCTAATGTCATAAACCAGGCTCTGATACCACTAAAGCTGTCACGCCCAAGTCCCAAAACCCGAGCTAAGGTGACAACCCACCGCATGCCAGGCATGCAAGGCATCTCGAACTTCATCACATAAATCAATATAAAACAAAAATTCAAATCCATGATTCATTACAAACTATAATTATCAGTCTTGGGCTACCTGCCCTACACACAAGCAATACTGAACTATATCAATATAATGGAACTAAGTTTATTTAATAGAAGCTCCGTCAATCCCAAATATCCTTCTTCATTCCTGAGGCTCTAAAAAAAATATTATGAGAATTCTATGAGCTCACACTCAATAAGTAAGCCTAATACAATTTTAAATTATATTTATCATGCTATCAGCATATTCATGTCATCAAATCAAAATAATTTGGAAGCTTAATTAAATAACAAATACTAGAATATGCAATGTGTTGGCCCAGATGGCAACCCAAGAGGGGGGGGTGAATTGAGTTCTTAAAAATTTAACATTTTAAAACGATTGGCTTTGAAATACACAAGATTAAGTGCAGGATAAATATTAACCACAAACAAAGAGATAGAGAGAGAGAATCAAAACATGACAAACACAAGGATTTTATAGTAGTTCGGTGTATCCAACACCTACGTCCACTCCCAAGTACCACTTGGGTCCACACTATAATCTACTAGATTACAGGCGAGTTGTTTTACAAGCTCACAACTCAAAACTTATTGTTTCCCATGGGATCACAATGAACCCAGCTGGTTTTCCGGGCTCACCAGCACAAAACCCAAACCCAAGCTAATCTAGCTTGACCCGAGGTATACTACCTCCTCTAATTCAATCCCCCTGATTGAACTAGCAAAAACAAATGAGAATAGAGTTTACAATAACAAACAGCTCCTTCAATGAGCAAATATTCAATATAAATAAACAAGGTTAGAAAAGCCTGTTTGAAGCAGAGTTGATTTGAGCTTTTCTTCTTTTCTTCTTTTTTTCTCCTTTGAGATGTTGAATCAGGCCTCAGCTCGGATTCTTCACAAAGATTGCAGATGAGAAGTTGAGAAAAATAGGGCTTTTGGCTCTCTTTTTCTTCTTTTGGAAAATCCTCCGATTTTGAACTTGAATGCCTTGGATTTTTCTTTGAGCTTTCTGGAGTTGATGGATTTGAACTTTGACTCTTTCCTATTTGATTTCTTACTCAAGACTTCTCGGATTTTTTAAGTTGTTTTCTCTCTATTTTCGTCTCTCTTTTTAAATGGATGGTCTCCCTTTTTATAGATTCTCTTTAATCCATGATTAAGTAAAAAATTAGCCGTTTTTGTCCTTGGATTCCTCCTACACATAAGAAAAGTAGCCGTTAAAGATTAGGTGAGAAAATGTTACCGTTGGAGGCCATTCTGACATTTTGAAAATCTGTTCCTGATAGGTTGGAGTTGGCTCCAACTTTTTAAGTGTCGGCTCCAAGTCGAGTATCCAAAAATAGAAAGTAAAAGTTCGTTGAGGAGTTGGCTCCGAAAAAGGTAAGTGTCGGCTCGTCGCATTCGGGAGTCGGCTTCGGAAAACTGTAAGTGTCGGCTCTAGAGTAGTCCAAAAACATGCTTTCTATTCTCGTATTGGAGTCAGCTCCAGAGACTATAAGTGTCGGCTCCTGAAATCTAGGTGTCAGCTCCAAAACTTTGAGTGTCGACTCCTGATCGTGCCAAAAATCAGGAAAGCATCTGATCTGCCATGGGGTCGGCTCCAGACCTTCTAGGTGTCGACTCCAGGCTCTGAATTTTGAAACATACTTATGGCAATTGATTCAAAAATGTATTTCTTTATCCTTTTGATTGATCAAATCTTTTTAAGCCCTGAAACACTTGTTAAATCTATTAGTAATAAAATGAATATACTCATATCTTTTTATTAATCATCAAAATCAGTAATTGGGTCAACAATCTTCCCCTTTTTTATGATTATAAAAACATTGAGTATATGCATGAGTAAACAATAGGATTTTCACTCCAATTTTTTCAAATGTTTGTCCCTCACAGGTAAGCTCCCTCTGAATGAGGTAGCTCCCCTATGATGTTCAATTTAACAATTGTTCTTCCTTTTAATAGAAAATTTTAATGGTTGATACCAATTTTAATTGCCTCTCCTTATGTACAGTTAATTAGATACCAATAAATTAAGCTTAATTGAGCTTACTTGATCCAATGCATATACAAAAGCTAAATATTTCTCCCCTCTCTTTTTTTGTTTTACATTCAATGCATATACGATTAGGAAATGCTTACATAACTCTCCCCTTTTTTGTAATCAACAAAAAGATCAAGAAGGGTTAAGTAAAATGATAAAATTGATAGATTTTTCAAGGATCAAAAATATTCATTAAGTATAAGATAAGTTCATTACATCAAAAGTCAAATGAAACTCTACTATATCAAACATCAACTATACATCATTACATTAAAGCTTCAAGATAAATCAACATCAAACTAGACTAATTATCAAAGACACTTCATTACAAGATAATCAAAATGAGTTCTAAGAAGTCTTTGCAATTCTTCTACAATCCTTGCCATCCCTTCACTTTGAGTCTTAACAAATTCTTTTATCTTCTATCAACAAATGCACATGCAGTCATAATCTTGTCCTGAAGCTCAGCATTGCATTTGGAGTAAGTTTCTGAGTCTCCACCAATATCCTTAAGCTCTTCAAATATGTTCTTGAGATCATTCTTTAAGGATTCAGCAGAGGAACCAAGGGTAGACTCAATCATTCTAATGCGATCATCCAAAGAGTAAAGGGTTTCTTTCAAATTCATAAATTGGCTATCAAACTCTGTCTTCATTTCTTTTTTTGAGCAGCAAATAAACTTTTGAGTTGCTCTAACTGAATATCTGAAAATCCGACAGAGACATAGGTGGCGGTACAGGAACTGGAGCAGGAGCAGGAGCAGGAGCAGGAGGTGGTGAAGATCTGCTAGGCTCTGGTGAAGGATGCCTCGCTGATGGACCAACCTCAGATGGTGCAGAAGTCTAATGTCAGCGGCTCTCTCATCCAGATGACCTTTCCTCTCCATTGACCATTAACCTTCACAAAGCCCATCCGGTGCACAGTAGCCAAGCTATAGTAATCAGTGTGTCTAAGGTTCTTTGATGGCTCATTATCAGAAATTACAATACCTTGACTTCTAAACACCATAGTCAAAATCATACCATAGGGCAGTGAAGATCTCCTTTTGCCCCCAGCCTCAGCCATGTAGAAAATCATCATCCCAGCAAGGTTAATAGGCTGACCAGTCAGAACACTGTCCATAACTACAATGTCTCGCTCGAGACATACTCAATCGGCCAGTCTTAGGGAATAAATCCTACTGCAGATGTTGTGAAGTAATCTAAGCTCCAAGGGCAACTGATTAGCCCTAACTTCTTCAAATTCAGACACTTCTCTTCCTAACATCCTTGATAATGCATCAGACCTCTCACTATGAATGTCAGCAACTAATCCAGTGACAGGGATGCTCAGAAGATGTCCTAAACTCTGAAAGGTAAGGTGAACTCTCTTCCCTCTAACAGAACTGATAATCCCACCGTCTCCCCTTGATAAATTGAAATAGAATTCCTTAACTAGGGCCGGATAAGTGGGAACATCCAACGAACAGACCTTGTCCCAGCCAAGCTCTTTAATTTGTCTTCCAATAGAAAATCCCTCGGCCTCGAAGAAATCAAAATCTACTTTTCTACCCATAGTAATAACTCTCGGCTAAAGTATCTACTTGTGAGATGAGGGTGTTGGGAGAGTTAATCCCCGAGGCATGCATATTTAAAATTTGATAACAATTATCAATGCATAAATTTAAAGATTACATATTAATCTTTCTAACATGCATCAATCATATCTTTGCCTTATATTATAAGATCGTTTGATCTAAGTATTACATATAAATTAAATAATTAAGATCATATTGATCTTCAAGATGAGAAGTCATACTACTCATTTTGAAGCCTGCCTTAAGATCTAAGGATCAAATCACTCACCCTAAGAACAGTAGATAAATCCTTTGTGCTATGCAGCCGTTCAATCGTCCGGCCTCTAGTATTGTCCACGCGAAGCCCTCGAATGATCGGATTTCCGGGAGTGCTAGCTCACGGAAAAAATAATTTTGCTGATATTGAATTCTTCCACTTGAATCTTCCTCCAAGATCACCAAGCTTTTTGCTAACACTAAATCACACCAGAATTTTCTATTCTAACTCTTAGACTGTAACACTTGGTTCTAACTGTTTAAAATTTTTTGATCTCTTTTAATCTTGTGTTATGTTATCTGGTGAGGGATATCCTCTATTTATAGTTTCATATTAGCTAGCCTATTGAATTCTAACATTTAGAATTCCACTGTTTTTGTGAAAACCAAAGAGACATATTAAATTCACACACTTATCATGCATGAAGAGTTGTGTGGAGTGCTCTTTCAAAGAGGCACATTAATTCACACGCTTGTCAATGCACAGAGAGTTGTGTGGAGTGCTTTTCCAAAGAGGCACATAATTCACATAGTTGTCAATGCACGGAGAGTTGTATGGAGTGCTCTTCCAAAGAGGCACATTAATTCACACACTTGTCAATGTACGGAGTTATGTGGAGTGCTCTTCCAAAGAGGCACCTTTTAGCAAAATTTATTTTTCTTGAACTTGGGAATCATTTGAAGAAGACTAAAAGTTATAAATTAAATTTTGCATAAGAATTTAATTTCTCATTAGATGAGATTTAG
>UESW01001833.1:195318-279949 GCA_900491605.1 Calamus simplicifolius
CAGCCTATTGAATTCTAACACTTATCAATGCATGAAGAGTTATGTGGAGTGCTCTTCCAAAGAGGCACATTAATTCACATGCTTGTCAATGCACGGAGAGTTGTGTGGAGTGCTCTTCCAAAGAGGCACATTAATTTACACACTTGTCGGAGAGTGTGTGGGAGTGCTCTTCCAAAGAGGCACATTAATTCACACACTTGTCCAATGCACGGAGAGTTGTGTGGAGTGCTCTTCTAAAGAGGCACCTTTTAGCAAAATTTATTTTTCTTGAACTTGGGAATCATTTAAAGAAGACTAAAAGTTATAAATTAAATTCTGCATGAGAATTTAATTTATCATGAATGAGATTTTAGTTATCTCATCATGCGAGAAACCTTTTTCACACATAGGGTTTGGATTTTGCTTTTAAGCTAATTTGAATTTATTGGATTAAACCAATATAAATCATGGTCCTAGCCCAAATCAAATTTGGCTAATCCTGAATCTATTTAAATCCAAATCAAATCTAATTTCAAATCAATATTTGAAATTGATTAGTCCTTCTAATAGACTTAATCAATTGAATCTTATTCACTTGTACTTAATCCAATTGAGATAAATTCAATCAATCAAATTATTAATTAAATCATATACGATTCTCAATCGTTGATCAGCAAATAGATCATCCTAGGAAACTTCTATCGTGTGACTCTCTAGGTCGAACCTAAGCCGGTAGCATAGAAACAATTTTCTATACTAATCGATGTGCCCATCTAGCAATGGAACCCGACGTCCGGATAGGTCGAAGAGTTGCCGAGCAAACTCCAAGAACCCTAAGAAACAGTTACCGTATAATTCATCCTCTTGACCACAAATGCTAAGGATGGCTTAAGAGCCTATCAACTCTAAACAAATCCATAAAGTGATTTCATTTTAGTGATCATGTGACTTTCACATGAAGTGCCTTGGCTAAGGTCTTGCTAAATTGAAACACAAGCATTTCTCCTTTTAACGGAATAGGTTAAATTCTATCTTGATCCACAACTGACTACCACAAGTACTTGACTGCACCCAGTAACCTTTCGTAGCTGGATTAGAAATCCAGGTGGTCCAGCACCTAAGTACAATGAGTTTCTTGTAAGCCACTGGTTGTGATCTTCAGGTCTGAAGGATACTTATACCTATATCTTCTCGGATTAACTCTTGACAGTAGAGTATCCGAAAATGAGTCACGTTCGGTGAAATATACTCCTACACTTTCACATGTATGTTATACCAGTGTCTCTACACTCCTTGGTTAAGAGGACAACCAACAAATATGATATACAATGTCCTATAATTGATGTACTATGGCCCTATCATAGTATATCATTTGGTCGCGAACTCTTTTAAGGACCTTCAAAGATAAATCCTTCTTATCGTGAAGGAAGATCCTGAGGGCTTCATTACTATTAGGAGTTTAAGAAGATGTTCTTGTAATGAATAAACTGCCAAATAACTTTTATTAATATCAATTTATATACAATTTACAATCAGCACATCATCAAATGATTAGCTTTAGGATACAATTTCCAACAGAGGGACTAGATTATCCGAAGGAGTTGAGGAAGAATCGTCGCTTGGAGACAGCTTACGGACGGGACGCTGAGTCGTACACTTCCCGGTGGTTACGGGAGCTCCAAGAACTGATCCTCTCCGCTTAGGTGCCATAGAAATCCTTGGGAATTTTTGATTTGAGGAGAATTTGACTTAGGGAGGTTTTGAGAGAGTTTGAGAGAGTATGGAAAGGGATTGGAAACGATAGAAATGACGAAGGTGTCGACTCTACCCTAATAAAGTCAATTTGGGACCACCATGTGTCGACTCCTGCAAAGTCGGGTGTCGACTCCAAGTCGCTAATACAGTTAGCACTCGAACTGGAGTCGGCTCCACTTATACGGGTGTCGGCTCCAAGGTCAAGGACTGAGAGCGACATAGAAGAGGTGTCGACTCCTCAAATTGAGGTGTCGACTCCACTGACAGTTTCAGAGAAAAAATAAATGAGTTCAAACATCCAAACTTATCAAAATAAGGTCAATAAATTTTTGGAAAAATCTTTGGAATATGAAGAATTAAATTGCATAGATGACTAGATAAATTGTCCTTAAAATATGAAAGGAATCTTAGGAAATAATAGAGATCTAGATAGTCATTCCTTAAGGGTTTCAAAATCATTCCAAAGGGTCACAAATCCCTAATTCTCTTCTAAGATAACAAAATCTCTCTTCACTCAAAGGTTTTGTAAATATATCAGCTAATTGTTCTTCAGTATTAACATAATCAAGACAAATTTCATTATTGCACATGTTCTCTTATAAAGTGATATCTAATTTCAATGTGCTTTGTTCTTGAATGTTGAATTGGATTTTTAGTTAGATTTATTGCACTTGTATTATCACATCTTATAGGTGTTTTATCAAGTGTGATGCCATAGTCTTCAAGTTGTCGCTTAATCCATAGGATTTGAGCACAGCAACTTCCAGCTGCAACATATTCTGCTTCAGTAGTTGATAATGCAACCGAATTTTGCTTTTTGCTAAACCATGAGATTAAGTTACTTCCTAAAAATTGGCATGCACCACTTGTGCTTTTCTATCTAACTTACATCCAGCATAATCAGAATCAGAATAAGCAATCAAGTTTAGTGTTGAGTCTCTAGAATACCATAAACCTACATTTTTTGTTCCACTTAGGTATCTTAAGAATTCTTTTAACAGCAATTAAATGTGATTCTTTAGGTTCAGATTGAAATCTAGCACATAGACAAACAGCAAACATTATATCTGGTCTACTTGCAGTTAAGTAAAGTAGGATCCGATTATACCTCGATAATACTTTTGATCAACTTTCTTACCTTCTTCATCTTTGTCTAATTTGCATGAAGGACTCATTGGTGTTCCGAGGGGTTTGATTGATTCCATACCAAACTTCTTGAGAATTTCTTTTGTGTACTTTGTTTGGTTGATAAAATTCCCTCTTTTTTGCTTGATTTGGAGTCCAAGAAAGAAATTGAGTTCTCCCATCATGCTCATTTCAAATTCACCCTGCATTAACTTAGCAAATTCTTGACATAAGAGATTGTTAGTAGCACCAAATACAATATCATCAACATATATTTGAACTACTAATAAATCTTTATCTTTTCTTTTCAAAAATAAGGTTTATCAACATTTCCTCTTGTAAAATCATTTTCAATCAGAAATTTACTTAGTCTATCATACCAAGCTCTAGGTGCTTGTTTCAAACCATATAGTGCTTTGTGCAATTTAAAAACATGATTTGAAAATTCATGATCTTCAAAACCAGGTGGTTGTTCAACAAAAACTTTCTCATTTATAAATCCATTTAAAAATGCACTTTTAACATCCATTTGAAATAAGTTGATATTCATATGACATGCAAATGCAAGTAATCTAATTGCTTCTAATCTAGCTACTGGTGCAAAAGTTTCATCAAAATCAATTCCTTCTTCTTGATTATATCCTTTTGCGACTAATCTAGCTTTGTTTCTAATTACTATGCCATTTTCATCTAATTTATTTCTAAATACCCATTTTGATCCTATAACTTAATGATCTTTAGGTCTATCAACTAAGGTCCAGACATTATTTCTAGTAAATTGATTTAATTCTTCTTGCATAGCTAACATCCAATTATTATCTTTTTCAGCTTCTTCAATGGTTTTAGGTTCAATTTGAGATACAAATGCAAGATGATTATTGATGTTTCTCATTGATGATCTAGTTCTTACTCCTTGAGATGGATCACCTATAATCAATTCCTTTGGATGACTATAGGCATATCTCCAATCTCTAGGAAGATCTACATCATTATGATTAGTATCAACAACATCAACACTAGGAGAATCATCATCTTTAGCTTCTTGTTCATGATCTGAAGATACATCTATATTAAATTTTTCAATATCCCTTTCTAATATGTTTGTATCTTCCTCATCATCAATCTTTTGAACTCGATGCTAAAGATTCATCAAAAACTACATGAATAGATTCTTCTAACAATTAAGTTTCTCTTGTTAAACACTCTATAGGCTTTACTAGATGTTGAATATCCTAAGAATATGCCTTCATCTGATTTTGCATCAAATTTTCCTAGATTATCTTTACCATTATTATGAATGAAACATTTACAACCAAATGCATGAAAATAACTAATATTTGGTTTTCTATTGTTCCATAGTTCATAAGGAATTTTCTTAAGGATTGGCCTAATTAAAGCTCTATTAGAATGTAACATGCCGTGTTTATAGCTTCCGCCCAGAAGTACTTTGGTAGGTTTACTTTCACATAGCATGGTACGGGCATGTCTTCTAAGGTTCTATTTTTTCTTTCAACTACTCCATTTTGTTGTGGGTTCTAGGTGCAGAAAAATTATGATTATACCATTTTCATTGCAAAAGTTTTCAAATAAGTGATTTTAATTCAGTTCCATGATCACTTCTTAGAGACACTATGGTAGTATTTTTCTCATTTGTGACTTTCTTGAAGAATTTCAGGAATATCGAGAAAGTCTCATCTTTGTGAGCTAAAAACAACCCAAGTGAATCTAGAATAATCATCTACTATCACAAGACCATATTTCTTTCCTCCTAGACTTGTGGTTCTAGTTGGTCCAAAAAGGTCCATGTGAAGTAGTTCAAGTGGCCTAGAAGTGGAAACAATGTTTTAGTTTTGAAAGAGTTTCTAGTTTGTTTTCCAAATTGACATGCATCACATATTTTGTTATTTTCAAAATCTAGTTGTGGAAGGCCTTTTACTAAATCCATTCTGATTAATTTTGAAATTAGGTGTGTGCTTGCATGACCTAATCTTCGATGCCACAACCATCTCATTCATATTAGCATTATTAGCAACTAAGCAATGATTATAGTAGACAAATTGTCTAAATCAATCAAGTACACATTGCCATTTCTATTTCCAATAAAAACAATGCTATTATCAATGGGATTAGAAACAGTGCATATAGAAGATTCAAATGAAACTTTGAAACCTTTATCACACAATTGGCTAATACTAATTAGATTATGCTTTAAACCATAACATATAAGACATTTTCAATAAATGTGGAGGGAGTTATTTGAATTTTACCAAATCCCATGATTTGGCCTTTGCCATTGTCGCCAAACGTAACAACTCCTCCTTTTTTGCTTTCAAGGGTGATGAATTGATCCTTTGTCACCCGTCATGTGTCTTGAGCAGCCACTATCAAGATACCACTTTTGCTTTGATCTTTTGGCCGCAAGACACTCCTGCAAAAATGATCAAGTCTTATGTTTAGGTACCCAAGCTTTCTTGGGTCCTTCATGGTTAGTAGCAATAAAATTGTTCCTTTTGGAACCCATATTTTCTTTCCTTTAATATTTAAATTTTTTATTAGGTTTTAAAATTACATTCAAAGATTTATGTCCTTTTTGTTACATTAAAGCATAAAATTATTTTTAGCACGCAAAAAATTTTTCATGATTTTGTTTTATAAAAGTGTATACCCTAATCCGCTTTGTCAAAAACTGCTTTTTGACTATTTAATAAATTCCAAGTTTAGTTCAGAGCTTAAGGTAAATTTATCAACTATGTTCTTATATTTTTCAACTTCTTTCTTTAATTATCATTTTCATTGGAAATTGATTCTTTTTCTTTTACAAAACTTCATTTTCAGATTTAATTTTCTTACTTCATGAGTAAGATTTCTTTTCTTTTGACAAGATTTAATTTTTATTTTTCAAAAGCTTTATTTCTTTTTCAAAACCTTGAAATCTCTGACAAGTTCATTAAAAGCATCAAATAATTCATCAAAATGCAAACTCATCGCAAGGGTTTCGGAACTTACCTCATCGTTATCGTCGCCATAAAACAAATTTGCGAAACTTCCTTTTGTTCTTCTTCTTCGGAAGAAGATTCTTCGCTATCACTCCAAGTTGCAACATAAGCCTTCTTCTTCTTTTGTAGGCTTTCTTCAATTGAGGACAGTCATATCTAAATGCCCCGGTTTCTTACACTCATAGCATATTAAGGGCTCTTTTTCTTTTTCTTTGTCCTTCTCTTCTCTTTTTCTCTTTCCATTTTTGTCCAAATTTTTCTTGTGGAAGGGTTTCTTCTTTGCATGAATCTTTTGAATTTCTTTGCAAGAGTGCAGTCTCCTCATCATCATCATCATCACTGCTGCTTTCCTCACTTTTGCAGCTTTGAGGGCAATTTTCTTCTTCTTGACTTCCTCCTCTTGATGTTGTTTCATAGTCAGCTCATGAGTCATTAAGGATCCAAGTAGCTCCTCAAAGGTAAAACATTTAAATCCTTGGCTTCTTGGATTGCAGTCACCTTCGCTTCCCATGATCTTGGAAGTGACCTAAGAATTTTTCGAACAAGTTCAGAGTTAGTATAAGTCTTACCAAGACTTTTAAACCATTTACAATATCAGTGAATCTAGTGTACATGCATGTAATGGTTTCAGTTTGTTCCATGCTAAATAGTTCATATTTATGACCAAAATATTAATTTTTGATTCTTTTACTTGGTTGTACCCTCATGGGTAACTTCTAATCTATCCCAAATTTCTTTTGCGGAATTACATGTGAGATTCGATTAAATTCATTTGCATCTAATGAACAATACAAAACATTCATGGCTTTAGCATTAGCTGTGCCATCTTCTTATCATGTATCATCCCATTCCATTTTCGGTTTAGGAATCACCATGTTGTATCTCTAATTGTGGGTGTGTGGTCCATTAACTATGATTCCCCATAGTCATAGTCAAGTGCTTGAATAAAAATCTTCATCCTAGCTTTCCAATAACTATAATTAGTTCCATTAAATAAAGGAGGTCGATTAGTGGATTGACCTTCTAAATAAGATGAGCTAGCTTGAGCTGCCATTTGGATCTTTAGCTCTTGATCGAGACCAAATTCAAATGAGCACTTGCTCTGATACCAATTGTTGGCCCAGATGGCAACCCAAGAGGGGGGGTGAATTGGGTTCTTAAAAAATTTAACCTTTTAAAATAATTGGTTTTGGAATACAAAGATGAAGTGCAGGATAAATAAAACCACAAACAAAGAGATAGAGAGAGAGATCAAAACACGGCAAACACAAGGATTTTATAGTGGTTCGGTGTATCCAACACCTACGTCCACTCCCAAGTACCACTTGGGTCCACACTATAATCTTCTAGATTACAGCCGAGTTGTTTTACAAGCTCACAACTCAAACTTGTTGTTTCCCGGGATCACAACGAACCCAGCCGGTTTTCGGGCTCACCAGCACAAAAACCCAAACCCAAGCTATATCTAGCTTGACCGAGGTATACTACCTCCTAATTCAATCCCCCTGATTGAACTAGCAAAAACAAATGAAATAGAGTTTACAATAATAAACAGCTCCTTAAATGAGCAAATATTCAATAAATAAACAAGGTTAGAAAAGCCTGATTTGAAGCAGAGTTGATTTAGCTTTTCTTCTTTCTTCTTTTCCTCTTCTCCTTTGAGATTGAATCAAGCCTCAGCTCGGATTCTTCACAAAGTTGCAGATGAGAAGTTGGGAAAAACAGGGCTTTTGGATCTCTTTTTCTTCTTTTGAAAAATCCTCCGATTTTGAACTTGAATGCCTTGGATTTCTCTTTGAGCTTTCTGGAGTTGATGGATTTGAACTTTGACTCTTTCCTCTTTGATTTCTTGCTCAAGACTTCTCGGATTTTCAAGTTGTTTTCTCTCTATTTTTCATCTCTTTTTTAAATGGACGGTCTCCCTTTTTATAGATTCTCTTTAATCCATGATTAGGTAAAAAACTAGCCATTATTTGTCCTTGGATTCCTCCTACATACAAGAAAAGTAGCCGTTAGAGATTAGGTGAGAAAATGTTACCGTTGGAGGCCGTTCTGACATTTTGAAAATCCGTTCCTGACAGGTTGGAGTCGGCTCCAACTTTTCAGGTGTTGGCTTCAAGTTGAGTATCCAAAAATAGAAAGTAAAAGTTCGTTAAGGAGTCGGCTCCAAAAAGGTAAGTATCAGCTCGTCGCATTCGGGAGTTGGCTCCGAAAAACTGTAAGTGTCGGCTCCAGAGTAGTCCAAAAACATGCTTTCTGTTCTCGTATTGGAGTCAGCTCCAGAGACTGTAAGTGTCAGCTCCTGAAATCTAGATGTCGGCTCCGAAACTCTGAGTGTCGACTCTGACCGCGCCAAAAATTAGGAAAGCATCTGATCCGCCATGGGGTTGGCTCCAGACCTTCTAGGTGTCGACTCCAGACTCTGAATTTTGAAACATACTTCTGGCAATTGATTTAAAAACGTATTTCTTTATCCTTTTTGATTAATCAAATCTTTTTAAGCTCTAAAACACTTGTTAAATCTATTAGTAATAAAATGAATATACTCATATCTTTTTATTAATCATCAAAATCAATAATTGGGTCAACACAATGTAAACCAAACACTGTTTATACTGTCATTATTTTTCTTTATGTGTCCCATGGCCCTACAACACTCATCTGTGTATCACTCTTAAATGTCCCCTAAGAGGAAGGGTCCTGGTACCAGTGTTATGCCATATCATAATCTATCATTAGAACACATCCTACGGATGTGTGTCCTTCACATATCTTCTCCTATGGAGATGGGTCATGTATCACTAGTCATTTCAAGTCATATGAGAACCGCGGCGATACATACACTAAATTTCATTGTCATCATCATGATTGCATTTTATCATCTCGATAGTACCAACATAATTTGCAAAATTAACATAATTACATTTTTGCATATACTCATATAAGTCATATCATAACAAATACTTATTTATAAATTCGTGGTACTATACATTAATTTAGAATAAATGAACTTTATTTTTTCACATTTATAAACATGCATCTAATTAAAATTTATAATTTATAAATTAAATAATCTATGAAATTATAATACTTGGCTTACTTACATCAGTACGCAAATCCCAATTGATAACCCAGCTATTTGGACACCTAGGCACCTACAGCATCATTTTACATAATTAAGTTTCTAAAATATGTATAATAAAATGATTCTTAAAACTCTACCCAGACCACTTCACGGGCTCAACTTTAGGCTCGAATATCTCTCAATGTATACACCCAAATAGGGAAACAAAATTTTTTCCAGAAACTAGAATCAATCCTGATTCGGGCCATAATTTTATTTTACCATTTTGGCCCATTACAGAGCCCAAACAGCGGCTCAAAAATGGCTCTCGGACTGGCCCGACAGGCCCAAGTCAAAGCAACCCAGCCGGCCCAAGCTTTCTTGTGCGATATGATATGAAATTTAACCATATCTTCGTAGATGCAAATTGCTTGATCATTAATAATGATCTGCATGGTAAGATATTGTCTGATAGACCTTTCCTATCAAAGACAAAATTATGAACTACTCAAATGGATGGTTTGGAGAATCCATTAAATCCAAAAGAAACTTTAGTGTGTTTTGCAAACTTTTTAACAGCAAGACTGGGAGAAGTCCTAGTCGGATTTCCATCTAACCTTCAAACACTGCCAAGTCTCTAAGCCGCTCGCGCTGGCCTCTCTCTTTTGGAGGGCACATATCGGAGCAAGTCCCGACCAAAGCGGGAGGATTTGGAGAGCAGAGGTTGTCATCGTGGCGACTCCGTTCGCAGATCGAAGAGCTCGGATCGCAGCTCTCTTCAATAATGACAGGGGCTTCTTTACGATTAGATGGACGAGATATCCACAAATTCGAAGAGGAAGGCGGATTAGGGCGGGTTTCCCTTCCCCGCTGAAACCTCGATTTCTCGGCTCTAATCCTGTTCCTCTTCTCTATCTCCCTCCCGCTTCTTCCTCTAATTCTCTCTCTCTCTCTAATCCCTTCTCTCTCTCCCATGCATAGATAGGGGACTTTCCAGGAGCAGATGCATGCACGATGATGATGGGAAGGAAGCGTTCGAGGATGATGGGAAGAAGGGTTCGCGTGATCCTTTAAAGGCGACGAAGACTCCTTAAATCAAGGGATTTCAGATTCCGTTAGTTACAGGATATTTAAAATTTAAACACCTTATCCATTCCAGGAATATCACGATTAAGTTTCGCGATCAGGTAATCCTATCCCGGGGGTTTAAAATTCAAACACCTCACACAACTGTAGGAGTCCCTGGAATCAATCGTTTCAATTTTATGATCAATTCTCACCGGCAGTTAACGAAATCCGGGGATTACAAGAGTTATGATATAATAAATTTGATATTTAAGTATATTATTTACAATAATACCAAACACGGCATATCATTATGGTGTCCTAAACTTTTTCAAAAGAATAGAAATCAACACATGGGTCACAACATTGAAGATTCTACCATCTATATTCTCTTTAAATTTAGTAGCATACGCTGGGGTCTTTTGCATTATACATGCTCGTGCCAAATACGTGTAATGCACATTAAAGAAAGCATGAATGATTGTAATCATGCAAGAGTGACCATCGATGATTGCCATGCCCACTATAATAAATGACTAAATGGATTCCTAGTTTTGTTTATATGATTGTCATGCCTGTATAAAACGCGTGAATGGTTATAATAATTGTCATGCTAGCATTTCAAGCCTTCGATATATCCTTCATACTCATCGCTCTATTAACATTTACCTTGTCCACCTTGTCGCACTAGCTTCTAGAAGATTTGTTAAGTATTTTCCTAGGAAATATTTTATAAAAAAAAATCTTCCTAAGAGGAAGGAAAAGAGGATCAAAAAATATGTGTGGGCCCTCTACATAATTTTCATCTCTTATCCAACCAAATATGAGAAAATGAAAAGAGAAAATTTAATCTCCTATTTTACCTATTATCACATTCAAGTATTAAAAAGCAAATCAGTTGTAAATGAGCTCCTTGAGACCGGCCTAAGATGAGCTCAAGCTCATCACCATAATGATTGGTCCCTCATTTCATTTCCTCCCTTTCCTCTTTTATTAATCTTTCTTCTATTGCTTACTTTTCATCTTCCACACCATAAGTTATCATCTTGAAATGCATCCTATACTTAATTGGATCGTAGATATATATATATTTTCAAATAAACAAGATTGAAACCCCAAAATCTATCCTGTAATAGTACTTGATATGAAAATCTAATTTTCTTACTTTTTTATATTGATTATTTTTTTCTCCCTTAGAATGAAGATTTTTTTAGATTTTATAGCGTAGCAATTAATAATTTTTGTAGCAAAAAAAATTTCTTTCATAGTAGGGATGCCACATAGAAATTGAAATAATAGGAGAAATTGAGTCGGTTGGAATACCTTAAAACCAAGAAAAGAGCAAGGAGAAGATGGTCTAAAAAATTATGAGAATTTTTATTTTTATTTTTATTTTTAGATAGCTGTCAATGACATTTTAAAAGGGGCGGAGGGAGAATATCACATTGTAATTAATTAAAATAATCAAGAGATCCAGTTAAAAATTGAGAGGCTAGGGTTCAAGGGACCAAGAATATAATTTAAACAATGGCCAGGGTGGGTAAACATCAACACGAAATCAAAGGAAGAAAAAAGAAAGACTTAGATAGTGTTTGAAATAGGGGATATACAGAGGATATCCTCTCTTATTCTCAAAAATCATAACTATAAGGGATAGCAAGGAATAAAGTTAATCAAAGGGATAATCCATAGTTAACCATGATTAACCATGGGATATCCCCTCAATTTATTTCCTAAAAAATTCAGGAATAGCTGGTTATCCTTCCAAATAAGAGTAAAAAAAGTTATCCTATGGATTTACCTTTTTGCATTTGATATGATCAATGGAATAGCCAAGGGATATCCTAGGAATAGCCAGAGGATAAACTCTATCCCGTACACTTATCCAAGGGGATATCCCTTGGCTATTTCATTGATCATATCAAATGCAAAAAGGTAAATCCATAGGATAACTTTTTTTTACTCTTATTTGAAGGGATAACCAGCTATTCCTGCATTTTCTAGGGAATAAATTGAGGGATATCCCATGGTTAACCATGGATTATCCCTTTGGTTAGCTTTATTCCCAGCTATCCCTTATAGTTATGGCTTTTGGGAATAAGAGGGGATATCCTCTGAATATCCCCTCTTATCCCCTATTTTAAACACTACCTTAGGTAGTTTTGATAGGAAAAAATATTATCCATGGATAAGTGTACGGGATAGAGTTTATCCCCTGGCTATCCCTAGGGATATCCCTTGGCCATCCCGTTGATCATATCAAATGCAAAAAGGTAAATCCATAGGATAACCTTTTTTACTCTTATTTGGAGGGATAACCATCTGTTCCTACATTTTCTAGGGAATAAATTGAGGGGATATCCCATGGTTAACCATGGTTAATCATGGATTATCCTTTGGTTGACTTTATTCTCTGCTATCCCTTATAGTTATGGCTTTAGGGAATAAGAGGGGATATCCTCTTGGATATCCCTTCTTATCCCCTATTTCAAACACTACCTTAGGTAGTGTTTGATAGAAAAAATATTATCCATGGATAAGTATACGGGATAGAGTTTTCCCTGACTATCCCTAGGGATATTCCTTGGCTATCCCATTGATCATATCAAATGCAAAAAGGTAAATTCATAGGATAACTTTTTTTTACTCTTATTTGGAGGGATAACTAGCTATTCCTACATTTCTAGGGAATAAATTGAGGGGATATCCCATGGTTAACCATGGATTATCCCTTTGGTTAACTTTATTCCTAGCTATCCGTTATAGTTATGGCTTTTGGGAATAAGAGGGGATATCCTCTAGGATATCCCCTTTTATCTCTTATTTCAACACTACCTTAGGTAGTGTTTGATAGCCCAAAGCTATCCTTGGATAAATGTACGGGATAGCATTTATCCAGGAGATAGCTGAAGGAATAAGCATTTTTTTTAAATTACAAGTCTGCCATCAAGGAATAACTTTAGTTGTTCATGGGTTCTCTAGGGAATAAGTTCAGAAATTAATCATGGGTTATTCCTTCTAGTTAAATTTTTTTATACCTATCACTTCTAATTATAATATTTAAAAATAAAAAAATATTTAAAAAATATTTTTTTTTATCCCCATATTAAATACTACCTTAGAGTCCAAGGGCCGTCAAACGTTGATGCGTCCCCTGCTTGCTTGCACGTTATCAGATCCCGGCGAGCACTTGGAATTGGAAGAAAGAGTGGCGACGGGAGCGCTCGCGGTCGCAGCACGTGAAGTGTAGTTGAATGGAGACAAACTCCGGCGGGCCCCCGCCCCTCACATGCACCGAATTATATAAAGAAAAAGTTGGGAATGGAAGCCAGTCCGGCGTCCAAAGGCTCCATTCCGCGTCTGCCGAAAGATTCTCATCCCATCAACTTCAAATCAAAATGATGTCTTGCTCGTTTCCCCTGCCAGACTCCTTCGGGGCCACGCATTGCTACAGCTCGGCGCGGATGAAAGTATTTTAGAAAACATTTTTTTAAATTTTTTAAATTTTTTAACAAACCAACGATCATCCTAATGCAATGAAAGTCCATAAGTTCAAAATAAAAATACATTAATAGTAAAGACGCAATCAGGTATTAATAAAATATTAAATTATATAGACAACAATCTAAAGAGCCGTACCGTTTATCTTTCGATAAATATATCATCAAATATTTTAAAGAAAAGGATAGGCATTATCTCTAATAAATGTGGAGAAATTTTCTTCGATAATGATCCTTTGAGCCCATAATTATCAGATCGCTCCGATGATACTAACTTATGCAACTCTAAGCTCAGCTTTTAGGATAAAGCAATTCTAAGAAAGACCCCATCGATTGTCAAAAGTCTCTCATCATTGGTTCGAATAACATATCCTACATTATTATTTTTATCACGAATACTACCATCAAAATTCATCTTACAAACCCCATAAAGCCCTCAGAAGATAAGAATCGCCCAATGAGTTGCTGCTACAGCATAGAAAACATAATATCCTAAAGATGTCAAGGGAGTGGCAGCATTGAATGATGCCAAACATACTCCGACGCTGAACATCTTTAAAAAAATCTTATTTTGAATCCAACGGCATGGATAGATAAAATAAAAAATTTTAAATAGCTATAATCACTTTTTTCATCACATTATTTTATTTATTAATTAAAGAAATAAATTATTTTTAAGATCAAAATATTTTTTTTATAATTAGCTTCTTCGAATCAAAAAATTTTATAGATTTAAAAAAATTTTAAAAATTATTTTAATTTTTTATTAACGATAACATTCAAAAGATTATGTTGAAAAAAAAATTAAAGAAATAAATATTTGCTATTATATTTTCATTTTTTATCTTTATTTTTTATTATTTTCTTTATTTTTGATAGAAAAAAGTAAAGATAACTTTACTATAGGTGGTGATGATGGCTGCCAAAAGTCATCGTTGCGTTCTCACTTCTTTTAACCTGCTCCTTTTCTTAAAAGCTTACAACTCTTCCACGCTGGTTCTCTTTTAAGATCATACCTAGAGTGTTGGATAATTAAAAATAAAAATTAACCAAAAAAGAAGAATAAGAGAGAGCATGCTTGTTATAATAAAAAGATTTGACCATAAATCCTTCAATTAATTACAATCTTTTTATTTTGAGCAAATTTAATTTACTATGATAAAGATGACAAGCATAAATTTTGTGCCATTTGGAAAATAAATCATCATGGCAAGGTGACAATTGGTTACCGATACCAGACTTTGGAGTCGATCTTGCCTCCCTCGTGCCCCTTCCAGCGACCTTGTTGACCGCTTTCAGTCTCGGATTTTGGGCTCGGATGATGTTGCTTAGATTTGGCATTTGCCCATCCATCTAGAATTTAGCTCTTTTTATGGAAGCTTGTATGGGACCGGCTTTCTACATGCTCTCTTCTGGTTGGCCGCGGTTTCCCTATTTTGTTTCTTTGTCCGATTTGTTGCCTTCAGGATGAGACGGTTGAGCACGCCATTCTCACTTGTTCTCGTGCGTCAAGGATTTGGCAGTAGCTTCATTTTACCCTATGGATTCCGGAGGAGGGGCCCACACGGTTGTCTTTACTGTGTGCCATTCGTCTATCTGCTCAGCAAGGTCCCCGGCCTCACGGTGTCCTTTCTGCTTATCAGGCTCATCACATTTGGCTGATCCGTAATCGGATTGTTGTTATGGATGGAGTTTAATTTCATCAAAAGGAAGCCCCAAATCAGAGTTCACAAAGGTTACGAAGGTCTGACGCGGCTGTTTCGTGAGGAGGTTTGATAAAGGAAGGAGTTGGCAAATCAGTCATTATCCAAAAGTAACAAACATGAGATTTGGATACATTTTGGGAAGTTAGTTGAGGATGTTTTGGCCATTATCCAAAGCCACCGAAGGGAGCTTTTGGAGGAGGATTTGAGGCGTCATCTCAGCTGCAACCGTCCGCCACAAAAATCTTGTGTGGGAGTTACGAACGTGTGAAATAAATTGGATGCTCGATGAGGACCTCTAAGTGGTGTAGAGAGAGAAAAAGGGTTCTTTAATCTTTTAGTGAGATCATAAGAGTTTATGAGAGAGTGTATTTTGAGGGCTTATACCTGATTCAACTCTTAGTGAAGCCTTGCAGATCTGTGCCACCCAGATCCTATGCCACTGTGGACGTAGCCCAGTTTGGGTGAACCACGTAAAATCCTCGTCTCTCGCTGTTTTCTTTGATTTTGGTTCCTATTATTATTCTGTGTGTTAATTTTGATATATCGCAACTGCGTGCTTGGCCGTACTAATAGCAATCTTATTAAAGGAATATTTGTTGTATTCCTTATCAAATTGGTATCAGAACCTAGTTTTCTTCGTATTATTATGGTCGGACAAATCAACAAAGAGATGGTAGAAGATAAGATCAAAATCAAGAAATTCAACGGTCACAATTTCGGATGGTGGAGGATGCAAATTGAGACTACCTATATCAGAAGGATCTTTACCTTCCATTAGAGGGAAAGAAGCTGGATTCAATGAGCGACTCAGATTGGATGATTCTGGATAGAAAGCCTTGGCCACGATTAGATTATCGTTGACACCTCAAGTGGCGTATAATATTGTAAAGAAAAAGACCACAATGGATATGATGATCACTTTAACAAAGCTGTATGAAAAACCTTCCACATCAAACAATATATTTCTCATGAAAAAGCTCTTCAATTTGAAGATGGCTGAGAATAGTTTAGTGACGGAGCATCTGAACGAGTTCAACTCGATTATCAATCAATTGGAGTTGGTCTCTGTTGCTTTTGATGATTCATTCAGGGCGCTTCTTTTCTTATGTTCCTTGCCAGAGAGTTGGGACAATCTTGTGATGACAGTCAGCAACTCGGTATCAGGTATCTTTACATTCAATGATGTAGTTAGTTGTATATTGAATGATGAGATGAGAAAGGCAGTGGGTGGGACTTTTACAAGTACTGCACTCATGGTGGATACTAGAGGAAGATCACGGGAGAGGAAGAAGTTAGAGAAAGGTCAGTCCAAGAGCAGAGGAAAGTCCAAAGGGAGATTTCCCATGAAGTGTTGGAACTGCAGGAAGAAAGGTCACATGAGCAAGGATTGTTGGGGTAAAAAGAAGGAAAAAGGTGCAAAGAGCAAGATAGAAGGTCAGGAAGCAAATGTTGTGAGTACTATTGAGCGAAATTTTGAGGATATGTGGCTGTCACCGGCGATGGGCAAACTCAGATATGTGGTTTGTAGACTCAAGGGCTTCTTGCCATTGCAGCTCAAAGAGACACCTATTTTTCGATTTTGTCCAAGGAGATTTGGTCATGTCACAGTTGGCAATGGACAGTAGTGCAGAATTGTTGGTAGAAACAATTGTACTGAAGCCAGTGACAGGCGGAGAATTGAGACTTGCACAAGTCAGATACATCCCAGAGTTAAAGAAAAACCTAATTCTATCAGTCAGCTTGATGTTGAGGGTTATATGTCCGTTTTTGGTAATTCTTAGTGGAAAATTACTAAAGGGTCTATGGTTGTTGTCAAAGGGAAGCGGACAAGCACTCTCTACTTCTTGGTAGATAGTGAGAGTTCAATTTTAGTGGCAGCAGGAGACACGGGTACAGTGACTACATTATGGCGCAGGAGGCTCGGTCATCTTAGTTAGAAGAACTTGAATATTCTACACAGGAGAGAGCTTCTACCTGGGCTAAAGAAGGTGAATCTAGAGTTTTGTAAAGAGTGTATCTATGGTAAGCAGAAAGCAGTGAGTTTTCAGTTAGCAAGAACTCAGAAGAAGACTGAAAGGCTGGAGTTGGTTCATTCATATGTCTGGGGTCCAGTACCAGTGGCATCATATGCGGGCAATAAGTACTTTGTCACGTTTATAGATGATTTCAGCAGGAAAGTCTGGGTTTTGCTATGAAGGAAAAGTCTGAGGTCTTTGGCACCTTCAAGAGATGGAGAGTCATGTGTGAAAGCTAGACTGGAGCAAGTCTCAAGTGTCTCAAGACAGATAATGGTGGTGAATACTGCAGCAGAGAGTTTGATGTCTACTGCGCAGAGCATGGAATCAGAAGGATCAAGACCATCCCAGGGACACCAGAGCAGAATGGTGTGGCAGAAAGAATGAATAGGACCATTCTTGAGAGAAAGAGGAGTATGAGGTTTGACTCAGGTCTACCTACATATTTTTGGCGACAGCACTGGACACCGCAGTGTATTTGATCAACAGGAGTCCATCCAGTGCATTGGATGGTGGGATTCTAGAGGAGGTTTGGACTGGAAAACCGGTAAAACTTTCTTTTCTTAAAATATTTGGCTGCATTACTTATTCTCTAATTGAGAAAGAGAAGAGGAGTAAGTTAGACTCTAAGTCTACAAAGTGTTTTTCATTGGATATGGTGGCGATGAGTATGGCTACAAGCTCTAGGATTTCCAGAATAATAAGATCATTCGGAGCAGGAATATGGTATTTGATGAAGAGCATACTTACAAAGACAGAAAGGATGAAGTGGAAGAAAAGAAATAGGAGTTTATAGAACTCGATCCTGTCAGAGATGGAGAAATTCCCCGAGTGCAAACTGAAGATGGAAACTCCAAGGATGTGGAGGAGGAAGATATGGTTGAAACAGATAGCCACATGCATACACCGGTATCTCAGCCGGTGTCCCCATAGTTGAGGAGGACCACGAGGGTTACCAGGCCATCATAGAGGTATTCTACTAATGATTATGTTTTGTACACAGATTCTGGAGAGCTAGAATGTTTTGTTGAAGCCATGTAGGATGAAGCTAAGGTCAAGTGGGAGTTGGCTATGAAAGAGGAGATGGACTCTTTAAAGCAAAACAAGACTTGGGATCTTATGAAGTTACCCGCTGGCAAGAAAGCTCTGTTCAACAAATGGCTGTACAAGATGAAGAATGAGGCCAATGGTACCAAGAGATACAAGGCAAGGTTAGTTGTCAAGGGTTATGCATAGAAAGAGGGAATTGACTTCCAGAAGATCTTTTCCCAGTAGTCAAGATGACATCCATCAGGGTGATTCTGAGCATGGTAGCAGTGAAGGATCTTTATCTAGAATAGCTAGATGTGAAGACAACATTTCTTTATAGAGATTTGGAGGAGGAGCTGTACATGCACCAGCCAGAAGGTTTCCAGGTCAGGGGAAAGGATGACATGGTCTGTAGATTGAAGAAAAGTTTGTATGGTCTGAAGCAGGCTTCGCGGCAATGGTACCTCAAGTCTGACAGTTTCATGCTAGAGAAAGGCTTCGCCAGATGCTAGTCAGATCATTCTGTGTACTTTTAGAGGTACATTACAAATGAGTTTATTATTTTATCCTTGTATGTGGACGATATGCTTGTAGCAGGTTCCAGTATGAGGAAGATAGAAGAGCTCAAGAAATTGATGGCAAATAAGTTCTTAATGAAGGATTTGGGAGAGGCGAAACAGATTCTTGGCATGAGGATCAATAGAGATATGAAGCAACGAAAGCTGTGGCTATCTCAGAAGGACTATGTAGAGAAGGTACTGAAGAGGTTCCATATAGAGAATGCAAAGGCAGTGTCAACACCTTTGGCAACACACTTCAAGCTCAGCAAGCAGTTGTGTCCAACAACTCAGAAGGCAAGGGATGAGATGATTAGAGTTCCATATGCCTCAGCCGTAGGAAGTTTAATGTATGCAATGGTTTTCACAAGACCGAATATCGCACAAGCAGTGGGAGCAGTCAGCAAGTACATGCAGAATCCAGGCAAGGGGCACTGGAATGCAGTGAAGTGGATCTTGAGATATCTCATGGGTACATCAACTTACAGTTTGTGCTATGGACGTGATAGTCTTCAAGTACATGGATTTATAGATACTGATACTCTGGTGATAGAGACAGTGGGAGGAGCACCACTGGTTATGTTTTCACTGTCGGTGATACAGCAGTGAGCTGGGTATCTCAGTTGCAGAAGATAGTGGCATTGTCAACTACAGAAGTTGAGTATGTGGCGATCACTGAAGCTAGTGAAGAGATGATCTGGTTACAAGGTTGATGGAGGAGTTCGGCAAGGAGCATGAGTGTAATACATTATGGAGCGACAGCCAGAGCGCAGTTCACTTGGCAAGGAATCCAGCATTTCATGCAAGAACCAAGCACATTCAGCTTAGGTATCATTTCATACGCAGTGCATTGGATGAGGAGCAATTGAAGCTGGAGAAAATTGATGGAGCTAAAAACCCTGCAGATATGTTCACCAAGGTTGTGAGCAGAGACAAGTTGAGTCTCTATTGCAACTTGGTGAAGCTTTCCAAGAGATAGATCAGGAGAGCGCGACACAGAGAAAGAAGGTAGATCTAAAAGTGATGTCATTAATCTCCAAGTGGGAGATTGTTATGGATGGAGCTTAATTTCATCAAGAGGAAGCCCCAAATCAGAGTTCACAAAGGTTACGAAGGTCTGACGCGGCTGTTTCGTGAGGAGGTTTGACAAAGGAAGGAGTTGGCAAATCAGTCATTATCCAAAAGTAACAAACATGAGATTTGGATAGATTTTGGGGAGTTAGTTGAGGATGTTTTGGCCATTATCCAAAGTCACCGAAGGAGCTTTTGGAGGAGGATTTGAGGCGTCATCTCAGCTGCAACCATCCGCCACAAAATCTGGTGTGGGAGTTACGAACGTGTGAAATAAGTTAGAGGCTCGGTGAGGACCTCTAGGTGCTGTAGAGAGAGAGAAAAAAAGGGTTCTTTAATCTTTTAGTGAGAACATAAGAGTTTCTGAGAGAGTGTGTTTTTGAGGGCTTGTACCTGATTCAACTCTTAGTGAAGCCTTGCAGATCCTGTGCTGCCGTGGACGTAGCCCAGTTTGGGTGAAACACGTAAAATCCTCGTCTCTCGCTGTTTTCTTTGATTTTGGTTCCTATTATTATTCTGTGTGTTGATTTTGATTATATCGCAACTGCGTGCTTGGCCGTACTAATAGCAATCTTATTAGAGGAATATTTGTTGTATTCCCTATCAATTGTCTTTGCTGAGGAGACGGTCTCGCCTCAGGTGGTCACTCGTACAGTCGTTTCTCTTGCTACGGAGTTTTGCTGTTCACATTATGCTATTCACTCAGACAGACCTGGTCACTGGGACTTCCCTGCTATTTCGGTAGCGCACCGTTCTACGGTCTTTATCTCTTGGGAGCCCCCACCGCCGGGTTATGTCAAAGTGAATTTTGATGGTTTGTGTCGGGTCGTCTTGCGAGATCCGGATTTATTATTAGGGGGTCAGAGGGAGTGTTGCTCGCGGCTGACGGACATGGTTCTCTCGATATTTCAGTCTCTATGGAAAAGCTTTAGGCTGTATGGGCTGGCATTACTTATGTTGTTCATTATTTTGGCTCTTGTCGGCTGATTGTTTAGGGAGACTCTTACGGTCGTCCGCTGGATTAGGCGGGATGTGAATCTCTGCTCCCTTCATAATCTCCTTCTATGTGATATTTGGACTTCGCTCCAGGCTTCTGTGTGCCTCTGATTCGGCATATTTATCGGGAAGCAAATGCCGCGGTCGATTGGGTTGCTTCCATTGCAGCTCGTCATATTGAGCAGTGGGGTTGACATTTTGGTGATCCCTGCCCTGTTATTTTACAGCAAATTTTATACTATGATCTATTGGGCTTGACTCACGCCAGAGTGGTGTGATCATCCGTTTGTACCAAAAAAAAGAAATTATATACGATTAATACTTGGTAGAAATATTCTGCCCAAGGATTTTAAAACTATGGCTTATAAAGTTTTTTCCAAGGTGTGTAATGAAGAAGAATTCATCCTATTTATTTATTTTTATTAGAACAAGCCATGACTTCAATTTGTGACAGATAAAACATCAAATGTTCAATGTATTGCATCTCGCCTCTCAAAGGGAACATATTATTTTTAGATGCAACCAGTGTTGGGAAGCTGCACATGATTGATGTGACGAATGCTATGCATGACATTACATCAACTTTGAGTGGTACCTATCAAGAAGGAGCGCGGTATTGATCACGTATGCTATGGCAATCAATGCTTAGAACCCTCTTGTTTTTATTTGGACCAAAGGAGGCCAGGCAGGAGCCTACCATCTTTCATCAAGGTGGTGGTAGAAGGAGAAGAAGAACTGCTACGCAAAGGAAAAATAAAGGACATCAAAAAGCAACAAAGTGAAAGCAAAATAGCAGGGATTGAAGGAGAAAAGAATTGTTCTTCATGAACATTTCAATACATCAAAGAAGAAAAAATGGCTATTGATGATGCATGATCATCATGAGCTGATGTTCATTAACGTCTGTGGATGCACCGTGAACTTGTTGATGATGCTTTACTCCATGCTGAGACCTCCAGGAAGCCCTGAGGACGGATATTCAGCGGAGACTCTCCGATGCTCAAGTTAATGATCAGAATCATAACCGTAAACTTAAGAAAGCTCGAAAGAGAGTTAGAGAAAATTCTTGAGCTCTTTGAGTGTTTAAGTGATAATATGTGTTCATACCTCGTTAGGGGTCTCTCTTGTCTATTTTATTGATATTCCTTGTCATCTAGCGTCATATGATGAACGGTGACTTTATGGATATAAAACTTTTGGACGGAATGTCAAAGTTGGTAAAATTTATCCCTTAGATCTGGGTGATTGGTACTTCATGATGGATGATGACTTTTGGGGCTCATTTGATATGAATAATTAAAGCCGCATGATGGATGATGACTTTTGGGGATGTCAGAACTAGTAGGGTTTGTCCCATTAGACATGCGGGTCAAAGGCGGTTGATGGGCATAGTATTATTAAGCACATGGGCCATAGGCAGTTGGTGGGCTGGTCCGGGGGCGAGGCCACTTTGAAGGCTGAGGCTGAGTCCGAAGATAAGGCTGCCTTGGAGGCTGAGGCCGAGTCCAGAGATGAGGCCGCTTTGGAGAGTCCAAAGATGAGACCGCCCAGGAGGTCGGGGCCGAGTCCAAAGACGAGGCCGCTTTAGAGAGTTTGGAGATGAGGCCACCCAAGGGTCGGGGCTGAGTCCGGAGACGAGATCATCTTGGAAAGTTTGGAGATGAGGCTGTCCTGAAGGCTGGGGCCGAGTCCGAAGACAAAGCCGCCTTGGAAGCTGGGGCCAAGTCCGAAGACGAGGCCGCCTTAGAGAGTTCGGAGATAAGGCCGCTTAGGAGGTCGGGGCCGAGTCCGAAAATGAGGCCACCCTGGAGGCTGGGGCCAAGTCTAAAGATGAGGCTGCCTTAGAGCCTGAGACCGGCATCTTTTTAACTTTTTCATCAGTTAATTTCGATCGTTAATTTATACGTGGCTTTACTAGCCACATCAGTAATATCACTGGCACTCTTCTTCCTTTCTTTTTATAATTTTGTTAGAAAAAATTATCATGAGACCTTAAGTTTGACCAATTTAGATATTAAATTTGAAAGATTTTTTTCTAAGAATCCAAAACCTTCTGTATACAAAAACTTAGTATATATGTACTAATTTAGTGGTAGAGAATTTATTAAATAATATTAATTTTTTTTTTGACTTAGCCTTAGAGTTTGAATGAAAATAGAACTACGATATTGGTATTGCATTCCGGTTCATTACAACAAGTTATTAGCCAAAGCTTATCAGTAACTTTCGATTGAGAGCAAGTGATTAGTTCTATTAATTAACTTTTAGCTAAGATGGTTAAATTGTATCTTTCGTTCAATCGATCTTGGTAAAGATTGAAAAATTTACATCGATTATTAATTCAAAATAAAAAGTTGCTGAAAATTTCATTTAATTAGTCAAAATTATTGAAAGTTATCGATCCATTTGGCTTTTGCAGTTACCATTCAAACATTATAAACGAAGGAATTGATGGCACTTAACATAAAAATTAAAATTAAACTTCTAAATTATTCTCCTATAACTTACTTTAAGAATAATCATTATTGTGACTTGTATTGCCTTTATCCCATCTATCTTTTCTTCTCAAACCTTCTTTATACTCTATAAAATCAAATTAATTTAGTTGCTTGATTATTTAATTTATTTATAATTTTGTCATTCTAAGTAATAAAAGAAATTTCTAGCATTAATATATAATAATTTATAATAATAAGTTTGATTTTTTACTTAGTAGTTTATAAATGTGCCAAATGTGAGGGGTCTCCATGTAATTTTATCCTCTTGGTTATAGCTGTTATGTTTATATTCCAGAGTACAGGGAAATTAATAAAGAATTCCACCTGATGAGTTTATTCGCATCTCCGCAACATTGAAGGCCATAATGGCGCAATTAGTGGTACCGACAAGGAGACGTTGGACCACGGCGTCTATTCGCGGCCGTGGTATGTTACCCCGAAGGCAAACACAAACCCGCATCTTCTCCCCATCCCCGAATCCGCTCGCCGAACGAATCCGAGCCGGGTCCCACGAATCGCAACGCCGCAGTGATCGCCGAACCGCTCTTTTTTAAACTTCACCGCGGATAACTTTATCACCCCGGCATTTATACCTCAACGCCTTCCTCGTTGCCCGAGACGCTCCCCTTAGCTTTCGTTCCCACTACCACCCTTCAGTGGCAGGATCGTAATTACAAGCTTCAGAGATTCCTTGGCTCCATTTTAGAAAACGAACCCCTTCTACTCTCTCTCTCTCTCTCTCTCTCTGAACCCTAACGACCATAGCTTTTGCTCGCTTTTTGTGAGTTCCGATCTGTTCTTTTTTTTTTTTTTTTTTTAATGGCGTGAGGATACGATTCGATTCCTTCCTTCTGGGGACCGTGGGACGAGGTTCTCGATCCTTTAGCGGTGGAAGCGCCGACCTGTGGCTGTCTTGCTGCTCTAGATCGTACTTTTGGTGAGAGAAGAGGTGGAAACAGTTCGTTTCTAATTCTTTTTTGGTCTTGAGTGCTTCTTTAATGGCCTATTTCGATCTTTTTTCAATGTACCTAGAATTTGTTTCTGATGGCATGGATGATGGCTTCTTTGGTTTTTCTGGCAGAAATCCTAGAAATCTTTACTCTCTTTCTTATGATGAATTTGTTTTCAGGGTTTTTGAATTTTTTTTAAAAGGAAAGAAGGGAGAAATCTTTACTCTCTTTCTTATGATGTATGATGCTTCTTTGATGACTTTTCGTTTGTGAAGTAATCTGAATGGAGTTCTTGCCTTAACTTTTTTTTTTTTTTTTTTGGGAAATCGATAATCTTTGTGGATTTTTACTCCTTTTTCTTTGGAGTAACAGTAGGAAGCTCCTGCTCTGGGTCTTTTAATAACTTCAAGCTCTGTTCTTCATGTATTTCAGAAGAATATAGTATTTGTAGAGATATTCTTCTGCCGTTTATTTCAGTTTTGAGTTTTTGAAATCACAGAAGAATTATATTTATGAGTTTTTCTGTTCGAGTTTTCTTTGTCTGGAGAGCCATAAATACTTCAGATTGGGAGCATTAATGACAGACTGATGCTGTATCTTTTTTGTATTTTTCTTGGATTATGACGCGATTTCCATGTTTTCTGCTCGTCTATTCTGCAGCGAATCAAAAAATCTTCTTGTTTATTATGCACAAAAAAGATAGATTTTTACCCCATGATTTCTGCACAAATTTGCTCACCATTTTCCCCCTCCTTCTCCTCCTCCTTCTTCTTCATATTGTTATGATTATTGATATTAATATTTGTTATTGTTGTTGTTAACACTGCTATTGTTTTACGTTTGGTTTCTTCTTGTTGTTTCAGTCACATCTCTTGCATCGATGTAGGTGACAGCTTGCGAAGTTTCTCTCTGTGATTGATTTACAGGTAAAAAGCTTTCATCTTTTCAAACATTTGTTGCATTTTCTGCTTCTTACGTATGCATCACTTTATTTACCATTAAATTGTCACCAAACTTTCTCCCTAAGTTTGCTTTTTCTTGCTGCATTTCTAGGCTCATTGTTGGCTGTAATGTAAATACTTTATGCTCAGCAATTTGCTTCAATAGTCTACTATTGGCAGAGTTCTTGTTCAGCCTTTTCTGTCAGCAACTCTAGTCCATTTGGTTCCTCTTTATCAATTCTTCCAGTTGAGTTCCGTGATTGCATTCTTATGCATTTTCTTTTCCTCCTTCCAAAAATTCCTATTTGAGCACTTCTTGATAGTTTAAATTAATCATAAATGTCCTCTTCAATTAATTTCTTATCAAATGCTGGGACATATATAACTACACATCTTAATATCTTTTTTATACTGCTCTTTTTGAATTTACAGTTGGGGCCTTCAGAAAGACAATTTTGCTCTTTGCACTTTAGCTGGCTTCAAATTAAAGAACATGGATAAGATGGAGCTCTGGTGCATGTTAGTCATGTTTCTTCCCCTTTTAGTTAGTGCAAGTGGTGATATTTATATTGTGACCATGCAAGGAGAACCTATAGTGAGTTATAGTGGTGGTGTTGAGGGGTTTGCTCCAACAGCTACGGATGTAGTTGAAGAAATGGATATTACCAGGTACCAGACCAAATACGATGTTTGTTATGAATTTTTTATTTCCAATTATAGTTCCATGCTGCTCGTATTTCTGCTATCAGTGAGTAAGAATCAACAGTTTTCTCATTTTTCTTCATTAAGTATTTGAGGTTAATTTATTCCTTCTTTTAAGCATCAGCTTTACTTGGAATTGCTGTCACTGTTGATTAGTTCAATAACTGGAGGTTGGCACTAAATCCCTGTCAGTGTAAGAAAGACAAGGATGACTACATTATATTACACTATTAGGTGTCATTTTGTCATAAACCTCATAGATCCTCCTTCAGGTGGTTATCACCTATTGCTACAAAGGTACCTCAACAACAAACCTGCAGAACTGCATGAATTCATGTCCATTACAGTATTCATTGTCGATTTTACACAAATAGTTGTGATTTTGGATACGGATGCATTCAAATTTATGATTGCTTGTTGACTTCACCCTCTTTATTTTTTGCTGTTGCTCCAAAATAAATGATCATGAATACTCAAGAAAGCATGCCTTGTCTTACAATGTTGCATGAGATCATCATCATCAATTTTTGGTAGATACTTTGGGATCTAGGAATGCTTGACTTTCTCAACCTTCCTTGGAGCCTTCTCAACTTTGAGTTGTGTTCGATAGCTGATCCAATATTTGATGAGAAAAGGCTTGATGATCGTGATGATGATGATGATCACTTGAAACATATAAAATCTGGAGCTAGACAGTCTAAAGTAGTTTATGATCATAGAGGATGCTAACTTAGAAAGAATGGAAAGTTAAAATTCATATGTAATGAGCTTGTTACATCATATTAAGAAAAAATGAAAAAGAAAAGATGATGAGATTTTGCAAAGCTGGGCATGTGACAGTGTTTGCTGGTAAGGTTTATTCTTTTGAATTCTTATTTGCTTTCATCTGCATCTCATGAAGTTTGTATAAGCAAGTGAGCATACTCATATTTTGGGCATTTTCTCGTATCAGTGAGGCTGTGACATCATATGGCCTTCACCTTGAGAAACAACATGACATGCTTCTAGACTCGCTCTTTGAAGTTGGAACCTACAAGAAACTGTATAGCTACCACCATCTTATCAATGGTTTTTCTATTCACATGTCTCCTGAGCAGGTAAAATATGGTGCCAGATTGCTGTGAGACCATTCAATGCAGTTTTCTCCTCCTCTTCACGAATGTACATTTTTTGTTATTTATTATATATTAATTTGTTTATTTGTTTATTAGGCAGAGGCCCTCAGCAGAGCTCCTGGGGTTAAATATGTGGAGAAAGACATGAAAGTAAAAAAATTAACAACACACACTCCGCAATTTCTGGGACTACCTACTGGTGTATGGCCAACAGGAGGTGGCTTTGACAGAGCAGGAGAAGATATTGTGATCGGCTTTGTGGACTCAGGAATTTATCCAGTGCATCCAAGCTTCTCTACATACAATTCCGAGCCATATGGGCCCCTTCCACGTTATAGAGGGAAGTGTGAAATCGATCCAGATACAAAGAGGGATTTTTGTAATGGGAAGATAATTGGAGCACAACATTTTGCAAAAGCTGCAATTGCAGCAGGAGCATTTAATCCTACTATTGATTTTGCATCACCATTGGATGGTGATGGGCATGGAAGGTGAGCACTGTAGAATTTCTTTTTTTTGTAGCTCTTGCTATGATCTTTTTCCCTTTTCCTTTATTTCTCTACTTTTATAGAAACTCAGGCTTCTTCTACCGCATGACATGAAATAGTGTAATATATGAAATTAAATCAATCCTTGTTGCTGATGTATTTATCTCTAAAGATTTTGGATCTGCATTAGTAGCTTTGTATCCTGCTTTGTTAACAAGGATTTTAATTTGCATTTAAGTTTCTAGTTACATATGTTCTGAGTCTAATTGTCTGATGTTTTCAGTTTCCATCTTTTAATTACCATCTTTTTTGGTCAATATTGTTGCCCTAAGTCATGCCAAGCACTCCTGCAAATGGCCTGAACAATAATAAAAGGCCTTTGACTGGTAATATGTTTTGAGTGCGGCATGGGATATATTGGATAGGGAAAGGACTTTTGTGATGTTTAAGTTCATCCAACTGAACGCCAGGTTTTTCAGTTGAATTTTGTCATGATATCGGAGCCCACCAATCCCTTTTGCCTGGTTCTGCCCCTCGGGTTTTTGGGTCAGATTTCATCAGCATTGTATCAGATAGGGAAAGGATCCTAGTGGTGCTTAAGTACTCATGGACTGTGGTGCTTAAGGGTTTTTGGGTCAGATTTCATCAATATTATCTATTGACTGTTGGTTGCGCACATACTATTTCCTTCTTGGTACTTCATGATGTCTTTTAGGCAGAATGTACAACTTCTTAATCAGTTTTATCCACAAAACAAGCCCTGCCAGCAAATTCCCTCAAATAACCATGTTCTTTTTTTTTTCTCTGATAAAAGAGCCTTTTCTTATTTTATCTCCAAATTCAGACACAGTTATTTATATGATTTTTATGCACCATGTGCAACTTCATAAGGATGATCAGGGACCACCTCTCAATTTGATCAGAGAATGCAAAATATTAGCAGCCTATTTTCTTATATTTTTTGGTGCAGATAATCCTTGAAACTGTTTTACCTCTTTATTGTTACGGATATTCTATTTTGGTTAATTCTTTTTTTTGCTCAAAATAATTTGGACTGATGTTTAAAATTATTTATTACTAGTCACACAGCAGCAATTGCTGCTGGGAACAATGGAATACCAGTGAGAATGCATGGACACGAGTTTGGCAAAGCAAGTGGCATGGCTCCACGTGCCAGGTTAGACACTTTAAGCGGCACAAGATATGTACAATAAATTTCAGTATTAACTTGGAAAGATCACGCCTTTCTGGTTATCTGCCTCCAGGATTGCTGTATACAAGGTGCTCTATAGGCTTTTTGGGGGATATGTATCTGATGTGGTAGCTGCCATTGAACAGGTATGCATGAGACATGCTGATACTGGTAGGTAGTGAAACTAAGATCAATTTTTGTTTTTCCTCTCAAAAGCAAAGTTCAAGCTTGTATAGTAGCTTTCATACCATGACATTATTATGAATGCTATACCATTGCAGTTTTATATTGGGATTGACATTCCAAAATTGCAATATGAGGATGCCTATATAGTTGAAGATTAAAGTGATGGACTTCTATTGGATAGTTTTATGCAATAATTGTTATCATTATAATAATATGTTTCTTTCTTTTTGTGCATGCATGCGTGGGGTGAGGGGAGTTTGTGGGATTTCAGCTTCTTTTTCCATGGTCTCATTGTACTGTTTCCTAATTGCTTCCAGTAATTGTTCTGTCCTCTTTGGTTCTTTTCTTTGAAAAATTGTAACCATACACCACCATACTTCCACAACTTTTGTCCCTTTGAAAGCTGTTTTTGGATGCATGGATGAATCATGCCTCTTTGAAATTTTTTTTTTTTTTTTTTTTTTGGGGGGGGGGGGGATCTGAGCATCTTGAATAGTGAAGTAAATATGGTCATATGGAAGATCATCTTTCATTTCTCCTGTGACATGAACTGATACAATTATACAAGCTAGCATATAGTATAGGAACAAACTAAATTTCATATCTCCTATGACATGAAATGATACAATTATACAAGCTTAGTGTATAGTATAGGAGCAAGATTGCTCCACACCTTCTTGATAAGATAAAAAAATATCATTCGATAGATAATATGCTGTATTATGTACTTCCACTGCTGCAAAATATATATATTTTTCTGTTGAAATGTTAGATTTGTTAGATTTTCATATGTTGTGAGTAATTCATTTGTAAAATATGGGATGTAACTTGGATAAATGTTGGTACACAGGCTGTTCAGGATGGTGTTGACATTCTTAATCTTTCAGTTGGTCCCAATAGCCCACCTTCGTCGACAAAAACCACATTTTTAAACCCTTTCGATGCGGCACTTCTTTCAGCTGTGAAAGCAGGATTATTTGTTGCCCAAGCTGCTGGAAATGGAGGACCATTTCCCAAAACCTTGGTGTCCTTCAGTCCATGGATTGCAACTGTAGCTGCTGCAATTGATGATCGAAGATATAAGAATCATATGACCTTAGGAAATGGAGAAGTGTTACCTGGTCTTGGACTTTCACGTAAGTTTATGTTGTATGTCTTTTCTTTTGGAATGGTTAAGTTATATCTGGGGAAGGGTTGCAGATCTATTTGTAATATGAAATCTTCAAATCAGTTTGTACGTTGTAGGTAAAATAACTGAATTGCACTTCAATGATAAATAGCTTTATCCATGGTAAAATAACTGAATTTGCCTATATATTTACAACATAAATAGCTTTACTTTATTACACATTGCTACATGGTTTGTGGCAATCACAATTATCCATGGTTAGTTTATCCAGAAAGTGGTCCATACGTTGCTCACTTTAAACACACGAAGACTTTATCTGGAATAGTAGTTGTGTGGAATATTTTTAATCAAAGTTTGTCATGTTGTGTTCATAGGGTAGTGCTTATAAAAATCATACTTAAAGGTTTTTCCATCTTGCCTTTACATCAGAAAGTATTCTTGTATCATTTGGCCTATTGTATGTGAATGAACTATATTTATCTTGAGAAGTAATATTGAAAATTTTGAGTGCATTGCCCAATGATGATGAGGACCATGAGGCAATTAACTTGTTACAGACTAGTTTGTGATAGGAAATGTTTGTTCTATCACTCTTTGCTTTTTATATATTTATGGAGTTAGGGTAGAATGCTTTTGGCTCCAAATTCTTCCCAATAGTTATTGATGATGGATTTCTGAGAATAAAAGTCACGTTGTTGATCACGATCTATAGTGCATAAAATACCTAGAGACTAAAAAATATTTGTTTTGGACTATGCATCAAGCACAAAATGAATAGTAATTTCAATGAGCAAAATTGTATCTAACCTTTGGAAATCTAAATCATTGATGTTGACCAAAAGTTTTTTAAAACTTGCACTGATCAAATATGAGAAGACTTGGATACATCTAGACTATAGATCAAACTCAAAGAGATTGTATCGTTAGAATTGACAATTTTTTTTAACAGTTTGATGCATGCGTAAACGACCCCAAAATGTGTGATTTGTTTTTCAAGCCAATCTAGATACTAAGGTCATGATTAACTGTGTGGATTTTCATTTTGAGTGGTCCACCATCAATTTTCATTGGGAATTATTTGGGGTCAAATGCACCGAAGAGCATTCTAGACCCCCGCTTGCCATGTCCCTTTTCATGTGTGTTATCTTTGTTTTATATTTGTGATTTTCGTTGCTTGCATTTTCTTTTGTTGGTTCAATGTCTAGAGATTCTGGCTTATGCCTTTGTTAGAAGATTTTTTGATATATCAGATGCCTAGTTAACAATTATTAAAATTATGCTTTTGTTTTCACTTAAATCATTTGTTTTTTTTAAAATAGTTCTTTATCACTAGAGAAAGCCTTAGCATCACATTTGTCTATCACAACTTTCCTTTCACTGTTCAACTGCAGCTGCAACACATGGGAACAAGTCATTCAACTTAGTTTCTGCGAATGATGTGATGCTTGATTCATCAATAATGAAGTACAGCCCATTAGACTGCCAAAGACCAGAACTTTTAAATAAGAACATGGTGGAGGGAAAGATTCTTCTTTGTGGGTATTCGTTCAATTTTGTTTCAGGCACTGCATCAATCAAGAAGGTGTCTGAAACAGCCAAGAGTCTTGGTGCAGCTGGCTTTATTGTTGCTGTGGAGAACACTTATCCGGGAACCAAATTTGATCCTGTACCTGTTGGTATCCCTGGGATTCTCATCTCTGATGTCAGTAAGACAAAGGTACTTAATATCCTGATGGTTCTGTTTGACTCTTGTCACCAATCATGTAAAATAACAGTAGTTTATGTAATTAATTATAATTGTTTGCAACTTGAATTTTCAACTGTCACCCATATGCTCAGAACCACATTATTTTGCCACAACATGGGCTCCAGAGTACTTCAAGATGTATGTTTCAAGAATGCCCTGATGTCTTTAGGAAGCCTCCATGAGTTCTTCCAATTTTTGAATTTGCTATATATTAGTTGACAAAATGAACTGCATATGAGATGTCAGCCATATTCAAATTGAAATGAATGTTGAACAATTAACATCAATAACATGTGACACTTAAGCATGCATTCTCAGTGTTGTAAAACTAGCCATGGGATTTGTCATCATTGACAGTTGGACAAACGGTGTTTATTCATGCTTGGCTTGCAATGTTCTAAAGCGTTCTCATATAATTACAGCAACCATGATTGTTGTCTCTTTGAACTTTATGCCTAGGATTGTCTTAACACATTTTAGGTCATTCAAGTCAAACTACCTTGTCTTTAAAGACGAACCTTTTTGAGTCAGTCTTGGTTAAAAACAGCATATCATGTATGTAGGCTACGGGTTGACAATACAAGTGCCATTCAGCAGATGGTAGGAGATACAAGTGTTGTACCTGGCTGTTGCCATGTTCATAGCCATGAAGCCATCAAACTGCTACTATCACTGCATTGTTTTTTGGGGTGGATGGGGGTAATGGGAACAAAATACATTGTGCAGGAATTCTGTAGTGAAAATTTTTGATATCCAGACCACAGTGGAAACAAAATCGCAATATTTCTTGTATTTGATCATAGAAATTGTACTTGAACATCAGTGACAAATTCATGGTTCTCTTAGCGGCCTATTTATGTTATCCAAAATTCTGTCCTAAAATAGCATCCAGTGTATTTGTTATTTCAATCATGCTAATATCTTATTCTGAATTTGATTTTGCTGACAGTTTTTTTCTCTTTTTAAATCTTTGATTATAGGATCTCATAGACTACTATAACAGTTCGACAAAAAGAGATTGGGCTGGTAGGCCAATAAGTTTCCAAGCAGCGGCTAGCATAGCAGATGGTTTGGCACCTACACTTCATAAATCAGCCCCCCAGGTTGCATTATTCTCTTCACGAGGACCAGATGTAAAAGATTTCAGCTTTCAGGATGCTGATGTCCTTAAACCAGATATACTAGCTCCAGGAAATCTCATTTGGGCTGCTTGGGCACCAAATGGAACAGATGAGGCCAATTATCTTGGTAAAGTTATGTCCAATTATTTCGCCATCTTTTCTTGTTTTCTTTTGAATTAAAGACAGCGTAGAAACACTATTAACATCCTGCTGGTTGAGTTCTTTAGACAAACATTTTGGAGGATTTCTCAAGTCATATGAAAGGAGTCAAGGACTTCAGTTTCTTCAAGAGAACTATTCAAGATAATTTGCTAATAATTATTTCATGAAGGTTCTGTAGGTTTGGTTAAATTAATGAATTGGTCTTTGATATTATGATATGGCAAAAGATAATCACTTTCTGCTATTTGAACATTGTTGACTCATGGCAAAGTACATTATCTTCCTAGAATTCTCTTACTAGATAACTATTCTAAGTAGCGAATGCCTGAATGCTGATGTCTAATCACTTGCAAGGGAAGATCAGCTTCTATCTTTTCACTGTACTGTAAAATCAGCCTAATCCTGGAAAGTAATACCGCTTTCATTTGTTCATGTGTGGCTGAGCAGGAGAAGGATTTGCCATGATATCTGGAACTAGCATGGCTGCTCCACACATTGCTGGGATAGCAGCACTTATAAAGCAGAAGTACCCCCACTGGAGCCCAGCTGCTATCAAATCAGCCTTGATGACAACAGCCACTACACTGGATCGTGAGGGTAGACCTCTTCAGGCACAGCAATATTCTGGATCAGAAATTATGACACTAGTACAAGCAAATCCATTTGATTATGGGAGTGGTGCTGTTGACCCAAAAGCTGCTCTAGATCCTGGACTCATTCTAGAGGCATGTAAGTTAATTGATTAACCAAAATGCATTATGAAAACCTAAAAAATATGCGGGATTGAGGATTTAGTATTACATGTCTTCTGATGGTTTTGGATTCATCAGTAAAATTTATCCATTTTATTTGGTTTTTTTGTGCTATTATCTAGGTACATTGGATTGGTGCTCCCATTGTTTGAAACATTGTGCTAGTATAAAATGTTTTTTTGCCAACTGACCTTTTTCAGTGATCAGGGGTGGATGACTTCCAAATTTTCCCCTTTCACAATTTAGCATGGTTTTCTTGAACCCTCTAAAACTATTATGCGATGAGTTAAAGGCAAAACTTATATCCGGTTTTCTAAAAGTTGTGCAATCCAGGGTGAAAAAAATGGTTAAAATTTTTTGCATGCTCTCAAACTATGATTGCATTGTCTTTGTGTGATGTTGTATTTTTATCCCAGCTGGTGTTTTTTCAATCTTATTAATTAGAAAAAGGTTTGGCAGTCTCAGAGCAGTAGTTTTTCCATGTAGTAGTCTTTGGTATCTTTTTCTTTTTTTATTTGTGGTACCACCAATTCTACTCTTAATTTTTGTTTTCCCTTTTGACAGCATACGCAGACTACATCAGGTTCTTGTGTTCAATACCAAACGTGGATCCTCAGGAGATTCTGAACATCGCGGGCTCAGCTTGCAATGCAACTGTTGGTCATCCAGCTGATCTCAACAACCCATCAATCGCCGTATCTCATCTGGAGGGAACTCAAACGGTCAAGCGAACTGTCACAAACGTGGCTGAGACAGAGACTTATGTCATCACCACCAGAATGTCACCAGAGATTGCATTAGAGGCCAGTCCTCCGGCGATGACAGTGCTCTCCGGAGCATCCCATGAGATAACAGTTAGCCTCACAGTTAGGTCGGTGACCGGAGGGTACAGCTTTGGTGAGATTCTGATGAAAGGTAATAGAGGGCACAAGGTGAGGATCCCAGTTGTGGCGATGGGTTTCAGGTGATACAAAGAAAGAGAACGTTTGATCCAAACCACGCTATTATTCTTTGGAGTGTGATATAATAAAACTTACAATAAGCTATATCTATATGTACAAATCAGGCACTGTAAATGTTAACCACGGTCTTTAAGTGTCTGTGATTCTGAAAATTTTCATCAATCCCAACTTATGTATGTCCTTGGATCATTCTGGAATGTGCATGCACTCTATGAAAGGTGGAAAGAAGCCTAGAATGATGCCAAGAAGGTTCAAAACAGCATTATTTGAGACTGTAAGAACTAATGTCAGGGATGCAATCACTGGCAAGATTATTGGTCATGAATTGCATGGTACTGCAAGTGAATCAAAAAGGTCCAGTTACCTTCACTGTCTGGTGCCTTTTAAGTCATTAGATTCAAAGGAGATGTTACTGATTGATGGCTGAAACAGCTATCTGTGTCATTTGTTTTCATTTGCTTTTCCTCAAATGTCACAATTGCTCTAAAGAAAAGTGGCTGTGATTGCTGTAAATTCAAAAAATTGGTGTGGATGCCATGAAAATGGTTTTCAAATGACACGATAAAAGAATTTTAAATTCTAATTAAACTCGAGGATTTGGGCAGGGCATGATTGAGGCAATTAAGTATAAATATAAAATCTTTCAATGTTTTTTATACATTGTCATGTGCTAAGCATCCCAATATATTGTCTGCAAGGTAATATTAATTATTGACATGAACTTATTAGCTAATGTTCCAGACTCCTGTCTCTCTGGTTATCTGACATTCCGGGCTCCATGTTTTGACCCACATATGGTGGATTATCCTCCGGCTTTCGTCTCATGGGGGAAGAATGATTGGTGCTGGTGGGACTAACTTTTCTATGGGCTGGCACTCCCACTCACCCGCCTTGGTGCGAGATAATGAAAAATGCTTGGGGATCCAAACTTCTTCTCTCGACTTCCTCTCCCTCTGAAGCTTCCTCTCCCTTTCCTCTATAGCTCCTTTTGCCTTCCAAGCTTTCCCCCAGTCCATGTTCATTATGGCTTTGTTTACCTCAGCCCACACTACAGCTGATTCGGTCGACCACAAGCCCTGCCTCAAAACCAGTTTGAATATGAGCATTATAATCTTACTGAATATATATTACAACTCTATAGGAATTCATACAACAAATAAGCATACTCTAAGCTCCTAAGAAGAAAATATAATCGAGTAGATGAATACATATAGATATACAATCCATGCACAGATTATAGGAAGGAAGGATCAAGATGTGATGCTATAGGCATTACAGTTGCAAGACCATGAGTCTGATGAGCTTTGTCTGAAAAACTGATATACTCTAGCTAACTTCTGTCTGTTTCGAAGATCTCGCCTTCATGGTCCTAGTTTACTCCGTTTATGAACCAATAGGTGCAAAACCAACCAATTAAAAATTCAGAACAGCACAATCTACCAGTAGTTTTTCATTGTTAAATTGTTTTGACTCCGATTCTAATATAGTGAACTCAAACCATTTATTTCAGTCACTGCTCCTAACTTCTTTGTCTAATAATTTTGGGCTCCTTCAAGCAACAACAACTTAAACCACTGAATGATACATAATATTAGACTCATTCCTTTTCAATTCATTAATGTGACTGGTTTTGGAATATTTTATTCATCAATGTTTCAGTTAAAATACAAGTTTTCAACCATCATTTAAGATTTTTGCAGACTAATGCATCTTATCAAACCTGCAAAAATGATGTGTTGTTCATTTTAAATCCATTAGTGACCAAAAGATATTAGTATTTCCCTCGTCGTTCGAGACTCAGATTATCTACACAGCATAATTTTATCCTAGCATGTCATATAAGATTAAAATGTGTCATTAGAAAGGCACAGTGGTGCTTCTATGAGAGTTATAGTGTTCGAACTGTTGGTACCTTTAGGTCCTTTACAATGGGAGTCTGAAGTTTGGAAATGGCTCTTTTGGCATCATACAAAACCCTAACTTCACCACTGTGAACATCCTTTAATGCAACATTTCTGCAAGACCAAACCACTTTCCATAAGTTTCTGTATCAGAGTTCAATTGCTGAAAATTATTAAAAGTTATATCTAAAAATCATCACCATACCTATCCCACTGGCCTTCAATCTCATAGATGGTCTTCAAAGATTTGGAATGAAAAATCTTCCCTTTAACAGACCTAGGATTTCCCCCAAAGCCAAAGAAGGAAGGACTCTTGTAATAGCAAAGTTCTGCTTCAAGGCCTGAATCTTTACACTGGATCCTAACATTCCCAACCCAATCAGCACTTGGAGCTGGAAGTAGCCTTATCAGTAGATTTGGTGAATCCATCTCATAGTTCTCGCCAAAACTCAAAAGCCTTAGCTGCCTTTTCCCATTAACAGCAGTTTCAACACAAGTACCTTCAGAAAATATGGATTTTGAGAAAATGAGACAAGACGTAATGTGGTAAATAAAACACACGGAATATCCAACCTGCTTAGCTAAGAGTGTATTAGAACTGTTGATAACTTAATTGTTGTGTAACTAATGAACACATATTTAAGAGAATCAAGTACAGTGGACAATGGAGATCTATCATCACCTTTAAGCAAGTGACTGATACAACAACAACAATAAAGTCATACTCCCAAACTATTTAGGATCAGCTTTTGAGCAAGTAACTGATGAAACACAAATTCATTGTTTGGTTACCTGGCTAGATATGATAATATCAAAACTGTAGCAATGTAAATTTATGATATTTAAATTTACCATGGAACTTGGGAACTGGGTTGTGACACCAGATCAGCTCTAAATTCTCCTTTTCATCAGATGCATGGAGGGCAGAGACTGGAGGATGATGTGAGACCTGCAAAAGATAAATGTAAAATAAAATTAAACTCAACTAAACTCATCTAAGCCTTTCTCAACTACATGGGGTCGATTACATGAATCTGCTTCCTCTACTCTGCTCTTCTCAGGACTATGTCAATACTCAAATTATAAATAGTTACATCTCTCTTAATTATTTCTGTCCATGTTAGTTTAGGTTTACCTCTACCTCTATCATTACTATGGACTGTTAAAAGATCACTTTTTTTTAACCGAAGCATTAAAGGTCTTTATTGTATATGTCCAAACCATCGTAATCGGTTTTCTCTTATTTTATCTTCAATTGGAGCTACTTCTATCATTTCTCGTATATATTTATTTTTAATTTTATCTTTTAAAGTTTTACCACATATCAATCTTAACATGTGCATTTCTGTTATACTTAATTTATTCACATGTTGTTTCAATATTGCCCAACACTTTATTCCATATAGCATAGTTGGCCTAACCGCGATTTTACCCTTTTTAATAAGCTATATTTATATATTTTTAATCTAACATATTTATTAGACCATGTTTACTTTATGATGTAGCATTTCATATACAATTATTTTTCTTACCCTACAAAAAATCTAAAAATTAGAAGACTAAGAGATGAAATACCAAAAATTATGCTATCATCTAAAAAAAAAGGAGGGAAGATATTATTGTTATGATATTTTTAGCTTTTTTATACTCAACTCATCTAAGCCTTTTCCTAACTACATAGGGTCGGCTACATGAATCTGCTTCCTCCACTCTACTCCATTTAGGACTAAGTCAACACTTAAATTACAAATAGTTATATCTTTTTTAATTATTTATGTCCATATTAGTTTAGGTCTACTTTTACCTTTATTCTTATCCTGGATTGTTAAAAGATCACTCTTTTTAATTGAAACATCTAAAGGTCTTCGTTGTATATGTCCAAACCACCATAATCGATTTTCTCTCATTTTATCTTCAATTGGGGCTATTCCTATCATTTCTCATTTATGTTTATTTCTAATTCTATATTTTAAAGTTTTACCACATATCCATCTTAACATGTGTATTTCTATTATACTTAATTTATTCATATATTATTTCAGTATTGCCCAATACTCTATTCTATATAGCATAATTAGCCTAATAGCAGTTTTATAGATTTTTCTTTTCAATTTTAATGGAATTCATCGATCATACAATACTTCCGAAGCACTCTTCCATTTAATCCATCATGCTTTAACTCTATGATTCACATCTTTACCTATTTCACCTTCTTACTGAATAATTAATCCAAAATACCTAAATTTTTCACTCCTTGGTATCTCTTGGCTTGCAATCTTTAATGTTTCTTCATTTGTATTTCTACTTTCACTAAAATTACATTTCGTGTATTCAGTTTTAGTTCTACTAATCTTAAAACCTTTAGATTGTAAAGCCTCTATCCAAATCTCTAGTTTAGCATTTACTATAGATTTAGTTTCATCAATCAACACTATATCATCTGCAAATAACATATACCATGTGATCTCATCTTGAATATATTTGGTTAATTCATTCATAACTAATACAAAAAGATACGGACTTAAGACAGATCCTTGATGTAAACCTACGGTAATTGAAAACTTAATAGTTTCTTCTATTGTTATTTTAACAATAGTTATTGCTCTATTATACATATCTTTTATCAATTCTATGTACCTTTTGGTAACTCTTTTTTTTTCTAAAACCCACCATATTATTTCTCTAGATACTCTATTATATGCTTTCTCTAAATCAATAAAAATCATATGAAGGTCTTTTTTTTTCTTTTCCATATACCTCTCCATCAATCTTTTTAATAAATAAATAGCTTTCATGGTTGATCTTTCAGGCATAAATCCAAATTGATTATTTGACACCAAAGTTTCAACTCTTATTCGATTTATATTACTCTCTTCCATAATTTCATTGTACGACTCAACAGCTTAATTCCTCTATAATTTGCATAGTTTTGAATATCGTCTTTATTTTTGTATATTGGTATTAGTTTGCATAATTTGAATATCTCCTATAAGTTTGATTTTTTTACTTAATTTTATTTATTTAAATGTAAAATAAAATTAAGTAAAAAAATCAATTTTTTTTAGTTTATTGGAATGACTAGCTGTGTAATCTATGTTCACTCTGAGTAGATAATGCAGACTCAGATTAACTCTTAAAGACAATCAAAGAAAGGAAAAGAAAGGAAAGGAAATACATAATGGGCTTGTAGTTAAATTACTTGAAAATGTTAAGAAATAAATTACTAATATAAACTCATTAATCATAAAAGTGTTCAAATTAACTGAAATTTACTAAACAAGATATAGCATGCAAACGACAAGACCTAGATCCTAAGGGTGGTACGAGTTATATGCATCATTAGATCTATTACCTGTTCGAGAAGGATATTGAGGGTTCCCTTGGAGACATGATGGGTTTCTCCAAGAACAGGATTGAAAGGAGCCAATCCAAAAATTAAAGGCCGTGTTGTCGATATGCTCCATGCAACAACTGAAGTGAATCTATTAAGGCAGCTCTTATCTTGAGCACACTTGCTTAAGTAATCTTCACCAATGCAATACACTCCTTCACCATAACATTGAAGCTGTGATTTTGGCATGTTGAAGACAGGAGGAAGCTGCATTCATATAAAAACAAGGTAAGTTTCCATAAGCATTCATTTTATCATTTGATTTTTCAAATGAATGCATGCTAAAGCATGCGCAATTCATGACTATTAATGGGCACAAAGTTGCATTGGTGCCCCCTTTTATCGTTTTCTTGTTTGTAGCATACAAGTACTTGGAATAATTTGCTTGGTTTTCTCCTTCACAAGCATGGTTATGAAAAAAGTTGATTGAATTGCAAACTAAGCAGCAGGCCAGTGGCTATAATCCAGGTGGTTGACCTAGGTAATTTTACTATTATTTCCTATAAATAATTGGTGGCGCTGCCACAAATAATCTAAAAAAAGGAAATAGAAAAGGAAAAAAAGAAAGAGAAAGAATTGGAGTGTATCATGCTATTATTATTTAGTAGTTAAGAATCATAACATAATTCCGTCAAGGCCGGTCCCAAACCCGGATAAAGAAGAAGGGTTGTGTTAGGTAGCTGACAGTCAAAGTAAAACTCCGTCAGATCTCCTAAAACATGAATCTACTAAATCAAACTAGTCCTGAATAGAGCAGAGTGAAGGAAGCAGATTCATGTAGCCGACCCCATGTAGTTGGAAAGAGGCTTAGATGAGTTGAGTTGACTTGAGTTAAGAATGATGACATCAATATTTTTATAATGGAAAGGAATGATATGTAAATCTGAACCAAATTTTAAATGAAATCTGTTAATCATTGTTATGGTCATCATTATTCTTTATTTGTTCTCCAATTAATAAACTATTTTGACAATGTATAAGTGAACTAATTGAATAATAATAATAATTGACAGTAATTACTGTTCAAACTTTGCATTCTCCATTAGTTTTACACTTCGGTACAACCAGCAATTTTAGTTATTGTAAATGCTTTTAATTCACCTGTGCTGTGGAATGATGTATCAGAAATGTCTATCTCAATGAACCATTCCAATAATGATACACAGAGGAGTTACTTAGAAGTTTCAGCAGAGGAGCTGCTTAATGGTTGTTTAGATGTCTATTGCAACGAATCATTCCAATAATGATACACTGGGAAGTTGCTTAAAAGTTTCAGAAATAAACAGTTGAGAGCTTGCTGTTTTGGTAGAACAGATGCATGGATACACTGCAGCCTCGATTGGGTCAGTTTGGATGTGCTTCTAACATGACCACCTGGATCTGATCCGAACTAGCTTCAGGTCTCAAATAAGCACCAAATGTAAACAATACAAATTAAAGCAACTTTTGCTAGGTCTTTTCAAGTTGCATCCAATTCAACCAGATCCACGCCTTTGCCAGCAGAGCTTGTCTTATGGTTTCAGACCCATGTGCAATCCATAAGTCAGGACAAAAATACATAATAATTGTCCTGCAGCTTACCATGAAACTGCAATCGAACAACATCAAACCTATATTCCTTACTTTCTTCTCTCTTACCCTAGAAATGGACATCAAAAAGTTATCATTACATGTGGGAAACAAGAACCTAACAACTAGGAGCCATCCTTTATGACTATGAGGAAACTCAAACCTCCCTTGGCTTTTTACTCCTTCAGCTAGCATTGTGGGGTCGTTAATGATGCATTAGGTCTCTAATTGTACTCATAAATTTGGAGATTGTGAGACCCACCTTTCAGAGAACGACAGAAACCATGGTCAAATACTATTATTCTTATTAATTAAAACATCACACATGAAAAAGATCATGATAAAAGGCCACCAGGAGTAAACAAAGCTTTAATTATGAACTTCTGAATCATCTGATCTTTTGTGAGCTATAGTTTGCCTTCCCTCACTCCTGTAATCTTGACATCTTTTGTAAGCTTCCACAGCAGTTATAAGTCCAGTTATATGGTGTTCCATTATTGCTTCATAGAGATATTGACCAAAGAAAGGAAAAATAAAAAAAATAAAAATAAAAGGAGTTAGGAGATTGTCAGTGGTGCCGAAACAGCAACTTCCATTATCAAACAAGTTTATTTGGTCAAGTAACCTTAATCTATGAGGTTATTTGCTTGCAAATTAATTTACTTTTTGATGGTCAGCAAGGTGGTTGGCATGAATACCCTTACTTTTTGGCCCCTAACGTCTTGATTGCTATGGTTTCCTTAACATAAATTTAGCTAAATCCAAGTCAAGAATGTTCCCATTTTTTCATAAAAAATCCAAGCCAAGAAAATTTTATTTCATCACTCTCTGTCACCACTCCACAAATGCATCCAATAGGTCTCTTTTAGGAGAGTCTTCCCCTGTTATCCTTAGAATGGCCTAAACCATGCAGAAATATACAGGATTCAACCAACCAACGCAACACCACCAGACCTTCCCACATCCTGCTAGTAATAGATTTAGTGATGCTACAAAGCCCTAAAGTTTCTACACGAGATTGGACACATGGCAAGAGGTGATTGGCTTAATTCACAATCGATGTAGATCCTGATATCTATGGTGTGGATAAGGTTTAGGCATATTTCAACGGGTGCGTGTCATTGGATGGATATCGAAATCTTCTTCGGATATGATGTTACCAAGCCCCTTGATGCGATATATGAATAATTAGAGGAGAATTAGAGCATTCCCACTTGGTGCGAAATCGAGAGAGAGAGAGAGAGAGAGAGGAGAGAATGGTTGCCTGGAAATGGGTGAGATCGGATCCTGGGCGGACGTTCCGAAGGAGGCTCAAGAGGCGGTGGAGAACATTGGGAGGCCGGTGCTCGGCGGCGAGGCCGCCCTCCAGCGCCAGCGGTGGCGTCAACACCGCCGTCCTCCCCTCCTCCCCCGCTTCCTTGACCTGTCCAAAAAAATCATATATTTATTATTGTTTTGCTAACGTAAACGGCCGGCAGTCACGTAAGCCTTCACGCGTTTGCCACGTTCTTGACGAACTCTTTGGCATTTAAAAAGGGAAAGAAAAACATTATAATAAAAAAAAACAAAAAAAAAAAAATTTGTGGAGAAGATTATTTAATGGAATCTTTGAAGCGCGTCGCGGCCTCGACTTCCTCGCAAATATTCGGCGCACGATAGCAGCCGTCCTTTGTCGGTCGCACTCCTCCGGCCCTGAGTAGCAGCGGCTGGCAAAAGTGAGGGGGGTGTAAATAACACACCGCACGTGGCGCTACTCCGATAAATCCACCCCACGGGAAACAAACGCGAGCTGGGGATCCAGCGTATGCGACGAGAAAGTCGGGTTGGCGGAGGGTACGAATATCTGGTCCGAACGCTATAGGCCGGAGCGGGCGGAGGGTGACCAGAAGCGTCGGTTTCACGCCTCGGCGAGGAAAAAATAAAAATAAAAATAAAAAATAAAGATTAAAGAGGAGATGCCCGAAAAAACTCTCCGGCGTCCTTCCGAAGGTAAGCAAAACTAAGACCTATCGAGAAAGCCGTGGGGATGAGATGATAACGCTACTATATTGATCTAAATCAAAAGAAAGACGGCATTCAAGATCATAAAACGGACACGAATGAGAGAGAGAGAGAGAGATCGAGGAGAGAAGAAGAAGAAGAAACATCACCATTTCTGCGAGCGACGATTCGGAAGCCAGCGAGAGAGAGAGAGAGAGCTCTTTCCACTAGTCGAGTTAATGGGATTCGAATCCCAGGGTGGGTTCTTGGGCGTTTTCTTATATAGGCACGACGCTTTGATGGCACTTCTATTTGCGCCGCAAAAATTATCTGTACACCTCCTTTTTTTTTTTATTTTAGTTGCTGTATGCACCCTCAAAATTCTCATTATGCCCTCCTAAAATAAATTTTTAAACCCTTTTTTGTTTTGTTCTTCGCATCCCTCACCCTCGATGCACCGTTCCAAGCCTTTTCAAATCGTTAGTTATTCAATTAAATTAAAATTTTTCTAATAAAATAAAAATAGATTGAAAGATTTTTTTTTTTTTTTTTTTCACCTGAACGTTAGAAGAAGTGATGGGGGGTGTGGGAGGAGAGTATTTTGTTAGATGGGTGCAAAAAGTAATAAGGGGCATTTTGATAAAGTTTTATAAGGATAGAATTGGTATTTTTTTAAGTGGGGGTGTGAAGTAATTTTTGCAATGCAAATAAAGCTCCCTTTGATGATGGCTGGAAAGCCAAATAAATTTTATTTTCTTGCTCTTTTCTTCGTTTCTAAATAGGGGTGGGCCTGGGCCAGGTAGCCCGTGGGCCAGCCCAATCCTGGATTTAAGTTGGTACGAATACTTAAATATTTATATAATTTATATCTTTATATTATTATAATATATAGTATTGGATTTAGATCAGGATATAAAAACTTAAATGCTAGATAAACAAGTTTAGCCCGATATCAATTTCTCTAATTATTTTTTTATAATAATTAAAATAAAATTAAAGCATAAATCAAAGGCTGATATATTATTATTATTATTATTATTATTATTATTATTATTATTATTATTTGTAAAAAAGTGGTTTTAACTACGAGAGATTTGCATAGGATTAGGCTCGGATCAGCCATGCCTACTCCTTGATAAATTAATGCTTATTCTTTTACTATTTCTTTCAATATTCAATTATTATAGCAGCTTTAGATGAAGATAAAAATAGAAGACGATGAGCATAATGGGAAAAGAAAAACAAAGAAAAAAATACTGGAAATGAAAGCATTACACGTTAGACATCTGTGAGGGTATATTTGGTACATCAAATTAGAAGGATAAAATTTTTTTGATCCTTTTTTATATTCAGTTTTCATAAGATAAAACAAAATTTTATCCTAAAATAACTAATTTCATTGAAGGGAGATTACTTATCCTATAAGAATATACTTAGTAATAAAATAAGGCTAAGATAGAACCTGTTGGCTCAATTATTGATGAATAATAAAAATCATATGAGTATATTTTTTATGTTAATAACGATTTTAATTAAGTGTTTCAGGAATTTAAATATTTAATTAATTAAAATCTAAAAAAAATTAAGTTTGAATCTATGTCTAGTGTCAAGTGTCAAGTTTCAAACATTAGAGCCAACTCTAAATGGATTAGAGCTGACTCCATAGCGTATCGAATAGTTTGGCACTTTTGTACGGATTAGAGCAACTCCTGCAGAGATTAGAGCCGACTCTAATCGAAAGATAGATAATCTCATTTCTGTGTCAAATTAGAGCCGACTCCTGCAGAAATTAGAGCTGACTTAATGATAAAACATAAAATAATTTTTTGGGGCACAATTAGAGCTGGCTCCCGCATTTTTTAGAGTGATTCCAGCACGAAAAGATATCGGCCCCATAAAAAGTCAGAGCCAACTCCACGATGAGCAAATGTTACCGTTTTGAGCATCCCGACTTAGAGCCGACTCAGACCAGATTAGAGCGACACTAATTTGTCAGAGGCGGATTTCAGATGTGTTAGAGATGATGACTCAGAACTTATCTTTTCTTCAAAAACTCAACGCTCTTTCCTCTTTCATGCTAAATATATTCATAAGTATTTACGGCTAGTTTTCATCAAAAATGGATTAAGAAGAAATTATAAAAGGAGATATCCGATTGTTTTAAGAAGATGGAAAAATGGAGAAGAAAAGGGAGAAAATCAAAAAGGAAAAGTTCATATTTGAAATCTTAAATGTTTGAAAAAGAGTTTAGAAAAATCCAAAGCATTCAAAAGCAATTTTGAAGAATTTCTATCAAATCAAAAGTAGAAGTAAAGAGCCCTAGTTCTTCAACAACCTCTACATCAACGATTCTTCAAAGCTTTAATCCTATCTTAAGGAAGATCATCTAAGAGGAAAAGAAGAAAAGCCCAACTTCAGAAATCTTCTAAATTAGGTCTTCTATTTCTATCTTGTTCATTTGCTTATTTGCTCATTTAAGAGCTTTCTATCTATTGTAACTTTACTTTATTACATTTGGTTACTGATTCAATCAGGTGATTGAATCAAGGGAAGACAGATTAGCCTTGTGCAAGCTAGGTAGCTTGTGGTAGGTTGTGTGCTGGTGATCCTATGAAAATCGGCTTGGTTCGTTATGATCCCGTTGTAAAACAATAAGTTTGAGTTGTGAACTTGTAAAATAACTCGGTTGTAATCAGGATGATTATAGTGTGGGCCCAAGAGTTGCTTGGGTATGGATGTAGTGTAGCTAACACTGAACTACTATAAATCTTTGTGTTTGTCGTGCTTATCTCTTTTCTCTCTACTCTATTATTATATTTGCTTCGCATTCTTAGTACCACACTTATAGCATTTATCCTTGTGCACTATCACTTTATAAAAATATTTTTAAGTACTAAATTTTTAAGAACTCAATTCACCCTCCTCTTTTGGGTTGCCATTTGAGCCAACAGAACCCCTTCAAAAAAAAAAAAAAAAACTTTGGACTAGCACTTTATCATCTATATCTCCTAGCTTTATCTTAGAATCCCCTTCTTTTGCACTCAATGAAGCCGCTTGCTTCTCTAGAAAAATCTTTCTTATTTAATTTTTTGACTAAACTACAGAATTAACCCCTGTACTTAAGGGGTTATGTTACTTTGATCCTTAAACTTTAAAAGTTATAAAAATGATCCTAAACTTTTTAGTTTGTATCACTTTGATCCCTACCATTAAATAGAAGAGATGCTGTTAATTTTTATCCTATGTGGCAGCATACATAGCAGCACAAGTGGTATCCAAATAATAAAAATAAGTTTGAAATTCATAATTGACCCGTTAACCCGTTATTTAATCTATTATTTAATAATTTTAAAAAATATTAAAAATATAAAAACAATCTCTTTTGCCCTGATTTGTCTAACCCATGAGTGCTCATGTGCCCATTGAACTCCCTCTTAGGGCAAATTAGGACGAAGAGAGATTATTTTTATTATTTTTATATTTTTTTTAAATTATTAAATAATAGATTAACTGGTTAGTTATGGATTTAAGTTTATTTTTATCACTTGGATGCCACGTATGCTGTTACGAATGCTGCCACATAAGATAAAAATAAACGATATCTTTCCTATTTAATGGTAGAGATCAAAGTGATACAAAATAGAAAGTGTAGGATTATTTTTACAACTTCTTAAAGTTCAAGGACCAAATGACACAACCTTCTAAGTACAGGATTAATTCTATAGTTTAGCCTAATTTTTTTTATCTCATTAGAGCAACAGTAGCTAGATGAGTTGCATGCTTCTTACCTTCTTCCCTCCTTATCACCTTCATCTTCTAAACCATTTCTTGCTAAATCAACATGCATGAAGCTTGATAGAAATTCTTTTTCCATCCACATCATAGATAGGTGATCGTATTCGATAAAAAAGAAAGCTACTTTTTCCTCAGGCATGTTGGATGATAAATTGAATAAGGGAATATTTGATGGATAAAAACATTGTATGATAGCATTAAGAATTTAAATTTAAGTTTTATTTTTAAATATAATAAAAAAGTATGATAGTTGAACTCACATTGAACATGTGAACGTGATGCGTAAAAGCCAATAGACCAAGCACTTTATAACATGAGAATCTTATTAACATTCCATATTCCACTTGTTGCTTGCTTTCCAAACCATTAATGCTTTTCAAACCACCACCGGCAGCATCTTGACCAGAAGAAAATGGGCACAACATTCTTCTATTGTGCAACAAAAGTGCAGGGAGTTCCTCAGTTAAAATAGATAGATTGCAGGTACAAATAGCTGCTATTTTGAATGGCTCATCTTCTTTAGGCAATGCATTCAAAGTATACAAAATTAAGCTGCTATCCCTATAGCAATAATATAATTATCAAATTGCTTAAAATGCTATAGAAAGATAGTCATAGGGTGTGTCAATTTATTTATTCTTCAAAGATTGAATTTTAGTTGACTGATGTGAGAAATCGAGAGAGGTTAGAATTATTATCAAGTTTAGGTCAAACTATGCAAGCAATGTTGAGGTCTACCATCATAGCCAAGACATGCACTAATTCTCTATCGGTATTGCTTTGATCCACAGAAAGAGAGAGAGAGAGAGAGAGAGAGAGAGAGAGAGAGAGAGTTAACCTTGCAAGCAACACTTATTGTTGTCGCCAAATCATCCTCTTTGAGCATCCGCGAGCGTCCGGTCATCTTTCAGTGAGTCAAGAATTTTCGGCGAGCTTCTCGCGCTTGGAAGCCTGAAAAAAGTTTCGGGACCGGAGATTCGTTGGAACCCTCCGATACTCAAATTAGTACTCTGGGCAACAGTCGTGAGCTTGGGGAAGCTCGGAATGAGAAAGAGAGAGGCTTAGAAGAATACTCTCTGTGAGCGTATGGGAGTGTTCTGAGTTACCTGATCGGGATCCCTCTTACCCATTTTATTGAAGCTTTGAGCCTTGTAAGACTTGGGGCACGATCACTTGTCAAAGCATTTATGATAGGGGCAGCAACAACAAGGCTTGCTTCTTAGTGGCATGTTAGAAGTGCAGGTCATGTCTCATCAAATATGGGTGGCTGCATAGTTGATAGGTCAAGTTCTGTCAGAGTGGATGGCCACTTGATTTGGAAGGTTGTTGCAGGCTTGCAGGGCATGGGCGGCCGTTATAGCGCTCGCCAGATGTCCCCCACGTCACACGTTTGTTGTCCTGTGCGGACAATGATGAAGCCAGGCACGTGGGCCCTACAATGTAGCCGTTGGGGCACTGCTTGGGTGGTTGTTGAGATTGACTGCCGAGGTTGAAGTTGGCTGAGGTATGCTGGCCGAGGCTAAAGCTAACTGGCTGAGGTATCCTGACCGAGATATGCTGGCTGAGGCTGAAGCTGGCCAAGTATGCTGGCCGAGACTGAAGCTGGCCGAGGTATGCTGGCCGAGGCTGAAGCTGGAAGGTGCTGGCTGAAGCTGGCTGGCCGAGGTATGCTGGCCAAGGCTGAAGCTGGTTGGCCGAGGTAGAAAGAGGCCAACACCGGGGCCAAGTCCAAATGTAGTCATTGTAGCCTATGGGGTCCATTGGCCCCATCAGATACCCCCCACACTCTTGAGCTTGCACGATCGCGTGCTTTGCATCCGTTAAGAAGAGGAGTATAGAACTCTTTATTTTGCATTATCTTTTCATGCTTGCTTCAGTTCTAATTCCTTCCTAGTGGAGAGATCTTTTTTCTTTTGCCTTGCTTTGGATATTTTCGTCTGCCTTGTGTAGACATCTACATGCTCTTGAAGCTATGCATTTGCCTGCTCAAAAAACTAGTTGGCCGTTAGCCGCTGAGCTGAAATGAAGCCGTTGAGGTTGTAGTGATGCTGTTGAGACTGTAATGAAGCCGTTGAGGCAAAGTTGAGGGCATCGAGAGCCTTTTGAATCCCGAAGGATGACTCGAGAATCGCTGCTAGGACCATGTTTTGGAGCCTTTTGAACCCCAAAGGGTGACTCGAGAATCGCTGCTAGGACCATGCTTTGGAGCCTTTTGAACCCCAAGGGTGACTCGAGAGTCACTGCTAGGACCATGCTCGGGAGCCTTTTGAACCCTGAAGGGTGATCCGAGGTGTTGGGACCATACTCAGGAGCCTTTTGAATCTCGGCGGATAACCCGAGGGTGTTGGGACTATGCTCAGAGCCTTTTGAACCTCGGAGGATGACCGAGGGTGTTGGGACCATGCTCAGGAGCCTTTTTCTTTGTGCCGACACTGGAGTCGGTCTTTGTTGCCGACGCTGGGGTCGATCTTTATTGCTGATGCTGGGGTCGATCATTGTGCCACGCTGGAGTCAGTCTTTGTGCCGATGCTGGAGTCGGTCTTGTATCAACGCTGAAGTCGGTCTTTGCTGCATGACATTTTTAAGTATCAATGAAAGAAAATATTTTATCTAAGTATAGTATACTTAGCTTTCGTAGCACTCTTGTTTCCTTGCATTCACGTCTTGGCTTCGGCCTTTAGGCTTGATAGAGTGGAGCATACCCATCTTCTCGACTCATCCTTCTGGACGTATGTGCTCTAGGAGGAGTCTGCACGAAAGATATTTAGGGGAGACCACAATTGGGTCGTATGCTGAAGTTGGGAACTGAAGCTGGCAGCCCAGAGAGGACCAAGACGGTGGAGTGGGATCTAGCAGCCCGATGCTAGATCGAGACACCTATGGGGGAGAAGTCGAAGCAGACTTGGGCATTGGGACGGAGCTAGGAGCTGGAGTCCCTCATTCTGGTTTCCTCGCCTCTTATGCCTATCTACCACATTGTCATTGTATTCGTGCTTGTATGCAGGGAGCCCAGGAGAGTAATGTGGTTGCCTTGACATGCATGCATGCAGGAGGCCAGAGAGTATAATCATGGCACGTCCTCTTGGGGTTGCACTATCAACATTGAGAGGGGAGGCCATCATGGGCCAACAAGAAGAAAAGGGTCATGGCTGAGTCCATAACCTCCCCTCGCATGAGACATTTATCATCATCGTGGCCCACTCAACTGGTTGGATATTAATTGAGGCCAGCTAGCGATCATTTGGACCCAGTTAATCCTTGTGGTCACCTTACGCACCGTAGGCATTGGAGAAATGTAGCTTGTGGCGTTGTAGTTGTTAGGTGGTGCCGGCAGCATCACCGGCTGTTGCAAATAGGATTGAGTGACAAAGGCGAGGCCGACACGTCGGCCAAGTAGAGATGGTCATTGTGAAATGTCTTTGAGGGAATTGTCTCCTTCTACCAATTTGGATACCTCAGTCTACTGGTGGTCTGCCCCTCAGGGAATCATGTCGACCGGAGTTGAAAAGTGCAGGTGCCCTTGCTTGGGGTCTTTATGACTGTGGTACTCGTTGGCGAGCTTGATGGTGCTTTTACTGAAGAGCTTGTAGATGCTCTCGTTGATGAGCTTGAGCTTGAAATTGCTGATGAGCCTGATGGCAGTGAATCTCTTGCTGGAGAGATCTCATGCCGGTGGAATGATGGCTGACCTGAGTAGCAACTATTGTGTGGTCATGAAATATTGCTTTTGTAGCCTCTGGACAATTGCCACCAATGTTTGGTCTTGTTGAGTGATGGCAGCGAGCTGGTCCGCTTGAGTGGCTTAAAGTGGGACGGTGGTGGAGCAGAGGGCTGGCCTCCTTGCTTAGCTCGTTGAGGATGCCCCCAGCATGATTGGTGGAAGCTGGGCTCTTGTCATCACTATCTTTTTGATCTACCATTTTGATCTAAGGAGGATGGGAATCTGCATGCTAGCATTGCTGACGATCTGTGCTCTGCCACCCCTATCTGGTATGCCAATCTGTTGTCGCCAAATCATCCTCCTCGAGCATCCGTGAGCGTTCGATCGTCTTCTCCGGCGAACCAAGGATCTTTCAGTGAGCTTCTCACGCTTGGGAGCCTGCAAAAAGTTTCAGGGACTGGAGATTCTGGCAGAGATCCTCCGACGCTCAAGTTGTCTATGGGATCATTGCCCTACACTTTATCATATTTTAGGACTCACAACATATTTTCAATCAGTCTTTAATATATTGCTTGGGGAGAGAAGCAGAAGGAATTTAGATCGCTGTTGCCATCCAATGCATGAAAGCAGCAGATCGAGGTGATATCAGAGGTAATAAATTTAGGCATGCGTGGATGCATGGTTTTCTTTCTTTATTTTATTTTATTTATTTTGCGTGAATGTTGAAGCCATTAATGGAGGTGTTGGTGGGTAGAGGAGAGACTACAAGAAGGTCTTATCATAATAAACTTGGCTTTTGATGAAAATATAATATGGAGGACCGCTTGGGTATTATCACGAGAAAGGACATTATCACAAGAAAGGCCACAAAGAATATATAGAGAATAGATTGAGATACTTAATGAATAAATACCTATGAAAACATCTCCAAATAGTCAAAAAATTGCTAGATGATTCATATCAACGAGTCACCCAACTTGTCCTAGGAATTGGACTTGTTGGCTTGCCTGAGTCCACGCTATTCATCAAGCCTATCCAAGTCCCAATCTGTTGGTTAGGTCGAATACATCATAGGGGTCTTGCATAATTTTTATGATTTTGGTTAGAAGTTATGTGTCCTAAATGATAAAGATGTTAAGAGTTGATATGATATCCTATGCTTCATGCACCGATTGGGGCTTGAAAAGTGCGTTCGAACCAACTGAACTATCGCTTGGATGGTATTTTTCCTTCCTTTGAGCAAACCATGGGATTGGATGGAAATCCCACCTACCATGGAATTGGATGAAAACCATTTATTTCCCTCAAATACCATTCTAGCAACAGAGGCAGATATCAACTCTAGTACTTCGTGTCATGCCTTAAACCCATTCGTTTGTCTGAACACAACTTCTAATTGAAACCACAAAGGTTGTGCAAGATCTGCCATGTATTTAGCCTCATTGACAGATTGTGATGTGATGGTACGTATCGATTATCATCGATCGTGACGCTCTAACTCCCAAAATCCTTACAAATTATGCAAGACACGTTCATAGCTTGAAATTACTATTACTATTACTATTATTATTATTATTATTATTATTATTATTATTAATACAAATTGGTAGGTCCATGGGCTAGGTTTTTTAGGAGACAATTGCTTGCTGAAACTTGAACAGCAAAGGCTTTTGATTTTTTTTTCAAGCTAAAAGCATTTTTGGCATATAATAAGGTATAAATAATCAGGCTTTAATTAGCTTCGAGCTTAGTCTGGCATCGTAGTGCCGCACGATCATTAAAATATGCACATCCTATGATAAGCCAACGATGCAGAGGATAAAACCACCGTAACAAAAAAAATAGGGTGCATACCAGACCTTCAAGTTTAATTAGGGCTATGCATCCTCTTATGGAGGCTGTGAAACTCAATCCTTTTGGTTAGGTTACTTTAAATTAACATATAATTTATTTAAATCAAGTTAAAATATATAAAAAATAGTATAACTAAAATTTTTGATTGAATCTATGTTCATAGCGTTTGGTATTAAGTTAACTCTCTAAAGCATTTTCAATCAATCTAATCGAAGGTTAATTGAGGATGCTGAGGAATTTAAAATAAATTACACAAATACCATTGATCAAGATAAAATGAATTTTGATGCTTTTTATCTAAATTTTTATATTTTAAAATTATTGAATAAGTTAGAAGTTAGTTTGAATTTGAAATATATTCTTAAATATCTAATAGATATTTATTTTTTATTTTTAAAAAATCAGTATCTTATAAGGATTAAAGAATTTATTGGTTTTAGGATATTAGAATCTTATGAAGAATGAAAACCTAGGAAATTTCTCTATAAATAGGGCTCAATTAAAGTTTTTTGATAATAAATCAATAGTTTAGAAGGATGAAAAAGGTAAAGTTTGAAGGATTAAGAATATCAAGAAGGTTGACGAGCATAAAAAATTATGGATTAGTTTCTAGTAATTTTATTTAGAGAGATAAATAACCTAATCATAAGTTAAAATATTTATAATATTCATGATTAATAAAGGAATTTTAAATTTTGGTAGGTAATCTAATTATAAGTTAAAATATTTTATAATTATTTATGATCACTAAAGGAATTTTAAACATTGACAAGTAAACTAATCATAAGTTAGAATATTTTATAAATTATTCATAATTTTAAAAAGATTTTAAACTTTGGTAAGTAACTTAATTATAAATTAATTTTTATAATATTACAGGATTGCCAAAAATTATAAACTTTCATATAACCAATTGTTTTGAAATAATAAGATTTTATAATTATTTTTAAAATATTATTAAAGGTTTAAATTCTGCATAGTATGTTCGCAAAACTGGATCAAGTAAGTAGGCTAATTATAAATTAAAAGATTTATGTAAATTATGTAATTATAATTATCTATTTATAAATTTATAAATTATTAGTTAAATATTATTTTATTTTTCTTATGCATTATTAATTTTTAATACTATTGTAATACAATTAGTTTTGCATAGTTATTTATTATAAATACTGAAGAATTATTGTTATTACAAGAATTTTATGTTACAAATAAAAAAATATTAATGAATATAAAATTATTAAAAATACAATATGATTGAAAATATGCAACTCTTAATCTGCTATGTAATGACATGATGACAAATATCGAGATTCATCTTTGTAGGGGATATAAGCGGAGAATGAACCCCATTCATGGGGTTAAATGTAGTGTTTTGGCCCTCATTTATAGAGTTAAATGTAGTGTTTTAATCTCTATCCATAGGGTTAAATGTGGTGTTTTGGCCGGTCACAAGATATATGTAAACATAGTTTGTAATTGTAAAGTGTTAGTAATACAATGATATAATATAAAAATTATTAATGATGGGTGATTCAAAAATGTTGAAAATGAAAACATGAAAGATATTATATGAAAAGTTGCACGAAAAGTTTAGAGTATTAGTTAAAAATATCTTGAACTAAAATTTTTGGTTTTTCATAATGATATGCATTGTTTTATTAAAAAGTTTTATAATCTTCGCTTGTTTGATCCATTAATTTATGTTTGCGTTGCTTACTAAGCAAAGGCTCATAAAACTTTATTATTATTATTTTATTTCAAAGATCTAAATATAAGTAGGAGTTGGATAGAAGCTAATCCTTTAGCTCCATTTGATACTTTGCATGCCGAAGATTTGCTTCTAAGTGTACGGTGGATTATTACGCTTTAAATTATCTCAAATATGAGGCATGATGAAGGTGTTTTGTCTCATTTTTTCTTTAAGGCTTATCCTTGGCCACCCTTTATCCTTTGTTATTGATTTAGGCTGTGTTTGAGAAAGGGGATAAGGAGGGATATCATCTGAATAGCCCTTCTTATTCTCAAATGCTACAACTACACCGGTTAGTTGGGAATAATTTTAACCAGAAAGGATAACCCATGTTTAACCATAGATTATCCCCTCAATTTATTCCCTAGGAAGTAGGGGAATAGCTAATTATTCCCCTAGCTATCCCTTGAGGGCAAAAATATCATTAAAAAAAGATCCTTTTGTCATCGTGACCTCTCCCCTTCCCCTTTCCGTCTTCAATCCTCTTCCCGATCTTTTGCTCCCAATCTCCCGTCTCCAACCTCTAGCTTCTTAAAAAAAATTCTTGATTTTTTTCCTCCATCTCCTACTCTGGATTATGCCATCTCCTACCTCCAGCCTGGTGGGATTTTTTTTTTGTGTTGGTTCTTTTGATCTCGCTGTCTCCTTCCTTCAGCTACTTGGAGATTTATTTTGTCATCTCCTCCTTCCGATCCCCCCCGCTCCATCCTCTAGCTCGTTGGGATTTTTTTGTGTGTTGGCTATCCTGATCTCGCCATCTCCTTCGTCTGGCTACTTGGGGTTTTTTTTACCTCCGGCTCGGCCAAAATTTTTTTCGTGTGTTGGCTCTCCCGATCTCTCCATCTCCAAACTCTGGCTCCTTGGGTTTTTTTTTTTCATTTCCTCTTTCGATCCCCCCGATTCTACCTTTGGCTTGCTGAGAAATTTTATTTTCCCTTTGTTGGCTATCCTGATTCCTCCATCTCCTACCTACTTCTGGCTAGTTGGGGATCCCCTCGACTCCTACATATGGCTCATTGATTTTTTTTTTTTTTTTTTTTGTGTCGGCTCACCAGATCCCTCCATCTCCTACCTACCTCTAGCTATTTGGGATTTCTTTTGGTCTCGTACTCCAAATCTGTGCCTCATTCTTAGGTAAGCATTGTTCCTATTCTAGATATCTATTGATTTTTATATTATAAATGGAATGGCCTTTTATGACTATGTTTGTAATGTTGGTCTAGATATCTGTTGATTTTTATATCATAAAACTCATGCTGAAATATATTTTCTTTTACCTTATAAACTAAATAAGATGTTGAAAATAGAACACAGATAGTATTGTAATGATTTATATCTTGGAAGTGAGGATGATTTGATTTATTTTCGATCTGCTTTAGCTCTACTTGCACACCTTATGTCATTTCAAACTGTTGCCAACATTGTTCAAGACATGTTGTTGCTTGCTTTGAATTTCTTATTTTTATTCTTGAAGCTACGAAAACCTCTAGATGGCCATGCTAAACTTAGTTAGCATTAGGACACAACCTGAGAACTACTTGTTTTAGCACTTGTCACATGCAAGGATAAACTATTAGCATGATTAAGGGTTAAATAGTCTTACACAAATTGGTGATCGCATATTCATTCTTTATTTTTCTTTTCTTGTATCTCATCGAATAGTTAGGCCAAAAAAAAAAAAGAACCATAGATGGCAGTTTGAAAAGCAGTGAAACAGGATCATCCCGTGCTAGAATTACTAACTGGACCGATGAAAAGGATAAAATATTATCAAGATTACTAAAAGAGGAGTTTCTTAGTGGTGGTACAATGGGAAGCACATTTACCAAGTCTGCACTCCTTCAGATTCTAGATCGGTTCAATAGGGAGGCTAAAACCAACTACAATGTTCAGAATATGCAAAATATAATGAAGAATTTAAGAAAATTATTTTTCCAATATCATTACTTGGCGACTTTGTCTGGTTAGGGTTAAGACCCTGAGAGACAAATCCCAATAATATTGATGAACAGTGGGACAGTGTAATCTCGGTAAGCAATCAATCCATGTTTCTTACATTTGCATTTACATTAAATAAACTAAAGCTAATTATAAATTTGGGTATATAATAGTTCAATAAGGAACCGATACACCGTAAAAATAAGCCTTTCATACTATATAAGGATATGCTCATATGGTATGAAAAGCAAGTTGCTACTGGTGCAGGAGCTTCGACACGTATTGATTACACTCCTCTGTAAGCAATTTCAACTCTCCAATTATCAGATGTTCCAATTTCAAGGACTAGTGCCCCTCCTCTACTTACTCATTTGGATGACTATTACTTTAATGAACCAAATTTACATAATGAGACTGACAATGATGTGATCCATGTAGATCTTGAGGGAAGAGAAGACTCCGATGATTCCATCATTTTCCTTAGTCATGGGATGGATGATATTGGACATTCACCAAACCTACAATATCAATCTGACAACCCTTCTGTTCATCCTAGTGATTCAATCTTTGATGGTGCAGCATCCTCTCAAGGCAAGAGACTGCGTCAGGATACTACCCCCACAACACAACGATGTAGAAGAGTTGGAGGGGTTGACATACTAGAAATATTAAAGGAGTTGAGGCGGCAATCCTCACAGTGTTTGGAGTTCTCACTATAAGTCCTTGAACTGGAGAAGAAAATATTGGCTGTCCAACTAGAGAAGGCAGAAATGGAAGCTTTGTGTCGTATGGACAAGTGTGTATCAAGCTTTTTAGCTTACATTTATTGATCGATGACTTTTCAGTGATGTCTAACATATTATGTCAATCCTTGGAGACTCATCACTTATTCATGATGTTAGAAGGAGAGGAAATGAAAGGTTTTGTTAATTACCACTTGAATCATCATCGAGGTCTCTGAATTTGTTGGGACTTTTAATTTCATTGACATGTTGTGTATCTATTTTTGAGATATGTAATGATGTCATTTGCTTGATTTAGGACATTTGATAGACATGTCATGATGTTATTCACTGGACATCTTACATTTCTATGTTGTTCTACCATTTTTTGGATGTGTATACCTTCTTATATCATGGACATGTTTAAATTAATGTTGAATGTACCATTGACATTTAATTGACATGTAATGATTGCGTTTGCTGGGCAATTTATAATTAGTATGCTTGTGCCAGTGACATTTGTCGGGCATGTTATGCTTTGTTTCAATTTGATTGTCATCGTATATTCTAACATGCTTATGTAGAGTAGTTGTCCACCTATGATAAGTACACATTTTTATTTCCTTATAAATGTAGCTGGCGTCTTTTCCAATTGACATGGCAAGTTATTGATTTGCTTTAATTGGAACTATGGAGTCAATGCTACTTGATGATGATATTATGATCGAAATATTGAAAGAGTTAATGGGAACAGACAAAGAGACTTCATGTCCTCAAAGGGTTTCATGTCATACTCGATAATTCAATGGTGCAAACATTATTCGAGACATTTTGAATGGGCATTCTAATTGTAGCTACCGGTACCTGAGAATGAATACAGAGATGTTTTAAATTTTCAAAGATAAAGTTGTTGGCATGTGGTCCCTAAAATTGGGTAGGACGGTAGAACTTGATGAGTAACTAGCCATCTTTTTGTCATGTCTAGGTCATGGTCAATCGAATAAAAATATTTAGGAGACCTACCAGCACTCGAGAGAGACGATAAGTAGGTATTTTCATAAGGTTATGGATGCTGTGTTGCATTTGCAGGATGAGTTCATTTAACTTTCATCAAATGATTCATCGGTTCATCCGAAGATAAGAGATCAAACTTTTTATCCATTCTTTAAGATAATGGTCTAACATTAACCATGATATGTACCATCAACTACATTTCATATGCTTTTCTAAAAAAATTCTTTGAATGTAGGATGCAATTGGTGCCATAGATCCATAGATGGCACACATATACAGGTCATCCTACCGAAGGAGGATCAACCTCAATTTCATAATCAAAAGAATACTATATCTCAGAATGTAATGGCTGCTATATCTTTCAATTATATGTTTATATTTGTGTGCGTTGGATGGGAAGGATCGACAGCGGACATGAGAGTTTTGAAGTGGTGCTATGACCATGAAGAATTTACAGTCCCTGAAGGTAAATTTATGAAATCATAACCATGTTGCCGGAACGATAACAATTCACATGTTATTGTTTATGCATGCTTAGTGTCAATATATGCAGAAAAGTATTACTTGGTCGACTCAGGGTATGCGAATGCAGACTGATTTTTGGCACCGTATAGGGGTACTAGATATCATCTTAGTACCTTTCATACATCCGCACCGAGTTAGTAAAATTATGAGAAACATAAAGACCTATACAACCACCGGCACACACAATGCTTAACTGTGTATAAAAGGCTTTTGGAATTTTAAAAAAATGATTCAAGATTCTTCGATCGCGGCTGCCTTACCGGTTTGAATTTAAAAAAAAATCATTTTGGCTTGCTACATCATACATAATTTTATCCGATGAACTCAAGGCAATGATAAGTATTTCAATGCCAATGATATCGATGACTCCCCAGATGATAGTGAGCAATTAAGTTTCAACCCAATAGGTCAAGATAAATCAAGGAGGGATAAACATAATAGGAATTATATTTCTAACACAATATGGCAACAATTTACATCTAAAAGTATGATTTAATTAGAAGCTTATAAATTCCTTACTATTTTGGTGATTGCATGCTATATATGACATTTTAATGATCATTCTATCCTTTGCAGGATCATCTACAAGGGATGGAGGTTATAGCGAAGAATAGGATTATTTATATTTGCTACCTTGTCCTCATAATGCCCTTTTATGTTATATTCGCTGGATGCAAAAGAGGAATTATTAGGGAGTGGAATGATTGCAAGGCATTGGTCCATGGCTTTTCGAACAATGAACACAAAAGGTACATTACATGGCATGAAGCCGAAGCCGCTTTTTTTTGAATGATGCCTCACACATAAAGTTTGGGAAACCCTGATGACATGCCGAGAGACCCTATAGTGAGGATGCAGCTAGCGCAGCAAGTTCCACCAATTAAGGGGAGCTAACAATGGTTGTTCAGTGATTAATGAGAATAGGGGTGGAATGAGGCCTATTTCAATGGTCCTATATGGAACTTCCTTTTTATTTCAGGATTTCTTATCATATTTGCTCTCTCTTTGATCAAGAGAAAACTTTTACTTATTGTTCACACTTGTATTTCAGACATGATTGATGACTCGGTGCCAATTAGTTTAGACTTCTGAAATTGTTATATTCTTAAATTATCATCAACAAATTGTATTAGATATTTTCATGTGATGACTTCATGCTTCCAGCTATATATTTGATGCAAATTCTATATGCAGGTTGCCAATATTGCCGTATATCATGGGCAACTGATACTGACCTGCCTTACTGTATCGATGTTGGAGGGGTTATATTCTTATTACGAATACTTCTTAATACCGTCCTACGTTCCTTTGTGAATCGATCATATGTTCATATGATTCCAAATATTTTTGCATGTGTGGACTGTGATATTATTTTGAGCCTATTCAATTCAATTTGGCAATGATGATAGGGGCTTTCTATTTGTTTTGACGCTGAATGTGTGGGCTGTGATATCATGACTTGAAGGGCATTTTTAAATGAAACCGTTGTGAAGTATATGTTTGACACCCTATTTGAGCCAAAAGCCTTGATGTTAGGCAGACTTATAGCATTTCCTGACTCGGATGCATGCAAATTGTAACCGTCAGGAATTATCAGCTGATAATGCCTTCCTGAGCTAACTCAATCTATGTCCCTATATCTCAGAAGGTACTATTTCTGTAATGTTTTGACCGTGTGAAACATGGTAATATAGATATGTCAAACATGTACCAGTTTTGGTAGAAATTATTTTTAATGCTTTTATATTCATATGACAGGTTTCACTTTGGGATGGAATAATACAATCAAAAGAGCATGCTAAGTTTTGGACTCACACCACAAACAAGTACCGTTTTATTGACCAGGTAGGCCACCTAAGCCTCCAGTACTGATTACTATAATTGTCACCATATTTTCTTGCATCACTTGGGTTACTTTTTTCAGTTCCATTTGGACAACTAACTTCTGCCATATTTCTGCCATAGTACATGCGTGATTATATAGTCAACCAAGCGTATCATGTCCAGTAGTTCACAAATTTCTAAAATTCAAAATCTGAATTGAGTTAGCAATGGTTTTGTTTTCTGATTTTGTCTTCTGGTGGGATCATGCTCTTCTTATGATCATCACAAGATTCTAAAATTCAAAAACTGAAACGAGTTATTAATGGTTTTGTCTTATGATGGAATCATGCTCTTCTCATGATCATCATGAAGTGGTCTTTATTACGAAATATATCAGAGAAACCTTTAGGTGCCAAAGGGCTTAGCTTTATACAATTATATTACCCTTTACTTTTTGTGGGTAGGGATGCAATCTCAGGGGCACGAATAATAAGGTAGTGTTTGATACCCCAAAAGTTATTTCTGAATAAATATACAGGATAACATTTATCCAGAGGATAGCTGAGGAAATAAGCACCTTTTTAAAATTATAAGTCTGCCATCAAGGGATAACTTTAGTTATTCCTGGGTTCCCTAGGAAATAAGTTCAGGGGATAACCCATGGGTTAATCCCCTCTTGTTAAACTTTTTCAGATATATCTCCTCTAGCTATAGCATTTGGGGATAAAGAGGGATACCTGGGTTCCCTAGGGAATAAGTTCAGGGGATAACCCATGGGTTAATCCCCTCTGGTTAAACTTTTTCAGATCTATCCCCTCTAGCTATAGCATTTGGGGATAAGGAGGGATATCACCTGGATATCCCTCTTTATCCCCCATATCAAATACTACCTAAAAGTTTTGACCGGATATCGCCTCCCGGAGGAGTACAGATAGAAGGATGTGTGTTACTTCCTCCCATTTTCTTCAATTTTAAGGGATAAGCACAGTGGTATATGACCATGATCCAAATGACTGGTCATTGAAGTTTCAGAGACGACAGAGATCGGGATCCGAATTTAGTGAACTTACTGTACTTATAGATCTGGTTTCGATCTCTTGTACCATCTTTTTTCAGACTCATGAATTAAGGTTGGCAACAATATTTATTAGTAAAACTACCCTTGCTTTCTTTTTTATTTTATCTAAGCACGATGCTACAGAGTCTGTTTGAGGGACGAAACTGATGCATGGAAAAGTTAACGGGGTTACGATGATCTCTGCCAAAGGATATGCTGTAGCTGACTTCGATTTTTCATATGGGGGGATTTGTGAGAGAGTTGATGCAGAAAAAGTTTGGCAAATTTTTTGCCGACTTGCTCATGTAAACTGTTGCCGCCGGGATCCATCCTTCGACTCAAGCGCGGTTGATCCTCAGGGAGTGGGGTGCGGCGGACCTGCAAAATAGGAAGCCCACACGCGGAAGGACGCCGGGGGTGGTCCTCCGCGGAAGGCCCTCCAACGCTCAAGTCAGTGAGGAAGGAATCGGCGATCAACCAGACAATGGGGAGGTGGATCTCTCGGGAGGCCTCTCCAGGGGGCGACCAATCGGGAGCTCCAGGAGGAGCAGAGCACCGACGAGCTGCCGGAAGAGAGAAATGACTCCAGAGTTTTTGGGCGTCAAGAGTCGCGTACCTGAGGGAATCTGCCAATCTGACATTTATAGACTGTCACCTGGGGACTTGAGCGTCTTCTGGAAGGTACTGAGGTTGTTACGATACGGGGGTAGACAGAATCAGGCCGTTGTGGGGCCGTTAGAATCCACGCCTTGTCTGTTAAGGGATCGACGGCCGAGAGAGCTCCTTGACGTCTTGGGATCTGGACGAGTAGACCTGAGGCGGTTATGATAGGTCTTAGGCCACGTCTTAACATGATTCCCTACCTAAGGTGCTACTCGGATAAGCTTGAGCTCTCCCGCGTCAGGTTCCGCGGAGGTTGACGTCAGGACGTGGATCGCTAGGTAGTCGCGGGCTACGGAAGCCCGGAAGAGGCCGAGCTAGGGAGGCCCGGAGGAGGCCGAGCTAGGGAAGCCCGGAGGAGGCCGAGCTACGGAAGCCCGGGGAGGCCGAGCTAGGGAAGCCCGGAGGAGGCCGAGCTAGGGAAGCCCGGATGAGGCCGAGCTAGGGAAGCCCGGAGGAGGCCGAGCTAGGGAAGCCCGGAGGAGGCCGAGCTAGGAAAGCCCGGAGGAGGCCGAGCTACGGAAGCCCGGAGGAGGCCGAGCTACGGAAGCCCGGGGGAGGCCGAGCTAGGGAAGCCCGGAGGAGGCCGAGCTAGGGAAGCCCGGATGAGGCCGAGCTAGGGAAGCCCGGGAGAGGCCGAGCTACGGAAGCCCGGAAGGAGACGGTAGGAGGAGGTCAGCCTTAGCCGCCTTGCACGGATATCGATGCAATGACGATTTTACCCCCCAACACATGCCCTCCACTCTCTAGTTCGAAGCGTAGGTTCGGGCATAGGGAGTATAAGTTCAAATGGCGCGTTCTGGACGGGACGTCTTGGCCCAAACAGCCCATACAATGATGCCCTACTTAATGCGATAGGGCTATCGTACCTTCGGAGGCAAGGTTCCTCCACTAGCGACGGTTGAGGAAAGAGGCCGATGATGAGAGAAGGCGCCTGGCAAGAATGCTGGGCGAAGTGGAGGAGAAACTGAAAAGGCGTGATGACGAAATCGCCGAATTGAAGGAGAACGCGAGGTGGCAACAAGGAATAATGACTCGAGTGAGTGGCGAGTTATCGCAAGCTCGCGGGGAGATTGAAGCCGGACGATCGAAGATCAGTACCCTGCAAGAGAGGGTTGAGCTGGTTGGCGCTGACAGGACAAGGGCCCGGAGTGAGGCTGAGGAGTTGGCCGGAAGGTTGGCCAGGCGAGAGGGGGAGGTATGCTCTTATTTTGCCCTCCTTATTTTTCTATTGGTTCCCTGCGACGCCGATTGACCTTGACTTTTCCAGATGGCGAGGATGGGGTCGGAGATTCAGGCTCTCCAAAGTGCGTTCGCGTCTGCTCGCAGCAGGAGCTCGGAGCTCGAGACACGGGCTAGCGAGCTTGAGGAGCAAAACGCCATTTCGAAGGCCCAAGTCGCGGAGGCCGAGAAACGGGTCGCCGAGGCCAACACGCAGCTCGCCATACTTAAGGGGCGACAAGACGCTATGAGTGTAGACGCGTTCCGTCACGGGATGGAAGAGTGTAAGCAGAGGATACTCAGCGGGCACCCGGAATGGGACCTTTCTTTTCTGAGCGTCGAAGACTCCGAAGACGGCGAGTCCGAAGAAGAAGAAGATGAAGATGAATGTGTCGATGTTTCTGACGCCGAGCTTGGCGGCGCCCCTGGTCCCAGCGCAGCCGTAGCCTCCGAGGGACAGTCGCAAACCGTTACAGAGGGGGCGAAAACATCAGAGAAGGGCGAGCCTAGCCGTGCACCTGCAGACGTGGCTGAGGGTATTCCCAAAGCCGGTGGGGCTCCTGGCTCTTAGGAGCCGCTCCTGTATCTTCCCCTCTTAAACATTTGACATTTCACGGCAAAGGGATTTCCCGTTTTTATCTAAGTGTTTTTCCTGCGTGACTTTGCCGTTGTCTAGTGTCGCCTCGATCGTGAACGTCCCATGGCTCGTTGATATCCCTCGGCCGCCTTTAATTCGAGACCGGGAAAGTGTATTGGCTCGGGCCGATAGGCGAAATAAGCCGGTCTGGAGCGATAGACAAAAACAGGTCGGTCTGGACCGACGAACAAAGTTGGTCGGCCAAGACAAATTAGGTCGGCTAGGACCGATATACGAAATGGGTCGGCTAGGGCCGATGGATAAAAATAGGTCGGCTGGGGCCGACAGGCAAAAATAGGTCGGCTGGAGCCGACAGATAATTAGGTCGGCATGGGCCGACAGAAAGAATAGGTCGGCTAGGGCCGACGAGCAAGAATGGGTCGTCGTGGTCCGACAGGCAAAAATAGGTCGGCTAGGGCCGACAGATAAAAATAGGTCAACGTGGGCCGACGGAAGGAATAGGTCGGCTAGGGCCGACAGGCAAAAATAGGTCGGCTAGGGCCGACAGATAAATAGGTCGGCGTGGGCCGACAGAAAGAATAGGTCGGCTAGGGCCGACGGAAAGAATGGGTCGGCTGGGGCCGACGGCAAGAATAGGTCGGCTGGGGCCGACGGACAAGAATAGGTCGGCTGGGGCCGACGGACAAGAATAGGTCGGCTGGGGCCGACGGAAGGAATAGGTCGGCTAGGGCCGACAGGCAAAAATAGGTCGGCTAGGGCCGACAGATAAATAGGTCGGCGTGGGCCGATAGAAAGAATAGGTCGCTAGGGCCGACGGAAAGAATGGGTCGGCTGGGGCCGACGGGCAAGAATAGGTCGGCTGGGGCCGACGGACAAGAATAGGTCGGCTGGGGCCGACGGATTCGGCTTGAGATAGGTTTTCGTGCTCCCTGCCATTCTGCCAGCATCCTGCCATCCGCAGGCAATTCGGTTTTTACTTTACTAGAAGTGGTGATACGGCAGAGCGGGGACATAAAGCTGCATTAGAGCTTTCGGAAGGTGCTCTTTTCCCATGCAGGCTACCTCGTTGCGATGCGCACGCAACCGTCCACTATTGGACAGTACTTTTTCAAAGGACGATTTTCTGAGCCCGCCGATTTTCGAAGTATCAGCGGACGATTTCCTGCATTTAATGACGCGATTCGGGATCAGGATGGGGATCTTCGTACACGTCCTGGTTCAGGCGGTGGGTTTGGCGCGCAGTGGGGTGCTGCGTTTATCGTGAGAGGCCACGTGGAGGCGTGGGATAGGTGTTTGAATCTCGGGACTCTCAGCTTTGATGGCTCATCCCGAGTCTTTCCTGCCTATAAAAAGGGAGAAAGGGGGCCATGTTTGGCTATCTCCAAAGTTTCTTCCTTGCTGGAACTTCTACCATGCTCATTTCTCTGTTGCTACGAGTGGAAGGATCGACTTTTCCTTTCATGGGCTCCTTGCCGCCGATAGCTGGGGCGACCGGGGAGCAGCTGAAGGGTGGCTCATCCTTAGGGGACGAGTCTCGGAGATCATATGGAGAGCGCACATGGGGGGCGCGGAGATCACACGGGGAGCGCACATATAACTCTTCCCGTGTGACCTTTGCGGCCGGTTACGGGGGAGCTACGGTAAGAAGCGCACACGGGCCTCCCGTGGCTCGTGTGTATTTCGCCTCCTTCCCCGGTTCGGGCTCCCGGGATCAGCCACTCGAGGGGGGGTGAGAGCACCTCGCTCGCCGACTCCTTGTCCTTGAGCCATGGCATGGAGCGGCAGTACACCCCCGGCTGGGTGGTTTGGGATGGCCGTCCAGATATCCCGGTTGGGCCACCAAGATGTCGTCCTGACTTGGGGCCAGTTGCAACTATTGGTCCGTGTCGGTGGGCAATTATCGGCCCTAACCAACTGGGACGCGGTTACGACTGTCTGGTTGCCCGAGTCTTGTATTCGCCCTTATTTTATGCATTTCAACACTTTTGTAACGCCTGTGAGGCATTTGTAATTGATCATGATCGGCAATAAAGAGAGTTATATTCAATGTTTCGATCTCTATCTTTTCTTGTGCCGAACCCATTGCTATTGTCGTTTGTGGGGCATAAAGGTGTCCCGCTCGCCCTTAGACGAGGATCTCATGGCGCCCGAACTAATTGAGGTTCGTACGCGGCGGTGCAGAGATCGTTCGGCGAAGTACGCTCCTTGCTTAGGTCAGGAGTCTGGTATTTTGTGCTCCGCTTTTATCGGAGCTCGGAGTATCGTGAGTCTCGGAGCATCGTGAGTCGGCTTTGGCCGAAGTTCGGGGAGTCTGCACCCCTTTTTGTCATGGTTTAAGGATTTAGTCCCTCGAGATAGTTGAGTTTCGGGGAACGTCTTACTTGGCTCTGCAAGGTTCGAAGGATTTTGTAACTCGGCTCTGCCGAGGTTTGGAGAAAATCTCGCTTGGCCATGCCAAGGTTCGGAGAACTTTATAGCTTGGCCCTGAGGTTCGGAGAACTGATAGCTCGGCCCTGCCGAGGTTCGGAGAATTGGTAGCTCGGCCCCGCCGAGGTTCGGAGAATTAGCTCGGCCCCGCCGAGGTTCGGAGAATTGGTAGCTCGGCCCTGCCGAGGTTCGAAGAACTGGTAGCTCGGCCCTGCCGAGGTTCGGAGAATTGGTAGCTCGGCCCTGCCGAGGTTCGGAGAAATGATAGCTCGGCCCTGCCGAGGTTCGAAGAACTGGTAGCTCGGCCATGCCGAGGTTCGGAGAAATGATAGCTCGGCCCTGCCGAGGTTCGGAGAACTGGTAGCTCGGCCCTGCCGAGTTCGGAGAACTGATAGCTTGGCCCTGCCGAGGTTCGGAGAATTGATGGCTCGGCCCTGCCGAGGTTCGGAGAATTGGTAGCTCGGAAGGAGCGAATCAGTCGCCATTGCAGGCTACGGCGCTAGGTCTGCCGGCACTCAATGGATGGGGCGCTTGAGCGGAACGGGCGGCGTGTTGTCACGCCTTTACTGGCGATGCTGCTCTTTCCGAGGGGTAATTTATCGCCCAAGCGACGGACTTCCACGCTTTCCGAGGAAGAAGGGCGTATTAAGTAGCCTGGGGAAGCGCTAAGTGCATTTAATACAGGGGGCGACAGATCGGAAAGTGTTCGCCTGGGGAACCTCCGCGCTTATCGATCTTACTCGGGATTAGGGCGCGACTCTTTGGATTCCTCACGCATTAGAATATCGACACGTGGCAAATTCTCGTGGGTCGGTGCTCGCGGCGCGGCCGATCGAGATGCCTGTCCGGCGGGTATAAATATGACCGAGGGGGATCGGTTTTGGCCATCCCTCGGTCTGAGCTCTAAAAAATGGACTCTCCGGCGCGGTCGTCAACTGACTCGCGTTCCTCGGTTAGCAACCCGTCGTACTCGGAGGAGAGGGGGACCTCCGTGATTGTCGATGGGCTGACCCTTGCGTCGGGTCTGGCGACCAATGAGCGGCTCGCCAGGACCGCCGAGGAGTCCTGGAGGTCTCGGTTCGGGAGGCGGAGGCCTCACGTCGGGTGATGGGTCGGCAGGAGGAGGAGATTCGGCTGCTTCGTCAGCAGGTGGCTGACCTGACTGCACTCCTGGAGAAGTTGCTGGGCTCTGGGGGCAACTGACCCCAGGGGCTCTGTCTGCCCCTGTTTTTGTTTTTGTTTTTCTGTGTCTTTTTGTGCCTTGCAATGGCTCCTTCTCATTTAAATGGAAAATAGACTCGTTTTTAAGAATCTCTTTCTTCTTCGAGGATGATTATCTTGATACGCTCGACGGACTTGGGTGTCGGTCTAGTCCCACTGTCCCGCATGTTAATCGCAGATATGTCGCGTGACGGGTTGCAGGGGGGGCCTCTCAAAGGATCTCTACTGATAGGGAGAGTTTCCTGGCCCAGCCTGGGGCCATCGGCTGGTTATGCGAGACCTTATAGCCTCTTAGGGGAATTCTGCCCATGGTGGCATTTTTTCGCATGCCGGTGGTTTTCGTTAAGCGCCCGTTCTCAAACCGGACGAAGTCCTTCGGGGACTATTTGAGGGCCGTTCGGCTTTGGTCGAGGCTTGTAGACCTTTCGCTGGGGTCTTAGTCCGAGTGGTTTTTACCTAGCCTTGTCATGGCTCGGTGAAACATTTTACTTGGCCCCGCCAAGGTTCGGAGACTTTGTTTTACTTGGCCCTGCCAAGGTTCGGAGATTTGTTGCTCGGCCCTGCCGAGGTTCGGAGACTTTGTTTTACTTGGCCCTGCCAAGGTTCGGAGATTTGTTGCTCGGCCCTGCCGAGGTTCGGAGACTTTGTTTTACTTGGCCCTGCCAAGGTTCGGAGATTTGTTGCTCGGCCCTGCCGAGGTTCGGAGACTTTATTTTACTTGGCCTGCCAAGGTTCGGAGACTTTGTTTTACTTGGCCCTGCCAAGGTTCGGAGATTTGTTGCTCGGCCCTGCCGAGGTTCGGAGATTTGTTGCTCGGCCCTGCCGAGGTTCGGAGACTTTGTTTTACTTGGCCCTGCCAAGGTTCGGAGATTTGTTGCTCGGCCCTGCCGAGGTTCGGAGACTTTGTTTACTTGGCCCTGCCAAGGTTCGGAGATTTGTTGCTCGGCCCTGCCGAGGTTCGGAGACTTTGTTTTACTTGGCCCTGCCAAGGTTCGGAGACTTTGTTTTACTTGGCCCTGCCAAGGTTCGGAGATTTGTTGCTCGGCCCTGCCGAGGTTCGGAGACTTTGTTTTACTTGGCCCTGCCAAGGTTCGGAGATTTGTTGCTCGGCCCTGCCGAGGTTCGGAGACTTTGTTTTACTTGGCCCTGCCAAGGTTCGGAGATTTGTTGCTCGGCCCTGCCGAGGTTCGGAGACTTTGTTTTACTTGGCCCTGCCAAGGTTCGGAGATTTGTTGCTCGGCCCTGCCGAGGTTCGGAGACTTTGTTTTACTTGGCCCTGCCAAGGTTCGGAGATTTGTTGCTCGGCCCTGCCGAGGTTCGGAGACTTTGTTTTACTTGGCCCTGCCAAGGTTCGGAGATTTCCTGTCCAGGCAGATAACTCGGTTGTACCGAGGATTGGTAAGCAGCATCTATTTCCTTTTACGATTTATGGCAATATGGTGCATAATCGATTCACATAACAAGTTGCGGGAAAATAGATAACTGGCGAAGCATAAAGGACATACCCTATTGATAGTATTTGCGGAGGTTGTCCGAGTTCCACGTTCGGGGGACGGATTTCCCATCGAGATCCTGCAGCTTGTAGGTTCCTGGCCCAATGATCTCCGTGATTTGGTACGGGCCTTCCCAGTTCGGCGCCAGCTTTCCTTGCTCCAGCGGTTTGGATACAGAAGCTTTTCGGAGGACAGGTCGCCGGGTAGGAAGGTTTCCCCTTGACCTTGGAGGCATGGTACCGAGCCACCCTCTGTTGATAAGCAGCCGTCCTGATTCGGGCCTTCTCTCTGACTTCCTCTACCAAGTCGAGGTTGGTGCGGAGTTGCTCGTTGCTGGCTTCCTCCGAGTAACTCTCCACCCGCAAAGATGGGAGGCCTATTTCCACAGGGATGACGGCCTCCGTGCCAAAAGCCATTCGGAATGGAGTCTCGCCCGTCGGGATTCTCGGAGTGGTGCGATAGGCCCACAAGACATGGTGCAGCTCATCCGCCCACCTGCCTTGGGCTCTAGAGAGGCGAGCTTTGATTCCTTGGAGGAGAGTCCTGTTGGTCACCTCGGCCGCTCCGTTGGCTTGTGGGTGCCCGACCGAAGTAAGGTGGTGACGGATTCCATGCTCCTCGCAGAATTGGCGGAATTTGGAATTGTCGAACTGCTTGCCGTTATCGGTGATTATGGTGTGGGGGAGGCCGAACCGGCAGATGATGGACCTCCACACAAAGTCTCTGGCCCGGGCTTCGGTGATTTGGGCAACTGCTTCCGCTTCAACCCATTTGGTGAAGTAGTCAATGGCGACAAATAAGAATTTCCGCTGTCCCGTCGCCAGCGGGAATGGGCCGAGGATGTCCATCCCCCACTTGGCAAAGGGCCAGGCGGAGGATATAGAAACTAGCTCGGCGGAAGGGAGCCTCTGGATGCTTGAATGTCTCTGGCAGGCGTCACAGGCTCGGACTAGATCGTCCGCATCTTTCTGCATGGTCGGCCAATAATAGCCTTGCCGTAGCACCTTGTGGCATAGGGACCGGCCTCCCAGATGGTTGCCGCAAATCCCTTCATGTACCTCCGTAGAGCATAGTCCGCCTCGGATGGGCGGAGGCATCTGAGCAGCGGCATAGAAAAAGACCGCTTGTAAAGCTGGTTGTCAATCAATACATAGTGGGTCGCCTGCAGCTTCAATTTCCTGGCCTCTCTTCGGTCGGATGGGAGCGACCCTTCTTTGAGATAGTTGAGGATAGGGTCGAACCAGGATGGTTCGGTCTCGATTTGCATCACCCGGTCGGCTTCCATGATACTCGGCTTCTCCAGAGTCTCCAGATGGAATTTTTGTTCAGCATCCATCGTCTCCGTGGTTGCCAATCGGGAGAGTAGGTCGGCACGGGCGTTTTCCGATCTAGGAATTTGAATAATTTCAAACTCGGAAAAGTGGGGAAGTAGGCCGCGCACCTCTTGGAGATATCGATCATATTGGGTTCTCGGGCTTCAAACTCTCCCCGCACATGGCCGGCCACCAGCTGAGAGTCGGTGAAGGCGCTAAGCTTTTCCACCTTCAGGTTGCGGGCGATCCGGAGACCGGCTAACAGGGCCTCGTACTCGGCTTCGTTGTTGGAAGCCGGGAAGGAGAATCGGACGCCATATTCGAAGATCATCCCCTCTGGGCTGGTGAGAACTAAACCCGCACCGGAGTGATGGGCGTTGGACGACCCATCGACGTGAAGGAGCCACCGAGCTTCAGGCTTTGGTCCTTCGGGATTTTCTGGGGTAGAGCCGTCCTCCGGGATGGTGCACTCGAGGAGGAAGTCGGCCAGCACTTGGGCTTTGATGGCCGGGCGAGGTTGAAAATGTATGTCATGCTCGCTTAGTTCGACGGCCCATTTGGTCATCCTCCCCGATGTTTCTGGACGGTGGACCACCGCCTTGATGGGTTGATCGGTCAGGACCGTCACTGAATGTGCTTGAAAATAAGGTCGTAGCTTCCGGACTGAGGTGATCAAAGCCAGCACTATTTTCTCAATCCTGGTGTACCTCGTCTCCGCATCGCGGAGCAGCCTACTCACATAGTAGATCGGCCTTGGATTTTGCCTTCTTCTTTGACTAGCACCGAACAAACTGCGCCCTCCGAAACGGCCAGGTACAGAAATAGAGTCTCTCCCGGGGTCGGACTACTGAGAAGCGGAGGCGAGCCGAGGTACTTCTTGAGATCTTGAAATGATTTCTGGCACTCAGGAGTCCACTGGAAATTTTTGGCCGATCGGAGAGTTTTGAAGAAGGGGAGGCATCTCTCGGCTGACCGAGCCACGAAGCGGTTAAGGGCCGCTATCCTCCCGGTTAGGCGCTGGACCTCTTTAATAGACGCTGGGGGCGCCATTTGTTGGAGAGCTTGAATCTTCTGAGGGTTAGCCTCGATACCTCGCTGGGAGACCATGAAGCCGAGGAACTTCCCGGAATTGACGCCGAAGGCGCACTTGGTTGGGTTGAGCTTCATTCCATATTGCGCAGCGTGGCAAAGCTCTCCGCGAGGTCCTCAACATGCCGCAGCGCTTCCTTGCTTTTGACCAGCATATCATCCACATACACCTCCATGTTCCGGCCGATTTGCTCCTTGAACACCTTGTTGACCAGCCGCTGGTAGGTCGCTCCTGCATTTTTAAGACCGAAAGGCATAACTCGGTAACAGTAGGTACCTCGGTCGGTTATGAAGGCGGTCTTTTCTTCATCTTCGGGGGCCATCCGGATCTGATTGTAGCCCGAATAGGCATCCATGAATGACAGCATTTGGTGGCCTGAGGTGGCGTCCACGAGCTGGTCGATCCGAGGGAGGGGGAAGCTGTCCTTCGGGCATGCCTTGTTGAGGTCGGTGAAGTCGATGCAGATCCTCCATTTGCCATTCGACTTCTTCACCATGACGACATTTGACAGCCAACTTGGGTAATTTACCTCTCGGACAAAGTTGGCTTTGATGAGTTTGTCGACCTCTTCTTCAATGGCTTTTTGCCGCTCTGGGGCGAAGCTTCTCTTCTTCTGCTTAACAGGCCTGTGCATCTCGTCCACATTGAGACGATGGACGAGGACTCGGGGCTAATTCCTGGCATGTCGGAGGCGGTCCAGGCGAAGATGTCCGCATTGCTTTGGAGGAATTGATCAGCTCGCGACGAGCTCTCCTTCAAGCAGCGACCCGATCCTTATGGTTCGGTCGGGCCGAGCTTCGTCCAGCGGTACTTCTTCCAGTTCTTCCGCCGGTTCTCCCCGTTGTTCGGCGAAGTCTCGCGAGCGTCTAGCCCGTCAACCTCGGGAATTCTGGACTGAAGGCTCGTGACAAACATTGCCGAGCCATGGCTGACTTCCCCGAACCACTCCAACTCCTTGCTCGGTGGGGAACTTCATAGACAGATGCGGGATAGAGACAACCGCCTTAAGGGACATCAAGCCGGGCCTGCCGAATATGGCGTTGTATGGGGACCTGAGGTCGGTCACTAGGAAGTCGGTCTGTACAACGGTTACAGGGGCCAGGTTCCTGCGCGGACCGTCAGGGTGACGATTCCTTCTGGGATGATGACGTCGCCGGTGAATCCCATCAGGGTGGAATCCACGGCTCGAAGGTTTTCCATGAGCAATTTCATCCTGGCAAACACACCGAGGTACAAAACGTTTACCGAGCTTCCACTATCAACCAGGATTCGGCTTACATCATAATTGTTCAAGTTAAGGGATACAACAAGTGCGTCATCATGGGGAAGCTGTATCCCAAGAAGATCATCATCAGAAAAGGAAAGTTCGCCCGTGCGCGCCTTCTTTGGCACCGGTGCATCACCGTTGCCCCTGGAGCTCGATCCGCCGGCCTCTTCAATCATGTTGATGCGGCCAACCACGGGCGGATTTGGTGGAGGAGGGAGTTGTGGGAGCTCGGGCTGGCGATCACCTCCTTGTGGTGGCTCGGTGCCTTCTGAACTGGTCCAACCGTCCCCGCCGAATCAGTCTCTCGATCTCATTCTTCAGCTGCCAGCATTCTTCAGTGTCATGACCATGCTCCCTATGGTAGCGGCAGTACTTGGCGGGATCTCTTCGGGTCGGGTTCCCTCGGAGAGGTACTGGTCGGGGAAGCTGGCGCTCTATCTCCATGAGGATTTGCGCCCGGGGCACAGTCAGCGGAGTGTAGCGATCGAATCGCCTGGGGGGACTCCGGGAGCGATTCCTTGGCGGCAGCGGAGGGACTCTTTGGCGGCGAGGCGGACTTGGCCGACGGACAGGGCGGTGTCTGTCGGGAACTTTGGGCTCTTGCTTCTTCTTGCCTGCTCAGCGCGGGCCACTCTCCGCGACTCCTCGACCCGAGCGTATTTGTCCGCAAGGGCCATCATATCAGACAGACATGGGGGGTAGCTGACTTCCATTGCCAAATAGAAGTCGCTCTCCTTTGAAACTCCCCCCGCCAGGGCGGACATAGCCACCTCATGATTAAGGTGGTCCACCTCCAACATGGCCTTGTTGAAACGGCCAAGATAATTCTCAAGGACTCCCCCTCTCTTTGCTTGACTTCGGAGAGGGAGTCGGATCTCCGTCGGTGGCGGCGGCTGCTGACGAACTGGCCAATAAAAAGGTGGCTCAGCTCGTCGAATGAATCAATGGAACCCGGTTTCAAGGCGTTGAACCAGGTTCGGGCGGATCCTCTGAGGGTGGATGGGAAGGCCCGGCAGAGGATCGCATCAGATGCTCCGTGGAACATCATTATTGACCGGAAGCTGCTGAGATGGTCGTCCGGATCAGTGGAGCCGTGATAGGGCTCGACGGTTGGCAGCTTGACGTGGGAGGGAATCACTTCCTCCATGATCCCCTTAGAGAAAGGGATGCCCTGCTCTGCTTTGGGCTGGGCAGATGGATCTGCTTGGCGGCGTCCAGCTCCTGACGCATTTCTTGGATCTGACGGCGGATCTCCTCCTCACCGGCTAGAGGAGGAGCTGGGCGCGAGAACCGCAAGGATGGCGTCGAATCATGGTGAGACGTTGCCGGAGAGAGGGAGCGGGCTCGCCGAGATCTGGGAAGATCTCTATCGTAACCGGTTCGAGGGACCGGTTTGTCCCCCTGGGGCGATGTGGGGGATCCGCTGATTCATGCGGATCAGAGGAGGAGGTTGCCGGCGAAGAAGAAGTCGCCGTTTCCTTCTGGGGATGCGAAGCAGGAGGAGGTGCAAGACGCTCCTGGACCAGGTGGGTAAGAGCCTGGACTTGCTGGACCAGCGTAGCAAACTGGTCCTGGGTCACCGGAATGGCAGGCGGCGACGGAGTCTCGACAGGTGGGGGTTGCGGCGCTGTGGCGCCAGTCGGATCAGGCCTCTGGGAGGCGACCTGATCTTGAGCATCAGAGGTTGCTCTCTCTTCGGTTGGCCATCAGAGAGGTTCTTCTCCGGATTAAGATCCTTGTCTCCTTCTTTCAAGTTTTATGGGACTTGAGGCCCTTCCTCTAGCGCCAATCTGTTGCCGCCGGGATCCGTCCTCCGACTCGGGCGCGGTCGATCCTCAGGGAGTGGGGGTGCGGCGGACCTGCAAAACAGGAAGCCCACACGCGGAAGGACGCCGGGGGTGGTCCTCCGCGGAAGGCCCTCCGACGCTCAAGTCAGTGAGGAAGGAATCGGCGATCAACCAGACAATGGGGAGGTGGATCTCTCCGGGAGGCCTCTCCAGGGGGCGGCCAATCGGAGCTCCAGGAGGGCAGAGCACCGACGAGCTGCCGGAAGAGAGGAATGACTCCAGAGTTTTTGGGCGTCAAGAGTCCGTACCTGAGGGAATCTGCCAATCTGATATTTATAGACTGTCACCTGGGGACTTGAGCGTCTTCTGGAAGGTACTGAGGTTGTTACGATATGGGGGTAGACAGAATCAGGCCGTTGTGGGGCCGTTAGAATCCACGCCTTGTCTGTTAAGGGATCGACGGCTGGGAGAGCTCCTTGATGTCTTGGGATCTGGCGAGTAGACCTGGGGCGGTTACGATAGGTCTTAGGCCACGTCTTAACATGATTCCCTGCCTAGGTGCTACTCGGTAAGCTTGAGTTCTCCCGCGTCAGGTTCCGCGGAGGTAGACGTCAGGACGTGGATCGCTAGGTAGTCGCGGGCTACGGAAGCCCGGAAGAGGCCGAGCTAGGGAGGCCCGGAGGAGGCCGAGCTAGGGAAGCCCGGAGGAGGCCGAGCTACGGAAGCCCGGGGAGGCCGAGCTAGGGAAGCCCGGAGGAGGCCGAGCTAGGGAAGCCCGGAGGAGGCCGAGCTACGGAAGCCCGAAGGAGGCCGAGCTAGGGAAGCCCGGAGGCCGAGCTAGGGAAGCCGGAGGAGGCCAGCTACGGAAGCCCGGAGGAGGCCGAGCTAGGGAAGCCCGGATGAGGCCGAGCTAGGGAAGCCCAGGAGAGGCCGAGCTACGGAAGCCCGGAAGGAGACGGTAGGAGGAGGTCAGCCTTAGCCGCCTTGCACGGATATCGATGCAATGACGATTTTACCCCCCAACATAAACTATAAAGCCAAAACTGCTGTTCATTGATGAACAATTCCACCCCTTGCCAACAGATTATGGAGTAGTGAGAGTGAACCCATGTCTCATATCAAACGTCTCATTGCTGTGGTATGCTTCTCAGAGCACAAATCTTATCAAGTTTCCCTGGACATTCTTTGTATCACTTCATTGTCATATTTAATTCTGAAAAATGCCGGCTATTTATGTGAAGGATTCTCCACTGCAAGAGAAACAGATAATTAAACATGGTGCCGCATAGCAATTCAATAATTCATAAATATCATATGTGATAAATGTAAGTCTTTATTTAAACCAAGCATCCTTTGTCAAAAATCAAGCAGTCCTCCGGTTTGTTCTACATCATCTTAACGCAGTGCCATTAGAATGGGTTTACATTCGTTAAAACATGTGCATACCAAGCCATCATATTTATTATGGTGTTTGGGCCGTTTGATCCGGATTGATCTGGACCGTTTGATTTGTATTAGAAATTGTAAGGATAGTTTGGGATTTAACAAAAAGCTTTTTGGGATATCTTCTTCTATCCCTCCAATCAAATACAACCAGAGGGGATAATAAAAAGTTATCCTATGGATATACCTTTTTGTATTTGATATGACTAATGGAATAGCTAGAAAATATCCCTAGGGATATCCTGGAAAAACTCTATCATGTATACTTATTTAAGAATAGTTTTTTTTCCTATCAAATACTACCTTAGAGTGCGGCCTCTCACAACTCTCACCTCCTTCCTCTACTCCTTCATGCGCTGAAACAAGAATCACTAAAAAAAAAAACCGATTTCTTCTGCATGGATGATTCTTGTCAAACTAAGCCCAAGCGTTTTCTTATTTCTTCTTGGAAAATACATACTGCACCGAAGGATAGTGCAGCAAGCGCGCAAATTGGCCACGCGCCCATGCCGCCATGCGTGCCAAGGCCCAATAGGCCTTATCGCGTATCGCACGCGTGACGGCATGCGAGCGCAGACAATCCGCGAGCTCAATGTGCACTTGCTCCACCGCCCTCCGGTGCAGCAAGTCTTTTCCTTTCTTCTTTTCCTTCTTGTGAGACGAGCTTATTTATGAGTCAAGTGAAAAGTCTTTGTGCACCGGCCTCCGATGCACAAAGCGCGCACCGGACGTGCGGATTAACCGCGCACCCGTGTCATCATAGGTGCGATGCGCGCCATGACCCATTGGGCCATGGCATAAACGATGGCATAGGTGCATGCATAGTCAATCTGCATGCCCGATATATGCTTTGTGCATCGAAGACCAATGTACAAAATCTTTTCTTAAGTCGGAGCTTGAGATTGGCTTGTCTTACTAACTGAAGAAGCTCGAACGGGCCTGCCATGAATGGGCCAAGCTGACACCGTTTCTGAAGAGCTAATTTCAGCAACTCTGTTGCACGACTGCCATATAATCAAGCATCAAATTCCACGAGGTATCTCCATGCCAATTGATAGCACTCCGTTTAACGTACCAGCCTGCCAGACCTAGAATTAACCAGATATATATTTTAGAATTAACACTAAATATATATTTATCGGTATGGCATGAATGTTTTTATTTGGACATCTTGTTTGGACCTTTGGGTTTATATTCTTAATTTTTTGGAATGGATATCGGCAGAAATTGGTTGAGACTTTAGCATAGGCTCATGAACATCTTAATTTCTTGGAATGGATATTGGTAGGAATTGATCGAGACTTTAGTATAGGCTCATGAACACACACCTTTGGCTAATTTAATTTGATGGAGAGATAAATTATTTTATTTTGCAAGCAATATTGGTTGGATTAGCCTACTTTTTTGAAGGTTATATATTCACTTATACAGTTCTCTTAACCGTCTCCACGTTAGAATATATTTTATTTTTTTGCATTGGGTTCTATATCAGCAATAATTTCATTTATTTCAATGGAGAGGAAGGATTTTTCTTCATATATTTTTATATCTAGGAGTCGAACAATATTATTATTATGGCAAGAAAAAGTTTGATTGAGATAAGTTGTAGGAAAGAAGATATGTTTTTCGGTCCATAAAAAAGTTGCAGGTACACACCTGTCCATGGCTGGGCCGGGCTAGATTCAAGCCATGCTCAATCTAGGAAAAGTCTTGCTGCAATGCTCTTCAGTGCAGCAAGTACCACTATAAGAAAATACTGAAATAGCGACGCAAGTTTAGCGATTATGCGTCGCTAAATTTACGACCATTTTGTGACGCCTCTGTGACAACAAAATATTGCGACGCAATTAGCGACGCATTAGTGACTCAATTAACCAAAAAATTAAAAAAATTTAATATTTTAATATTGCGATGCAAATAATGCGTCGCAATATTTTTAAATTAATTTTTATAAAATTTAAATATCGGAAAAAAATATTGCGATGCAACTCAGTGCGTCGCAATGTTTTAACAGAATTAAATATGTTAAATAGCGACGCATTAGCGACGCAATAAAACAAAAAATTAGAGAAATTATTTTTAATTTAGCGACGCACCAATTGCATCGCAAATAATTTAAATGAAATTAAATTTTATAAAATTTAAATATCGGAAAAAAATATTACGACGCAACACAGTGCGTCGCAATGTTTTTAAAAGAATTAAATATATTAAATAGCGACGCATTAGCGACGCAAAAAACTAAAAAATTAGAAAAAATATTTTTAATTTAGCGACGCACCAATTGCGTCGCAAATAATTTAAATGAAATTAAATTTTTTAAAGTATAAATATTTAAAAAAATATTGCGACGCATTTAGTGCGTCGCAATGTTTTAAAAAAAATTAAATATTTTAAATAGCGACGCATTAGCGACGCAATAAACCAGAAAATAAATTAAAATTATTTTTAATTTAGCGATGCAATAAATGCGTCATAATTATTTTAAATAAAATTAAATTTTATAAAGTATAAATATGAGAAAAAATAATTGCGACATAACACAGTGCGTTGCAATGTTTTTAAAAAATTAATTATGTTAAATAGCGACGCATTAGCGACGTAATGAACCAAAAAATTAATTAAGGAAATTATGTTTTAATATAGCGACACACTTTTTGCGTCGTAATTATTATAATTAAAATTAATTTTTTATATAATATAATTATCATATTCAAAAATTACCACGCTACCCTTTGCGTCGTAATATATTTAAAAAAATTAATTATGTTAAATAGCGATCGGTCCAAAATCGATCGTGGCCGATCGGAATAAGGGCTTGGATCGATCGCAACCCTCAGATCGTCGCCGATCGGACCGATCGCCACGGTTCGAGATCGGTCGTGGCCGATCGGGATCACGGCTTGGATCGATTGGAACCGTCGGATCGCCAGCGATGTCGGACCGATCGCATCGGTCTGGAATCGGTCATGGTCGATCGGGATGAGGGCTTGGATCGATCGCAACCGTTGGATCGTCACCGATCGAACCGATCGCCACGGTCCGAGATCGGTCGTGGCCGATCGGGATCACGGCTTGGATCGATCGCAACCATCGGATCGTCGCTGATCTTGGACCGATTGCAACGGTCCAGATCGGTCGTGGCCGATCGAGATCAGGGCTTGGATCGATCGCAACCGTCGGATCGTCGCCGATCGGACCGATCGCCACGGTCCGAGATCGGTCGTGGCCGATCGGGATCACGGCTTGAATCGATCGCAACCGTCGGATCATCGCCGATCTTGGACCGATCGCAACGGTCCGGGATCGGTCGTGGCCGATCGGGATCAGGGCTTGGATCGATCGCAACCGTCGGATCTTTGCCGATCGGACCGATTGCCACGGTCCGAGATCAGTCGTGGCCGATCGGGATCAGGGCTTGGATCGATTGCAACCGTCTGATCGCCAGCGATCTTGGACCGATCGCAATGGTCCGGGATCAGTCGTGGCCAATCGGGATCAGGGCTTGAATCGATCACAACCGTCGGATCTTTGCCAATCGGACCGATTGCCACGGTCCGAGATCGGTCGTGGCCGATCGGGATCAGGGCTTGGATTGATCGCAAATGTCGGATCGTTGCCGATCAGACCGATCGCCACGGTCTGAGATCAGTCATGGCCGATCGGGATCAGGGCTTGGATCGATTGCAACCGTCGGATCGCCAGCGATCTTGGACCGATCGCAATGGTCTGGGATCGGTCGTGGCCGATCGGGATTAGGGCTTGGATCGATCGCAACCGTCGGATCGTTGCCGATCGGACCGATCGCCACGGTCCGAGATCGGTCATGGCCGATCGGGATCAAGGCTTGGATCGATCGCAACCGTCGGATCGTCGCCGATCGGACCGATCGCCACGGTCCGAGATCGGTCGTGGCCGATTGGGATCATGGCTTGGATCGATCGTAAACGTCGGATCGTTGCCAATTGGACCGATCGCAACGGTCCGAGATCAGTCGTGGCCAATCGGGATCAGGGCTTGGATCGATTGCAACCGTCGGATCGCCAGCGATCTTGGACTGATCGCAACGGTCCGGGATCGGTCGTGGCCGATCGGGATCAAGGCTTGGATCGATCGCAACCGTTGGATCGTCGCCGATCGGACCGATCGCCATGGTCCGAGATCGGTCGTGGCCGATCGGGATCAAGGCTTGGATCGATCGCAACCGTCGGATCTTTGCTGATCTTGGACCGATCGCAATGGTCCGGGATCGGTCGTGGCCGATCGGGATCAGGGCTTGGATCGATCGCAACCGTCGGATATTTGCCGATCGGACCGATTGCCACGGTCCGAGATCAGTCGTGGCCGATCGGGATGAGGGCTTGGATCGATTGCAACCGTCAGATCACCAGCGATCTTGGACCGATCGCAACGGTCCGGGATCGGTCGTGGCCGATCGGGATCAGGGCTTGGATCGATCACAACCGTCGGATCTTTGCCAATCGGACCGATTGCCACGGTCCGAGATCGGTCGTGGCCGATCGGGATCAGGGCTTGGATCGATCGCAAATGTCGAATCGTTGCCGATCGGACCGATCGCCACGGTCCGAGATCAGTCGTGGCCGATCGGGATCGGGGCTTGGATCGATTGCAACCGTCGGATCGCCAGCGATCTTGGACCGATCGCAACTGTCCGGGATTGGTCGTGGCCGATCGGGATCAGGGCTTAGATCGATCGCAACCGTCGGATCGTCGCCGATCGGACCGATCACCACGGTCCGAAATCGGTCGTGGCCGATCGGGATCACGGCTTGGATCGATCGCAACCGTCGGATCGTCACCGATCTTGGACCGATCGCAACGGTCCGGGATCGGTCGTGGCCGATCGGGATCAGGGCTTAGATCGATCGCAACCGTCGGATCGCCAGCGATCTTGGACCGATCGCAACGGTCCAGGATCGGTCGAGGCCGATCGGGATCAGGGCTTGGATCGATCGCAACCATCGGATCGTCGCCGATCGGACCGATCGCCACGGTCCGAGATCGGTCGTGGCCGATCGGGATCAGGGCTTTGATCGATTGCAACCGTCATATCGCCAGCGATCTTGGACCGATCGCAACGGTCCGGGATCGGACCGATTGCCATGGTCCGAGATCGGTCGTGCCGATCGGGATCAGGGCTTCGATCGATCGAAAACGTCGGATCACTTATAATTACTCAAAAAAAAGTTATTAAAAAGTTTTAAAAATATTTTAAAATTATTGTGACGCCGTAGCGACGCATTTTAGAAGAAAAATTAAACAAATATTGTGACGCAATGTATGCATCGCAATATTTTTAGTCAATATAATTTTTATCAGTATTAATAAATAAAAATATAATATTGCGACGCATAATTTGCGTTGCAATTATTTTTAAATAAATATATCTAATTAAAAATATTAAAAAATACTTGCGATGCAATAAGGCATCGCAATTATTATCATAAATTAATATTAACATTAATAAATAATTAAGAATTTTTGCGACTCCGTAGCGACTCATTTTAGGAAAAAAATAAACAAATATTGCGACGACATTTATGCGTCGCAATTATTTTTAGTTAAATTTTTTTTTCAGTATTAAAAATAAAAGCAATATAATATTGTGGCGCATAAGTTGCATCGCAATATTTTTAAAATAAATTTATGTAATTAAAAATTTTATAAAATATATTGCGATGCAATTTTTCGTCGCATTATTAACATTAATTATAAATATTATCATTTATAATATTAAAAAATTATTGCGACGCCTTAGCGACAAATTTTTTTTAAAAAAATAAACAAATATTGCGACGAAATATAAGCGTCGCAATTATTATTAAAATACATATAGCTGATTAAAAATATTAAAAATTATTGCGACGCATTTTTGGGTCGCAATTCTTAGAAAATAAAAATAATTTTCCGCCGGATGTTGGCGCCAAGTTAGCGACGCATTAGCGACGCAATTATTGGCGTCACTATTTTTCATAAATTAATAATAAAACCATATTAACGATGCATTAGCGACGCACTAATGCGTCGCTAAGACAGAATAAATTAAAAAAAAAATTGCGACCATATAGCGACGCAAAATTGCATCGCTAAGTACTTATATAAACCAGCCTTCTCTCTTCTTCTTCCCCGTCTTGACCTAGCCGCCGCCGCCGCCGTGCTCAAAAAATTCCCGGCTCCCACCTCGCTGCTCCGGCGCCTCCCCTGTGGTCCTCCGGCTTCCCGGCATTCTCATCCGACTCCGGCTTCTTCTCTCGACCAAGGTAAGCCCCTACACTCTAAAAAAAAAAAAAAATTTTTAATGATTTCCCTCCGACCACGGCCGCTGCCGTGGCCGGCAGTGGCCTGGCCACGGTGGCCAGGCCACTGTCAAAAAAAAAAATTTTTTTTTTCTTAACAAGGGGGGGAAACCCCCCGCCCCCCCCCTTTTATTTCTTGTCCGGCCACGCCGGACAAGGCGGCACGGTCGTGGCCGCGGCCGAACAAGGCGGCCACGGTGGCCAGCCACTGTCAAAAAAAAATTTTTTTTTCTTAACAGGGGGAGGGGAAACCCCCCCCGCCCCCCCCCCCCCCTTTTATTTCTTGTCCGGCCACGGCCGTGGCCGCGGCCGAACAAGGCGGCCACGGTCGCTGCCGTGGCCGTCTTCTCCGGCCACGGCCGCTGCCGTGGCCGGCAGTGGCCTGGCCACGGTGGCCAGGCCACTGTCAAAAAAAAAAAATTTTTTTTTTTCTTAACAGGGGAAACCCCCCCGCCCCCCCCCCCCCTTTTATTTCTTGTCCGGCCACGGCCGGACAAGGCGGCCACAGCCGCTGCCGTGGCCGTCGGTGGCTAGGCCACTGTCACAAAAATTTTTTTTTTTTTTCTTAACAAGGGGGGAAACCCCCCCGCCCCCCCCCCTTTTATTTCTTGTCCGGCCACGGTGGCCAGGCCACTGTCACCAAAATTTTTTTTTTTTTCTTAACATGGGGGAAACCCCCCCCTTTTATTTCTTGTCCGGCCACGGCCGTGGCCGCGGCCGGACAAGGCGGCCACGGCCGCTGCCACGGCCGCTGCCGTGGCCGGCAGTGGCCTGGCCACGGTGGCCAGGCCACTGTCAAAAAAAAAAATATTTATTATTTAATTTGTATAATATTTATTATTTAATTTGTATAATATTTATGCAATAATTAATTTAAGCAGAATGTTTATGCAATAGTATTTGTGTATTTGTAATTATTTACATTTGTTATGTCTTGATTATTTATATTCTGCTGCAAACTAAATGATGCATTAAATTATGTAATGCTAAATAAAAAGTCTTGTTGTAATATTATTTAATTTTCAGCAACAAATTAGTAGTTTCAATGATTTACATTTTAGTATTCGCAAACATTTGTATTTGACACAATAATCTTAAAAAGTTAGTGATTACATGTATAATTCACAAAAAGTTAAGAATAACAAGCATAAGTTCGATTGTCTTCGGACTTCCATAATCACAACACTTTAACCTTTAGACCCGTTTGAGAATTTGTAAGCCTTAGTCTTGCAAATTCTCAAATTGTCCTGGTGGACAGTTTGGGAACATTTCTTGCGACATGTTAGTCTGCTAGTAATCATCATGGGTGAGATTTCGGTTTGTATTTGCTCATACGTTCTCCTAGTGTGGCTTATATACCACACATTTAGGAGAACATATGGGAAAATGCTGCCAAAATTTCAATGTAACCGATCGATGATAATTAATAGCAGAATAACATATCACAAAAAATATTCTTGAATGGGATAGGGCCTACCTTATAGACATGGAGTGAAGGTAGAATTATTTAAGACACTTGAATTCTTGTGAAGTCTCATGATTAAACGCACCGCCTTGCAGCCCGACCCAAACTCAAGCCCTCCCATTAGCCATGAACCTGTGCATCGATCCTTGCTAGCACGCCAAGGATCATAGCCGTGGCTCGCCCTTGCATGGTAGGGTCCTTAGTTGCCTAAAAAAAATTAGTGTACTTATAAATGGATTAAATGGTTGTTATTAACCTTAGTTGTGACCAAGAAATAATTTAGTTATATATTTATTAATACGAATATAATTTTATTTTATGGTTTCATTTAATTATTTACCAGACTTTATATAATTCGGTCAAAAATGAGCGGGGCTCGCTCGTGGATGTATGCAAGGATAAAAGATGGCTTGCTGAATCCAGATTTTCTGAATGGATTGGAAGAATTTATCGCATTTGCATGTAGCTAACCTGGCTGGATGGATGGCCCTAGGATTAGGTGCCCATGCAACTTCCACAGGTGTCAGAATAAAGCCTACAGA
>UESW01001833.1:286613-347172 GCA_900491605.1 Calamus simplicifolius
ATAAAAGAAGGTTATTTGTTATGCGAATGGTGAATATAAATAAAATCTTCTCATCTTTATGTGATCCAAACATTCCAACGTTTCCCAACGTATACAATATATAAAATCATAACATCTTGATATCTCACAAAATATAAAAGTATTTAGTGCTCATTCATGGGATCACCATACCTCTGAAGGGTCCTAAGTCATAGGTTTCTGTGAGCCCTGGATCCTCACCATGTGAGGATCCGTCTTCTTGGACCGGAGGAGGGGGAGGCGCCACAGCCGTACCCGCACGCGGGTGGCTCCCCAGCTCCGCAGTCAAAGAGGACGACACCCCTCTTCTCACGAGCGCGGAAGGAATGGGGAGGGAGAGGGAAGCCTCCTCCCTCCACCCATCTCCATCAATCACCCAGGTACTCTCTCTCTTCCCCCCTTCTTCCATGGATTTCATAGTGAGATTGAGAGAAAGAGACAGAGAGATTGAGGGAGGAAGATGGCCTCCCTTCTTCATGGAACCAAGCTGGTTCACAGCTTGGTTCGGGCCCGGCGGAGTGCCCGTCGGCTCGCCGGGCCCGGGCTGCGACCGGCGGCCTCCACCGGCGCCGGGGCAGCATCCGGTGGAGGTCCGGCCGGCCATGGTGGCCAGCCGTGCCACCGGCACGAGTAACAGCCGCGGTGAGTGACTGGAGGAAAAGAGAGATGAGAGAGGGAGAGAGGGGGAGGAGTTCGGCCGCGGCGGCGGCCGGCTTCGGGCTGGTCGATGGCGGCTGGGCCCCTTCGGGAAGTGGCCGGTGGCGGCCCTGGCCTATTGGGAGCGGGCCGGTTTGGGCCGTTCCCCTTTTGGGCCCTATTGGGCCATCTCACGAGCAATTTTTGGGCCACGATTTGAACCCTGTATTGGGTGAAAATGAAAAATAAAAATATACTCCGGATCAGTGTTGATTCTAGTTTCTGAAGGTATTTTTATCTTCCCATTTGGACTTATGTATTGGGAGATATTTAAGCCCCAAGTTGGCACCAGGATTAAACTGGGTAGAGGTTAAAAGCTATTTTAATATGCTATTTTTGGGGACTAAAAATTGGAAAATTGATGCTGTAGGTACCCAGGTGCTTAAATAGCCGAATTACATTTTTGGATTAGCGCCAGAAGGTAAGTAAGTCATTTATCATAATTTTTATAAATTATTAAAATATAAAAATTATGTATTTGGCTATATTGTTATATATTGTATTATTTAAAAAAGAAACGAGAAAAAGGATTGGTATTAATATTTGCAAATGAGCGTTTACTATGATTAGTTTATTATTTATTATATTTTGCAAATAATTGGGTATCTATGTGGATAACTGATCAATTGGCATGACCTTTGAAATTATTAAAGGTTTTATAAATATACATGCTATTTGGCAAATATGACATGAAAATGATACATTGTGTATATGATAATATGTTCCACCATGGTCCGCTATGATATGATATGATGTGATATATTGCATGACTCACTTGGCACCGGGACCCAACTCCATAGGGGGTATATGGAGAACACACACAGGAGGTGTTCTGTGACAGGCTATGGCAATATTATGCCACATGGCACCGGGACCCATCTCCATAGGGGGGTATATGGAGAGCACACTCTTGGGGTGTGTTGTAGCCGGATATGGCAGGATGTGAGTGCATGACACTAGTTCAAGGACCTTGACTCCTAGGGAATATTTATGGAGGATACACCCGAGGGGGGTGTTCTGTGTACATAGTGTGTGGCCATGGGACATTGGTATAAAAATATACTTTTACATGCTATTTACAGTGGTACAGTGGTTTTATCCTGAAATTGTATATTCTTGATATGCTATATATGGCAATTGCTTCCAAAATTATTTTGAGCACATGATGCATGTTTTGATTACATGGTAAAATGTATTTGAATTATGGAAGCTTGGGAAGATGTTTATTGTGGAAATTTTGAGTTGAAAAAAAGCATGAAGTAATTATTATATTATAGTTGGCTTACTTATTGAGTGTGAGCTCATTTAAATCTCACAATATTTTTCAGAACCACAGAACTGAAGATGGGGATATGGGGTAGTTGGAGCAGCTATCAGAGTGACTTAATCTAATACTTTGTTGTAACCCCATTGAATTATGTATTTTAGCATGTAGCCTAAAGCATATGATTATGTCTTGTATTAAAAACCATTTAAATTGGATGAAATATAATTATTACCCCTTCTTGCATTAAATGTTATATTTCAGGACGCCTTACATGCCTGGCATGCGGCGGGTTGCCACCCCTAGATCCAATATAGGGTCTGGGGCGTGACAGCTTATGTGGTATCAGAGCCAGGTTTGACCTTAGGGACAAACACAAATGACACTAGGCAGAACATTATGATTACATTGGAAGGGTGATAACTTTATTAAAAATTTTAAGTAATATATTTTGAAAGCCTGAATTTTTGTGGTTTACAAGGATATTGACTGGAACCTAACTCTGGCAGGAGTTAAGAATGCCACGTCGCACTAGGAGTCTGCGGCCTATTGGGAACTCCCAGGCTGGTGACTCTGGCCAGCAGGGACGCCAGCAAGCTTCTGGAGGCTCTGGTTCCGTAATTTAGCTGACAATGATCAACCACAATTTCAGGCCCAGTTGCTTCAGGCTCTAGCGGGAATGTCGCAGGCTATGCAAGCCATGCAGCGACAGATTCAGCAAATTAAGCCTGCTCGGCCTGCCTCTCCCGCTCCGCAGCCTGCTCAGTCGGCTCCATCCCAGCCCTGGTGGGGAGGGGGCCGGAGCTTTGCTGAGTTCAAGAGCTTGGCCCCTGCTCCTTTTTGTGGATCTACTAACCATGCCGATGCTGAAAAATGGATGAGGAGATGGAGAAAGCCTTTGCAGCTCATGGTAGCCAAGAGGAGGAGCGAATCAGATTCGCTACCTACCTCCTTCAGGGGGAGGCATATGATTGGTGGCTACTTGTGGAGCAGCGAATGGATGGACGGGCTATTTCCTGGGGAGAGTTTAAGCAAGCCTTCTATGACAAATACTTCCCCAATAGTATGCAGAGACAAATGCAGTCAGAGTTTGTCAAACTGGAGCAAGGAAATCTCTCTGTGGCACAGTATGAAGCCGAGTTTACCCGGTTGGCTCGGTTCGCTCCAGACATAGCGGCTACTGAGAGAGCTAAGATCATCAAGTTCACCGAGGGACTGAGGCCCAGACTGATGCAGGCAGTCAATGCCTTCGAACTCTCCACATTTAGTGCCGTGGTAAACAAGGCCCTGGTGATTGAGAGGGATATGGGTGTGGTCCATAAGCAGTGGGAGTAGCAGCAGAGGAAGAAGAAGGGGTCTCCTTCTGGCCAGTCTTCAGGACAGGCCAAGAAGAAAGGCCCTTATCAGCCCCTTCAGGACCAAAGAGTATGGAAACTCATTGCCCTCAATGCGGAAACTCCCACCCGGGCAAGTGGTGCCGCGGGACGACTGGTGCCTACTTCATATGTGGGCAGGTGGGTCACAAGATGGCCACTTGTCCCCTTCGAAGGGATCAGCAGCCTCCTGCGGATCAGGGTAGAGGCCAGCAACAGCAGCCTATGACCCAGGGAAGGGTCTTTACTCTCTCACACAGCAGGATGCTGCCGCTTCCAACTCCGTTGTAACAGGTACGCCTGTTACTTAAGTACTCGTTTAAGATTGTTTCATTCATATGCAGTGGAATGCATTGATCATGAATGATAAAAGTATTGTTAAACCTCATGACATCTAAGACAAACTAAATTTTGTGACCAGGTATAATTAAAGTATGCAACACTTATGCTCAAATCTTAGTGGATCCGGGTGCCACGCATTCATTTGTATCTAGCACATATCTCACCAAGGATGAATCTTTGACACCCGTTCCCCTAGAGCAGGAGTTGCACATTGCTCTCCCAAATGGTGATGTTATGAGGGTAGACTCAGTATGCAGATCTTGCCTGATTAACATGGGGGATAGGAGATTAAAGGCCGATCTAATCGTTCTCCCACTAAAATCCTTTGATGTTATCCTTGGGATGGACTGGTTGGCCTCCTATCATGCTTCAGTAGACTATTTCAGGAAGATGGTAATTTTCAAAATTCCTAATCAACCTGAATTCAGTTTTACTGGAAGTCAGGAGCATCTGGCCTCGGTGTTCATGTCAGCACTACAGGCCGCAAAGTATTTGAACAAGGGTAGTCAAGGGTTTCTTGCTGTGGTCAAGGACCTTCAACAAGATGAGGTCAAGTTGGAAGATATTCCAGTAGCTCGGGAATTTCTTGATGTATTCCCAGACAATTTGACCGAACTACCCCCAGATCGGGAGGTTGAGTTCACTATTGATTTGGCCCCTGGCACTGGACCTATATCCAAGGCCCCGTACCGTATGGCCCCAGCTAAGCTAAATAGTTGAAGAGCCAATTACAGTAGCTCCTTGACTGGGGATTCATCAGACCTAGTGTATCTCCTTGGGGTGCTTCAGTATTATTTGTCAAAAAGAAAGATGGAAGTCTTCAGCTCTGCATTGATTACCGAGAAATCAATAGGGTAACAGTGCGGAACAAGTATCCTCTGCCAAGGATTGATGAGTTATTTGATCAACTCCAAGGAGCTCGGGTATTCTCAAAGATTGATCTTCGGTCAGGATACCATCAACTCAAGGTCAAGGCTAGGGAAGTGCTTAAGACAACATTCAGGACTAGGTATGGCCACTACGAGTTCTTGGTGATGCCGTTTGGGTTGACTAATGCCCCGGCAGTATTTATGGATTTGATAAATAGAATCTTTAAGCCATACTTGGACCAGTTTGTGGTGGTATTCATTGATGACATCCTGGTGTATTCTAAAAACCAGGAGGAGCATGTGGACCACATGAAAATTGTTCTGCAAACTCTTCGGGAGAAAAAGCTTTATGCCAAGTTGTAGAAGTGTGACTTCTGGTTGAGCCAAGTATCATTCTTGGGTCATATAATATCTAAAGATGGCATATCTGTGGATCCAAAGAAGATTGAGGCAGTTGTTAACTGGTGTAGGCCTTCCAATGTGTCTGAAGTAAGAAGTTTTGTGGGGCTGGCTGGATATTATCGCAGATTTGTGGAAGGCTTCTCTCGCATTGCTCTACCCCTGACTCGCTTGACCCAAAAGCAAGCAAAGTTTGACTGGACTGAGGAGTGTGAGAGAAGTTTTCAGGAGCTGAAGCAACGCCTAGTATCAACCCCCGTCCTTACCCTTCCATTAGGATCTGGAGGATTCACCCTATTCACGGATGCTTCTCGAAAGGGATTGGGATGTGTTCTAATGCAAAATGAGAAGGTGATAGCCTATGCCTCCAGGAAGCTAAAGCCATACGAGCAAAATTATCCTACCCATGACCTGGAGTTGGCCGTTGTGATTTTTGCCTTAAAGATCTGGCGGCATTATCTATATGGAGAGACATGTGATGTGTACACAGACCACAAAAGTCTGAAGTACATCTTCACTCAGAAGGAGTTAAATTTGAGGCAGAGGAGGTGGATGGAGCTACTAAAAGATTATGACCTGAACCTGCACTATCACCCAAATAAGGCCAATGTGGTAGCTGATGCCTTGAGCAGGAAGTCCTCCTTGGAGTTAGCTTCTATGATCACTTCTCAGCCTCACATCCAGAGGGACCTTGAGAAGTTGGAGGTTGGATTGCGAGTACAGCGGTCCGATGGACTTGATGCAGCATTCGTACTCCAACCAACTCTGTTAGACAGGATCAAGTCCTCCCAGAAAGAAGACTTGGACCTGCAAAAGATTAAAGAAGCTGTGAAGTCAGGGGTTCAAAATGAATTTGCTATAATGGAGGATGGATCCCTGAGATTTGATGGCAGGCTCTGTGTGCCAAATGTTGTGGAACTAAGAGCAAAGATTCTAAGGGAGGCTCACTACTCCCCCTATACAGTGCACCCAGGAGGCACCAAGATGTACAGAGACCTAAAAGAAAATTTTTGGTGGAAGGGAATGAAAAGAGAGATTGCTCAGTATGTGGCCAAATGTTTAATATGTCAGCAAGTGAAGGCTGAGCATCAAAAGCCTGCGGGACCTCTTCAATCTCTGATGATTCCACAATGGAAATGGGAGAAGATCACTATGGACTTCATGACTGGTCTGCCTAAGACCCCTAGGAGCAATGATGCGGTGTGGGTCATTGTAGACAGATTGACAAAGTCAGCCCATTTCCTGCCATTCAAAGTTGGGATTTCCAGTGAGAGATTGGCCAACATGTATATTGAGCAAATTGTGAGACTTCCTGGTATTCCCATATCTATTGTATTAGATCAGGATACTATGTTTGTGTCCCAATTTTGGAAGAGCCTTCATAGAGCTCTGGGGATCAAACTGAACTTCACCACAGCCTTTCATCCTTAGACAGATGGGCAGTTTGATAGGACCATACAGACCCTGGAGGACATGTTGCGAGCCTGTGTGATGGACTTGGGTGGTGCTTGGGACAACCACTTGTCATTAGTGGAATTTGCTTATAATAATAGTTACCAAGCCAGTATCCAGATGGCTCCATTTGAGGCCTTGTATGGTAGAAAATGCAGATCTCCCTTATGTTGGGATGATGTGGGGAGAGAAGATTGTTGGGCCCCGAACTGATCCAACATACAGTAGAGAAAGTACAGTTGATCAAGGAACGACTCCGCATAGCCCAGAGCCGACAGAAGAGCTATGCCGATGTGAGAAGAAGGGAGCTAGAATTTCAGATTGGGGACCATGTCTTTCTGAAGATATCACCAACCAAAAATGTGATTAGATTTGGGATTAAAGGTAAATTGAGTCCACGATACATTGGGTCATTTGAGATTCTGAGCAAAGTAGGGGAGGTGGCTTATAGCCTGGCATTACCTCTAGTGCTCTCTGGGGTACACAATGTATTTCATGTATCTATGTTGAGAAAGTACATTTTTGACCCCAGCCATGTGATACAATTTGAGCCCATGCAGTTAAGGAATGATCTGACATATGAAGAGCATCCTATGCGTATCGTGGACTGCAAGGATCAAGTTTTAAGATGGCGTAGCATTCCCTATGTCAAGGTTCAGTGGAGTAACCATTCTGAGAGGGAAGCTACTTGGGAGCTTGAGGAGGAAGTGAAAAAGAAATATCCTTATATGTTTATATCTTAGTATATGTAAATGAAAAGATAATTATTCTTATGATCAAGGCTTTGGATTCTAAATGTTATATGAAGTACATCAATTTCGAGGCCGAAATTTTTATAAGAAGGGGAGAATGTGAGCCCTGGATCCTCACCATGTGAGGATCCATCTTCTTGGACCGAGGAGGGGGAGGCGCTGCAGCCGTACCTGCACGCGGGCACTCCCCAGCTCCGCCAGTCAAAGAGGGCGGCGCCCCTCTTCTCACGAGCAGGGAGAGGTCCTCCCCGCGCCGTTATAAATGGGGAGGGAGGGGGAAGCCTCCTCCCTCCACCCATCTCCATCAATCGCCCAGGTACTCTCTCTCTTCCCCCCTTCTTCCATGGATTTCACAGTGTGATTGAGAGAAAGAGAGAGAGATTGAGGGAGGGAGACGCCTCCCTTCTTCACGGAACCAAGCCGGTTCATGGCTTGGTTCGGGCCCGACGGAGTGCCAGCCGGCTCGCCGGGCCCGGGCTACGACCGGCGGCCTCCATCGGCACCGGGGCAGCGTCCGGTGGAGGTCCGGCCGGCCATGGTGGCCGGCCGTTCCACCGGCACGAGTAACAACCGCGGCGAGTGACGGGAGCAAAAGAGAGAGATTGAGAGAGGGAGAGAGGGGGAAGAGCTCGGCCGCGGCGGCGGCCAGCTCCGGGCTAGTCAACGGCGGCCGGGCCCCTCCGGGAAGTGGCCGGCGGCGGCCCTGGCCGCCGGCACACGCTTCCCTTGTTTCGGACAAAACAGGGGAGGCGGGGGAGAATGGGGGAGCGGGCCGGTTTGGGCCGTTCCCCTTTTGGGTCCTATTGGGCCATCTCATGAGCAATTTTTGGGCCACGATTTGGACCCTGTATTGGGTTGAAAATGAAAAAATAAAAATATACCCCGGATCAGTGTTGATTCTAGTTTCTGGGGGTATTTTTATCTTCCCATTTGGGCTTATGTATTGGGAGATATTTAAGCCCCAAGTTGGCCCTAGAATTAAACTGGGTAGAGGTTAAAAGCTATTTTAATATACTATTTTTGGGGACTAAAAATTGAAAAATTGATGCTGTAGGTACCCAGGTGCTTAAATAGCCGAATTACATTTTTGGATTAGCGCTAGAAGGTAAGTAAGTCATTTATCATAATTTCCATAAATTATTAAAATATAAAAATTATGTATTTAAAGGCTATATTGTTATATATTGCATTATTTGAAAAAAAAATGAGAAAAATGGATTGGTATTAATATTTGCAAATGAGCGTTTACTATGATTAGTTTATTATTTATTATATTTTGTAAATAATTAGGTATCTATGTGGATAACTGATCAATTGGCATAACCTTTAAAATTATTAAAGGTTTTATAATATACATGCTATTTGGCAAATATGACATGAAAATGATACTTTGTGTATATGATAATATGTTCCACCATGGTCCGCTATGATATGATATGATATGTTGCATGACTCACTTGGCACCGGACCCAACTCCATAGGGGGTATATGGAGAACACACACAGGAGGTGTGCTGTGACAGGCTATGACAATATTATGCCACATGGTACCGGGACCCATCTCCATAGGGGGTATATGGAGAGCACACTCTTGGGGTGTGTTATAGCCGGATATGGCAGGATGTGAGTGTATGACACTGGTTCGAGGATCCTGACTCCTAGGGGATATTTATGGAGGATACACCGAAGGGTGTTATACCCGAGGGGGGTATTCTGTGTACATAGTGTGTGGCCATGGGACATTGGTATAAAAATGTACTTTTACATGCTATTTACAGTGGTACAGTGGTTTTATCCTGAAATCGTATATTCTTGATATGCTATATATGGCCATTGCTTCCAAAATTATTTTGAGCACATGATGCATATTTTGATAACATGGTAAAATGTATTTGAATTATGGAAGCTTGCAAGACGTTTATTATGGAAATTTTGAGTTGAAAAAAAGCATGAAGTAATTACATTATATTATAGTTGGCTTACTTATTGAGTGTGAGCTCATTTAAATCTCACAATATTTTTCAGAACCACAGAACTGAAGATGGGGATATGGGGTATTGGAGCAGCTATCAGAGTGACTTAGATACAATACTTTGTTTTAACCATTGAATTATGTATTTTGGCATGTAGCCTAAAGCATATGATTATGGTTTGTATTAAGAACCATTTAAATTGGATGAAACATAATTATTACCCCTTCTTACATTAAATGTTATATTTCAGGACGCCTTGCATGCCCGGCATGCGGCGGGTTGCCACCCCTAGATTCAATATAGGGTTTGAAGCGTGACAGTTTCAATCTCATTTTTTTATGATTAAATAAGCCAATCCTCTCACATAATTAAGCTGGTCCTTTTATTATTAAATAAGCTAGCCGTAGGTGAATCTGTAACACTATTTTCAGTCTAATATTAATGCATGATATGCATGATTGAGGTGGCATATATTGCATGCACTAGCAGCTTTGAAGAGAATTAATAATATTCATATGGAACACAAAAAAAACTTTTTAAATTAATAAAAAAGTTAAATGATAAAAAAATAATTAAGAAAATAAATAATTAGTTTAGAAAAGCCCACCAATATTAACCTCTATGTTTCCCTTCTAAGATGCTGCATGGGATTGTTTATGAACGAATGCTCGTCCCATATGCTTGCAATATATATATATATAAAAGAAAGTAGATAACAAAATAGTTTTTATATAAGAATAGAGTTTATCCTTTGTTACATATAAATAGATATAAATAAAATCTTCTTCAATGAAATAAGAATAAAATAATTTGTAAAAAAAATGAAGCTTGGTTCGTAGGTCCAGTGGTTAGATTGATCGGTCTGACCAAAATATTATAACAATGGTTTAGGGAGGACTTTTTTTTCTTTCTTTTTTTTTTAATAAGAATCAAGAAAAAAAAAGCACCTAAAAGGTATAACATTAACATCTTTAAAAATTATAAATGAAATACCACAAAGGAAGGCAAAAAAAAAAAAAAGGTGCATGGATTGAAGATGCCACAAAGGACATGGATGGAATTTGAAATACCATTGGGAATGATCTCAGATAAAAATACTTTGCCAATGAAAACCTATAAAGTGGACGTACTTTAAATAACTTGAAGAATACTAAACAATTGTGATTAAGAATATTAACACAAGCAATATATACCTAACAATAGGATGCAAAATTTCATGAATTAAAGTATAAACATGAAACAAAAGAAAACACTGCGTGGTAAAAAAAAAGGATTTTAGAAAATAATCTGAAAGAAAAACTCGATTATATCCCCTGCGATTTATACTTCAAAAGGAGAGAATAAGAAGACATTCATGTTATGGCCATGAGATTCTTCTCTTATCGATCACCATCAGTTGCAATCAATATGGCTGTGAGGTCACGTCAACTTTGCATGGTCCGCTTCAAATAAGAAGTTACGGCCAAATTTTCCAAGTAGATATCTGTCTTAGTAGTTATACTTAGAATTGTATTTGAGATTTAGACACGAGAAAATTAAAAAAAAAAAAAATCACATCCAACGTCTTAAAAAAAAAAAGATTAAAAAAAAAACCCTTGAGCTGCCGGCCGTCCAAACTTTTGGTCAAAACCAAAAATAAAATAAAATAAGATAAAATCATCCACGAGACGTTTTTTTTAAAAAAAAAATTGAACAGAGTAATATTAACACCCGTCCACACGGCACACACGCGTGGAGCACCACCACACACGTGCCAAGCACGAGGGATGGCACGAAATGGGTTTCCCTAACCTGTGGACGTTTCACGTTTCCCTGAGGCTGGCGCTGCTATAGTAGGAGTCCCTTCCCATGGACCGCCCCAGAGACCGCTCCTCGATCGGGTCCAGCTCCGGCTTCCACGTCCTGGCCTTCGACCGCCACGGCCCGTCGCTCTCCGTCCCACCGACCGCCGGCGCGGCCCCGGCCGGGACCGGCCCGCCCCGCAGGGCCACGGCGGTGAGGCGGGTCACGAGGGAGGCGAGGTCCATCGGCGACGAGTCGGACTGGAAGACGGAGTGGGGGAGGAGGAAGTAGAGCCGGCCCGGTTCGAGCGGGTCGTCGGGCCGGAGCGGTCGTGAGCCCGGCGATAGGAGGTGGTTCGAGGAGCAGAGCATGTGCCTCGGGGGCTTTCCAGTTACCTGGCCCGCCGTCACCGGCGCCGCGAAGTCCTCCACGTAGCCGTTGATGTGGATCACCCGCACGCCATCAAACGTCTGTGATGAGCTACAGGAAAAGAAACAACCCATCTCTCTCTCCCTCTCCTTCTCCTTCTCTTCAAAAGAACAAAGAAAATAGAAAGAGAGAGAGAGAGAGAGATAGGGGTCCGAGCTTATAGAAGATTAGAGGAGGAGGGGAAAATATATCAAGGGAGTCGGTAATAGCGTGTGAGGGGTACTCAGTGGAGCCTTCATTATTTATTTTATTTTATTCTATTCTCTTCCTTAGTGGAGATCGTAGGGTAACGGTGTTGGATATTATAATATCTAAACTTTTTGAGGGTGTTGCCGTGGAGTATTGACTTTTTTGGGGCCTTATCCTGCGGCGTGGTGTTTATGTCCGAAGTTTGGCATTAAGATGCGGTGTTTTCGGATTTGAGAATTCCTTGGAGAAGGGATGCATGCAATTGGCTCTGAAGCGAGAGAACGAGCCAGAAATAGTCAGCTCGCGAGCAGCGTTGACGTTGTAGCGTTTGATTAAGTCTGCTACCTTAAGTTGATATCGTATGATACAAGAGATTCAACGTTTCGATCCCGGATCACATTAATATGGTATTAATAAACTCGGTGCATATATAGGTTGGTTTATCGTATTGAAATTATGTATCAATGGGAGCATGATATGGACTAGATTAAGTTGTACTAGTACTTCAAGATTATTGTTAAAGAAAATGTAGCTGTAGTTGCGATCTAGTTATAGATATGGATAATGCTTCCTATTTTTATTTGTCTTCAGTGTGGTATCGAGGTTGAGGTGTAATGATATATAAGTTGATATGAACATGATATGAATATTGTTAATTGCATCAAAAATTAAATGCAAACATGTATGATTGTTACACAAGCAAGGACATGCATCATCCGTTGAATAAACACGGCACGACTCGCTTAATATGAATAGATGTGACTCCTCAATCTGAATCAATATAGTCTAATCCGTTTAATATGATTTACTTAATATATCATCAATTAAGAAGGTTATAAAGGGTCTAGTTTGGATCGATAAATCAACTCATGACATAGCATGATTATTTAATATCATAATAATTGTCTCGATATGTTTATAATATGAATCCACTTAAGATTAATTTAAACCCACTTATTCCACGTTGAATTTGAGTCATGTTCACATGTCATGCTCAATTTTGTCACTCCTAGTTATAAGAAAAAAATATACTATCAACATCCACTCTTGAAAGGACCTTTTTCATTAATCATAAATTTTGAGTATACTTATACTTTCAGGAAGGTTAGCTAAATAGTTAGTTGATTTCTTAGCAAATTAGGTTGTTGTTCAAAAAAAATGTATAAGGCTTTTTTTTTTTTTTTTTTTTCTCAACATGTTGCAGCTCATGTCCAAAGGATTGTATTGCTAAGGTTCAAAACTTTTTTTTTTTCTTTTGTTTGACAAAAGAATTATAATAAATTTAAATCCGGAAACGATATGATATGCCCGATATAAAATAATAGGTACAATACAACACATCATGAACAAGTGTTCTACCCTAAATACTCTCACATCCTATCCATGTATCGTGGAGTCGGAATGGAATCTTGAAAGCATCCCTACTATTCCTCCCACCATAATTTATTTAAGGCATGATGTTTGAATAAGAAGTCTCATTGCGTGTTTACATCGACCATCTTTATAAAAATTTAAATGTAGTGTGAAAATGATCTGCTCAATGTGTGCTAGCTCTGCTCTGACTATTCCGAATGTTTGCTCTCTCTGGGATACTTCAGACTGATCCAAATGGCGTTAGGCGAGGCTGCGAACCAGAAACTATAATAATAATCAGAGGAAAAGGAATCAAGGATATTATAATACGAATAGATATCTGTCAATAGCTCAAGCCCATCATATGATGAGCACAAGCTAAATGTCAAAACTACAATGACTTTTTAGCCTCCAAACAAATGTCTGTTACTAATGATCATCTTATCTTTGACCTCATTTGAAAAATGAAAAGATTATTTCTGAAAAATGTATGCCTGGTTTTGATTATATTTGGTTCACCATTAAAAAGAGAGATGAAAATATGCTTTCATGAATGCCTTTATGTTTGTTTTGATTGGTTAACCACTTTCTTAGGGAGTGAGTGTGAATTTTCATTTTTATTTCTAGAAGTGAGACGTAAATTCATGAATTAAACAGGAGCCATTTTTTTTTTCTTTGGAAAGTTTCTTTCCCGCGGTGGTTCTTGTTAACCAAACGATGCCTTACCCTAGTCAAGCAACTTTGGATGAACTCATCCATCAATTGAAGCCAATCTTCTGGCTAGTATGTTGCCATGGGAAAGGTAATGCAATTAGGATTGTGTATGATTGCGTCCCTTGATCCAAAGTCTTCGGAAATAAAAACTTACTGCATTGCAAAACCATCATCACAATATTTGTTAATCTAGCGTTATGTACAACTTAGTTTTTTTCATACAAGAGGAAGAACATATTTAGTTCTTGTTTGTCAAGTCCTACGAAAGGCATGCAGTGGATGCGTGTCAGCCCTTTTTTTTTCTTTTTTCTATATATATATATATATATATATATATATATAGTGAAGTGAGGGCCAAAGAGATTGCTCCACTAAATTTTATTAAGATAAGAAAAATTTATAAGGAAGATAAAGTAAGAAATAAGGCAATTATGTTACAAGCATTTCTATGGGATTCCAAGGACTTCTCAAGACAGATTTTTCATGTATTAAAACTTAACAACAATTCGATGAAGAGTTGAAGATTGGAATTTTTTTTTTCAAAAAAATTCTTGAATTTCTCTCTCTTTATACTTGCCACATAAAAGTCATTCCTAGTTGGTTCCATACTTTTTTTTTTTTTTTCCTTAGCAATTTCTTCCTCTTCCACGCATACATAAATTGTTGCTAGCCTAATCAGACAAGGATCTCCAAGGCTGCATGTTGGCATAACATGCCCTAAGACTGCCCAAAATGAGATGGCAATGCACAAGAGAGCTTAGATATGCCCTAACGGTTTTAAAGTCATTCAACTTGGAGGGTTTGCTTTGATTCAAATTTGCAAATTTGAATCTCATTCATACGTCATTTCTTCAAGATGAGTAGTGATGTTCCCACTTTTCTTTTTATGTTTTTTAAAAGAAGATACTCTCCACATCATGACAAGAACCATGTGGAGTCATCACTTTGAATTTGATCACTACTTTTTATCCTAATGTTATGTCAAGATGACGCAAGATTAGTTGGCCGTGTTTCTAACTTTTAATAACTACTCTGTCGCTTTTGCTAATAAAAATATCATCCATATAATTAACTATTAGGCGTGCTTGAATTAAACCAAAAAGACTTGGTCTTCGTATTGTTAGCTCCGCAGGATAAACAAAGATGAAATATTTTTATATGCACATAAAAAAAGAGTCTTTCACATCCCACATAAATAAAACATAAAAAGGTGTTTTAAGCCCATGATTCTCACTAACAGATGCAGAAAACAGGATGAAGTTTCTTTGAAGATCCAAACCTAAACAACCATCCATGTTCATGGATGCCATTTCATTTAATTCTAGAAGAAGAAGAGTTGGATGAAGAAGCTATTAGCCAAGGATAGCAAGCAGCAGTTAATTGTCTTGAGGGAGGGACAATTAGCAGCAATAGCAGCTGTTACACCTACCATGGTCAATTAAAAGCAGTTAATTTTATTTTTGAGGCTCTAAATGGCCTCTTGTTAAGGAGTTGTGAATTAGATAGCTGTTTCAAGTTTGACCAAACACTTGACATAATTTAAGTTCAAGATCTAAGCTGGAGGAAGCCATTATCCAGATCACACAAGCTTTGATGCAGTCAATGGATAGCAGGTGCAGAAATTTAGACAAGGGACAATTCATACAGGCTCTTAGTTTGGTCCCCAGCTCCATGAAGACTCATCATTCCAAAATAGTGTCCCACCTCATTGTTAAATCCTTCAGTATGTTTGCTGAAACATTCAAAAATGGAGAGCCTTGAAGATGCATGATGTATACAAGCATACAAAGAATAATTTTGCTCCATAACCGGATGGATGATAGCTTTTAAATTGAGCATATTGGAGGTCCAAACCATTAAGGCCACACTCTCCTGAAAAGTAAATTAAGAAGAGAGCTGTAATAAATTGGGAAGGAATCTGAAAAGGTTCTGCTCTGATCATCAAACAAGCTGGCTAACTGCCCATGCTGATAAACCTGCCATAAGGGGAGGCGTGGAACAACTCAACCCAAATTCCCGTGCTACATTCAGGCAGGGGGTTGGCATGGAAAGAGATGACAGTGATGAGTTTTTAAAATTTGTCACAGACAAAACTTGGTCTATGTAATGAAAATACTTTTCTTAATTTTTCACTGACTACAACCTCGTCTGAATACAGTACGTACAAGAGGGAAGTAATTTGTGATATCTCTGTGACAAAGGATCACCTTACAGCAGTTAAATAGGCTAACAAAATCTGCTGTTCCACAAGCAGAATTACTGAACAAAAATGAAAAAAAAAAAAAAAACCCTACATAAAACAGATGACAAAAGAAACCTATTGATTAAAAAGAAAGCAGAAAAATTACAGGGACAATTTAATTCGAGAGGGCAGAGTGGCATTGAGCTGGCAGCCACCTCAGCCCCGCTCAAACATTCACAACTCAAGCCATTCCTCATGCCTCCAACAGTCTCTCTTCCTGTTATATGAACCAGATTAGCATTATAGATCCACAAGTGGTTTCTTGTGTATACAATTTATATACTAATTTAGGAACCGAAGGGAGAGGGGCAGAGGTTGAATGCTCGACCAAAGAATGATAAGTTCGTTGTTCACTCAAATAGCGCTGTATAATTGGAGTATAAATTCATCAAATTATCAAGCGTTTCAGGGAGAAATTTCCTGGCAAATAAATAACATGGCCTCTTTGATCCATTCCATAGGCAGGGTCTCTTCTGCACTTCCTTCTGCAAGAGCAAGAATGACAGTGATGGTTCAATTCATTTTCTATCAGTGCATATTAAGAGAGAATGCAGAGGAAAATGGATGGGAATATCCCCTACAAGTGGAAAAAGAGAAACGGTAAAGTATGCAATGAATGATGCGGGGGTTGGGGGGGAGAAAAATTAACAAACACACACACACACACACACATATATATATATGTGTGTGTGTGTGTGTGTGTGAATAGCTCTGAGCGTTTGTCCATCTGAATACTTAACAGTAGCCTGAAAATTTATCCTTGCAAATGACTACAAAGGCCAAATTCATGGAGGGGCACAATTTTGTATTTCAGTCAGCAATCCAAACTACACGTAGAATAAAATTTCTCTAACCAGCTTATGAACCATCAACCTTTTCCTCTTTTAATGTTTTCAGTGAAGACCTTTACATGAATAGAATGATTAAGATAGGTTGCATAGCCAATAAATTGGTTTCTAAGACTCTCCTCAAATGCACGATCAGTCAGGCATGAAAGCGACATTATCCTAACACGTATAAATGATGAATTTATAGATTCTGCATCATAATTGCTACCAGTAACTACCGTATCTTCCACAACATTCTATTTTCATGTGATTCCTCATAAGCATATCTTTAACAACTGGCAGGTCCTGGCAAGGTTTGCCATGAAAATATTGTGTGCATACTTCACAGACAGGTCAATCCAGCATGCTGCTAGCAAGTCTTTTCAGCCTGTTAAGACCGATGCCCACACCCCCACATACAGACCCACGAACTCACACTCACATGCGCACAAACATGAACATCCACCCACACACGCTCATATTCACATGCATTATATGTATGTATTGAGTATATGAATGTATACAACCATATATGGATGTAATATGCATATGTATATATGCAAAAGCTAGCTTTGTAATTCAGTGATGTAGGTGTCAGTTGTAGCTTGCACAAGCGTAACCTCTGCACATTTATCCCAGCTCTTTAACAATCAATTCATGTCCTTCGAACCAACTTTGAATTTTAAACCAAATTAGTGAGGTCTGGACCACCACAGCTTTCTCAAGCCACCAAGATTTATCACTTTCAGATGCCCTGATTGCCTCTCCTTTGACAGCAAGGAATCCCAAGAGTGAATTTTGATTTATCAATGCTAGTCTAGATCCTCTTGATAAGCTTGATTTAAGCACCATTGCAGTTACATGTAGGTGCAAGATTTTGGACTCTACAGAAAGCCCTCTTTCTATGTTTTGAAGCTTTCATTTTTGGAGGATCGTCTCTTACAGCTCCTAACATTCCATGTCCATGATTTCAAAAGCAGGTGACCCTTAATTGAAATTCAAAATTATGCCCATGCTCTCGATTTTTGGTCATTCTTTTTGAGTCTTGTATTAGTAAGAACCTCGGTTTCCACTCTCTGGAAGCAGGTTTTAGAGATGTCCAACTTTCATGGTTCCCCACATCTTGCTCAAAACAAACAGATACTGGACCTTAACTCTATGGAAGCAGGTTTTAGAGATGTCCATCTTTCATGGCTCCCCACATCTTAAAACAAACAGATACTGAACCTTAGCTTACGGTCCCTAATACAATAGCACAAGGGAGACCATATGTTCTAGAGTGCATGTCTTCTTAGGCTACGTCAAAGTTGTGGAGAACCTCCAGAGAGAATGGTCCCTCGTATTAAGCTATAGCTTTTCCTGGCATAGCTTACAATGTAAAAGAGGCAAATGGTTGACATAAGCATAAAATGGATATTATCATGATCCTAGGCATGCATAACATGGTGAGAATTTCAGAGCTTTAGTTGGGATATTTTCTTTATTAGCACTACCTCTTGAAGCTCTATAGTTCAAAGAGATGGAAGATAAGCATGTCAAGAAAAAATGGGATATTATTTATCAAATTATATTTGGAAAAATTCTTAAGAAAAAAATATCATATATTCTGTAGGTTGACAGAATCAAAGCCAACTGCATCAAATATACTTTAATGGATCAGTCCATGCATTGCATTTGCTGAGTTCTATTGACAGATAACAAGAGCATGCTAAAAACTGAAGAACATTTTGTTGAGAAGAAAAGCAAAAATAAAATAAAAAAGGTGCACTTCAAATTGAAGTGTGGACCAGGAAATAAAATAAACAAACGCACAAAATCTGCCAAGTATACCTTTGCATCACTTGTAACATGTACGCTCTCATCAATAGACTGCAAAATAAAAGATTTAAAAAAAAAAAAACAACATTAAGAGATAAAACATATTACTAATTCTACACAAAATTGAGGACGTTATAGGTAAATAAAGATAGAGCTTCTCCTTCGGCGGTTCAAAAGAATTTCAAACATACTGTAACGTTCTTCAAGAGCTCAAAAGTAACATCCCGAGCCTTGTATGCTTTTGGATGCCACTTTCGTTCAGACCAATCAACATGAGTGACAGACCAATTTGCAATTCCATTAGGATCAACCATCTGAAAGATTAAAAAAAAGACCAATAACAAATAAATGTGAAAAACAGGAGGAAATATTATTTGACAAAGCTCTGAGTATAAATGGTCTTATGTGCTGACATGGAAAAGAGTTGGCAAGTAATGTTCATCAGCATAGCAATTGCGCCCTTCCATACCTGGCTGCAAGAGTCAGAACATATAAAAACATCAGTACATTTTCACAAAAGTACTATGAAGACATTCTAATTGTCAGGATCTTTTAGTCACAAAAGCAAACCAACTGCTACAGGTAGCAAATTAATTGGTATTGTCAAAGACCATGCATGCAATGTAAGAAAATATGGTTTGGATATTTGTAACGTAGACTTAAGGATGCACTAGTAAAAAGGAGTGATTTGATAAATGTAAAATTAAAAAAAAGTAGAGATAAACTGGAAATTACACAGGGGAAAGTAATAAAGAAAGGTTTAATAACTTAGCATCTTATAAAAAAATGCCTCTAAACTGAATAGAATGGAGAAAAATGATTACTGTTGTTGTTTGCCAAACATCATGCTGAATTCAAATACACATGTATATGTACATGTTTACCACATGGTCACCATTAACCGTTAACTTTAGGAAGGTATTATGTCAATTTGAAAACAAATTGTTGTTTGCTTGAAGTTCATAATACTATCAGCTGTGGAAATTAGGGATGGGGGTACCACATCATTTAGTACTAAATATGTCAAGGTTCAATAGTATTGCAACATTGTCACAGCACAAAAGAAAAAATCAGTTCAAAATAATTAGAGAAACAGCTAAAATTTCTTTCTTGATTGCTTGAATAAGCAGTAATCTATCACAGATACAACTTACCTTGCAATAAAGCTTGAATTTTGTGTAGTAAAGGCCGTCAGCCAGAATCAGCACAGCATGTTGCCTCTTGATTGAAAACCACTGCAATATGAATAACGTTTTAGATATTGCCACAATTTCAACATCCCCCCCCCCAAAACCCCCCTGCCCAAAAGGAAAAAAGAAAAAAGAAAGAAAGAAAGAAAACCCAATTTTATTCATGTAATTCATGTAACAAGAGAAAGATTTCCAATTCTTGGCCATGAAAAAGGGATTAAGTGGAACATGCTAAAACCAGGCAAGTTTTGTTACCGTTCAGATAATATTCTATTTTTCTATTTGTTCGCATCTATAAATTCTATTCATTTTTGTATTATCCTACCAGTGGCTCATGCAAGGGCAGGTTCCTATAATAACCAAATATGTGGGGCCTTCCTCCCACACGATAAAATGCTTTTTGCTGGCTTTGCTATTAAACATCATTCTGTCTCAATTTCCAGTTAAAGTAAGAAACTCCATATCATTTCAAGAATCAAAATGACTTGTCTCCAATCAAAGAATGCAGAAAAGCACATGGAAAATGAATCAGACATATGATGTTTTTCGACTGAAAATTTCAGAGTATTGCATGGTTAGCAGGTTACGTTGATAATTTGAAGATTGTCCATGAGGACATATTCCAGGCAATCGATTTGTCAACTAAGACTCCTGCAGATGAAAAATATGGTACGATGAGAGATTCTCTCTAAATGCACTTGTTGTATTTAGGTGCTCAAGACAATGTATGCCATGTTTCACCCTTTCTGATTTTGGTTTTAATTTTTTCTTCAGCAAATTACTCATCCAAAAGGAAAAGAACCGAAACCATGGATATGGTCCAAAATAAGCTGATTTTGTAGTAAACCTCACCTGCCATGTATCAACTTCAATGCTGCTAATAATGAATTAGTGATACGAATCCATCCCCAGCATGCATACTTACATAACATATCCTAAAAAGCCTTCACAACTAATTCCTATATGTCAAAGTAGTTCAGGCTAACATCAATACAAAAATACCTAGGCAACAAACAGCACCAAGGTAGACCAGGATATTAGGTACTCCAATTATATATCATGTTAAATTCATAAATGTGATGATGACCTTTTTAATAGGTGATCCATAAAACTTCATATGACCCTGTTAGTTTGATGCTCGCCAGAGATAAAGGGCATGTTAGTTTGATGCTCGCCAGGGATAAAGGGCACTAGGATATCATGTTTCACTGACAAGCTAATGCCGATGGTTAAAATACTAGATAATGGCAACAGCTGCAAAAGACCTTAGATTAGATCATGTATCTCCTACCCTTCTAGTGGCTTCATTTAACTCCATGGGTCTCTTGCGTCCCATAGTCATCTGGGCAAATCTTTCATTTATCGATTTTCAGTTTCCTTGTACTGAATCAGAAATATACTTCAGCAGCTCAGCTTACCTGTGCACCTTTCATCCAGTCTTTCTTTTCAATCTCAGGCAACATATGCTCAGAATATCTGCCCGTTCCATGTGGGCCAGGATCCCCAAAACTGAAAATAAATAATTCAACAAGAGAAAAAAAAAATGTGATTCAGTGAAACTATAACTGGGATCCTCATATAAAGAATCTAAAAATTACTAGCCAGCATCAAAGACCTGTGAGTTTAATTGAATAAATTTTGTAGCAAAACAAGTGAGCATTACCAGTCAATAAAGCTGATATTTGTTTCCATCAGATAACCATATACATAATCGAAGTTATGTAATGGGACACAGCTGCAATGCAAAAAAATAAAAGTCAGAATGCTGACCAAAGCACAACCAAAGCAATTTAAATAACTTGTGGATTCCGCACAATCACCTGTCGGAAAGCAACACAAAACGCTGATTATCAGTGTCTTGAAGTGCATTTGCCAACAATCTCTTCTCTGCATCAACCATGGAAATCTTCCCCCAGCCCACCTACATGCACTTTGAATTAATAATAAATGTGCAATATTTGAAAAAAAACATGCACATAAGTTTAAATTCCAACCAGCCAATCCAAACCATCACAGAAAGTCATGTTTCCAGCTAGTACATGCTGAAGTTCACAAAAAATCAATATTTCACTCATACATATTTATGCTTGCTATAATTAACAAATTGGTTCTCTGCCCCTTACTGTATTGTAATGTTACACAAGTAAATAAGTCACTGCTTGTAATTGTTCTGAGTAAATGAAACAGCAAGAACTGACAAGATTCTCCATGTTGCAGTTTTCCTGAAGAGCCCTGGAAATTGGCTTGGCTTGATAACTTGAAAAAGGGATATTCAAAAGTGACCTCAGCTTGAATTAAGAATGAAACAGAACATGGCATCCATTGAAGGTATTCCATATAGAAAGTCAAGGAAAACATATTGCTGGTAAGGAAAGACATATCCATTAATCAACAAATACAAAGACAACCTTTCCACTTTAGCTGTTATAATTCAAGAATGAAACATATTATTCCAATTTCCAAGTCATAGAACAGAGGCAAGAATGAATGATGTCTCTGTCATCTTTTTTTATAGACATTTATGGCTAGAAGAAAGTTCAATAGCTAAAAATTTTAGGTGGTAGTTAAGGAGGCAATATTAGGTTATGACATTACATTCTGGTTTCATTTACAACAGTAATCAGGAATTACAGTGCTTGAGCAATATTCTACTGGCTTAAAGCAACTATTACAAGAATGCTTAAATGCTTAAAACATGTAAGGTAGCAGCCATTTAGGAGTCTTAATGCAAATTAACAGATAAGTGTGCTCTAGTGGATTAAAAACATGAGTTGATATTGTCTTTCTACTTTCTGTTGATAGTGAGTCAGGGACAATATAGATCAAAGTACGGGAACATAGGTTAGAGATGTGAGGGTTTGGAAGAAGAAATATTATAGATGAAATCATACATACACATAACAGTGTTTTAGTTCGGCCTACTGAACTATTCTAAACATGATTGCCATCTTCATAAAGATAGGAAGGTAAAGGATTGTTTCTACCAAATTCAAGGAAGGTGATTAATTTGTACATGACAAAGCCATGCTTTCCTACTAAGTATCATAGATCTTTTCGTAAACTCACAGAATGCTCCCATCCAGATACATCAAACTAAAAACATAACCAAAGTTTCAAACTTTGGTCCTTGCAAACATTAAAAGTAGTTGAATTATAAATTTTATAATATTAAAAACAAAAGGAAGGCAAATAAACGTGCCCAAAAGCATGAAAACTTAAATCCTTGGCCAAATCAATCAATCATCTTCTGTTTCAGCCAAAACATAAATGACCTCCTTGTACTCCAGAACAAATAAAAAGCTTTTAGCAGTTGAAAATTCTGTGGTTTATCATCTTCAACACAATGTGTTGTATGAGACTTCAAATATTGGACTGTATTAACATTATCAAACTGCCAAGATGGGTTCTTACATGTTCATACTACAAGTTCTGATTTCTTGCTTTCAGCTATAAGTGCATAATGATTGATAATTATTTGTGGTACATACATCACATAGGCATACATTATGTTAGGAAAAACAACACATTTCTATCAAATTATATGCCAGAAAGATCTTTATATTGTTCCTAATGGGGTATGTAGGACTACATTTCACAATGAAAACTTGTATTAAATATTGTTTAATAAAAGTAGAGAGAAAGGTTATGTTTAATAAAAAGAACAGCATAGTCCTATCAAATTATATGCATGCAAGTTCTTCACATGTTATTCCTGGTGGAGTTTATACCACTAGATTTGGTGATGAAAAACTTGTACAAATCAAGTGAGAAAGGAAAGGTATCAGTACCTTATCACTGCGAATGCCGGTGCCAATAAATAATGGGCTCACATGAACTGGTTTTTCTTTTGATGCATGCACATAGATAGAAAATCTGCCTTCATGACCCTGTACATAAAAAAACATGTCAACAGAGACTGATATTGAGCATCCAAAAAATTACCTCAGTCAAAATAAGAATATTTAATCTTTTTTCCTTCAAGAGATGCTAATTGCAATTAATCTGAATGCCGTTACCTGTGTTATTGTACATACATGCAAGGTATGTTGAACCATACTGAACTAGCCAGTACATGGTGCACCAAACCGTACCATGAGGGATCAGTATAATTCATCATTTTGAAATGGTACAAGACCTATACTGTCTTGAACTGCCCCAAACCATCTGATATCAATATCATACCATATCGAACCATACCATGTCGAGTAATGATCTCGCACCATACTGAATTGCCCCATAACCGTAGGATTAGGCTTGGTACAGGGCAATTCATGGGTTAAGGCCTCTTGATTCATTTGACCGATGTTTGGTACTGTACATTCCGTAGTAAACTGCATTAATCCAGTACTGAAACAGTACTAGTTATTACTACAACAAACCTTGCATATATGCAAAATGCCATTAGTCACTATTGACCAGCTTAGAGATCTATGATGCATGAAAAGAAGGGGGCATCTAGGTTTTCGGATTTTGAATATTACAATCATAGACCTGGTTTGCACTTGAATGCAAAATGATGACACTAGGCCACTGAAATGACATTGAGATTTTCTGAGGCTTATGTTGAAGTTTCAGGCCAATATAACATCCCTGACATTTTCTTAAAGCTGTAACTTAAAATTGTGAAATTTCAACTTCTCATGACAGGGATATGTTGGTCTGAGTCCTTAAATTTTTCCACCTTACTGAAAAATCTCCAATTACTCTCATATGCTTCATCGAAAGGTTGTCCTTTTTGTGCCCAGTTAACTTTCTTCATCAAAACAAAACACTGGTTTGGAAATTTATAAAGCTATAGACGTGGCCAAGAGGAAGGCCCTTCAAGGTTTTTTCCTTTTTTTTTTTTTTTCTCTTTCTTTTTTGTTTTTGGTGGTGTGGAGGGGGGGGGTGGCACTACCTTGCCATTGTTGTTCATTATAAATTTCATATTTAAATAACATCATAGGGTAAACGAAGGTTACTACATAAAAATAACAACAGGATCCACTTACCTTAAAATAGCATTCTGATGTTCATGTAGAATGAAATCCAGCCAATACCAAACCCAAATTGGACCATTTCCAAACCTAAAGATCTAAGTTCATCAAGTATGGGTCCCAGAACTAGATCAAAGTTTCTGAATATGTTTTTTAATGGTTTTGTAAAATTCGATCCAGCTTGCGAGTCTTGAAATAAAAGGTAAAAGAATAGTCAAAAAGCCATCCTATCGTACAAAACTGAAAACCATCTTAATCTGAAAATGAATATGGCTCACCTATCTTTTATGTGAATGAGTTAGATCTAGTTCTATATCCCATATCTAAATCCAATTCAAATCAAATTCAAGTTACACAAGACCTATACCCAAGCTGACCACTCACACACACCTTAAGGAACCATTAATCATATCCGAAGCATTTGTCTCCATTTCTAGGAATTATATTAGCATAGCAGAATGTGAAACATAATACACTAACAAGCCTCTAGGACATGTCTCCACATGAGACCAAGCAATCTTGTGACGTGAAGCAATCTCTTTTTATCACAATGAGGTTCTAAAATTACAAACTCACCTCAATAAGAGAATTGATACATAAGCATCAATGAGACTCCAAAATTACAATATCACCTCAACAACAGAATTGATACATAAAAGTCAAACAGATGACCTTGACAACATCTTAGAACTTATAATGATGGTTGCTTACACTAGTCAATATCACATCTTGTAAAGAATATGGATTTCATATCCAATTTGAATAAATGTCCAGGAGAGATTTCCATTTTTCTAGAACCCTTAAATAGTAATTGTTCTTTAGTGTGCTTATTAAAAGTTTGCATGACAGCTTTTTAAGATTCTTGAGATTCATTGAAAGAACACAGACAATGAACTCTCCCCGCACAGCATGCATTGATCAACGCTTCAAGCTAGATGTACCAGGCTTTTCCCATTAGACTGTGGTAATATGAATTATTTCACAACATGGTATTAAGCATGTTATGTTTTGTGCTTCCACATTTGGTTAACGTTTGTAACGATGAATGAGAATTTTATTGCCCTAACTTGCTACAAAACTTTAATCAAGTATCTAGCACCCAAGAATATCTACCCATCCCTGTAAAGTGAATCCACGTAATCAAAGACTACATAGTTACCTATACAACATAAATCTTTATAAAGAAGAAAATCATATTAATACTATGAACAATCAGTGAATTTTAGAGCAAAGCAAAGGAGTTGTACCAGGAAGAATTTCTCCCAAAGCTTCTCAAAAGGCAATGAACCTGGAGTCAGGAACATAAAAGCAATTTTGGGATTCTTTGATGGAACAGATGGCGCTGAAAGAATTTCTCTAAAGACAGCACGAGTAGCAATCTCATCATCATTGTAGACTCTAGCTGGTACCGGAGGAAGCCAATTCTCAAGAGGACTACAAACTCTCGAAGATAAGAGATAGCAAGCAGAATAACGTTGAGGTGGATAAACATAAACCCTGATCAGCGCCACGCACACCAAAGCTACCAGGACAATAATCCATAGAGGCCTTTTGGACGAGTTTCTATTGCGAGCCGCTGGCATGATTTTCAGGTCCCCAGTGCCTGGCTGCCACGCCTGTGCTATCTTCATCTACGGAACCTCATCAGGGTACCATCTCCTTCAGTAGCAATCTAATTCATCGATGATGTCGCAACATAACCCTCCTACAAAGATATAGTTACTCAAAACCCACCAACTGCTTCAAATGCTGAGACAGCTTTGTTCAATAGTCAACTTTAGTGCTGAATCAAAAGAAACAGAAACTCTGAATTTTCCTTTCCCAAAGAATAAAAAGCAAGCTAGCTCAAATTTTATTTTATTTTTTAACGCTGAGGAAGAATAAATAAGAGAAGAAAAAGAAAACAAGAAGAAGAAGAAGAAGAAGGAAGAGGTAGCAAACAAAGCAACATCCATGTGTTTCTAATAAACCTAAAGAATAAGAGGATAGACCTATTGAATGAATCAACACTTAATGCGACGATCGGAGGAAACAAGTTATTAATAAAGCTGGTCTATTATTCCAGTCTTCTATTTAATCCAACATATGCCTTCTCCCCTTCAAACAATCCCCCAACTTTCTAAAATAGATCCACTAAAGTCACGCACTTTCGCTTATCAGTCAAAAAATTCTAATTCCAAAACGGCAATAAGAAGCTGAGGAAGCCAACTGAGAAACGTTTCGTATAGAGTCGAGGAGGCATTCGTCCGTTGGGTTTCCAGCTACAAACCCTAAACCTCGCAATAAAATTCTAATTTTTTTTCAAAAAAAAGGAGAAAATAAACATCAGAGCGACTTCAACGAAAACTAAAAAAACCTCATCTACATTCTCCGAACCACTAAAGGTCAAAAAAAAAAAAAATTTAACTCAAGCAACTGAAAAAAGCCACTAAAAACTCAAGAAGCCAGCTCGGATGTTCAAGAAACTCGCCCCCCAAAAAAACCCAACCTTCCGATCTCTCGAAGTACAAGAACTAAGAAGCCGAAACCTCCGACAAGAATCCGACCGATCGACGATGAATGACACGAGAAGGACTGGAAAATCCAATGGCAGGTAGCTCGAATCCATCGAAAACAGAAGAATACAACGGCGAGAGAAGAGCGGAGTACCTCAAAACCCTCGGAGGCGGCCAAGACGACGGGCCGCGAGATCCGGAGGGGATCGGGGAGCGAGGTAAGGATCTCCGGAGCTTCTCCGAGATCTGATAGGGTAAAAAGGAGAAGAGAAAAAAGATTTGACTCCTGGTGGCGTGAGACATAAAAGGAGTGTGGCTACCCTCTTTCGAAACCCAAGTATTATATATATATATATATATATATATATATATATATACATAAAATTTGTTAGATTTAAATGTAGTGGAGGATAAAATTTTATCATCTCCATCGTTCCTAAATTCATATCAATTCAAAAATTACTTTATTTTTTTTATTTTTAAATTTATAAACTATATAAATTTAAAAATGAAGAGGATATATATATATATATATATATATATAAAATTAAATTTGATTATTTTTTATGTTTGACAATACATAAATTTAAAGTTATTCTATTTTTTTATTTTTGGGACCGGTAAATTGTGTGATATAATCTTATATATATATATATTACTTTTAAAGTTATATAAAGTTAAAGGGACTCATATATTAAACAAAATTTTAATATTCTATTAAAATGCACAATATAGCCATTAGCAACGTGAGAAAATAATGAAATTTATAAATATGCTTTATAAAATTATTGTCCGATTCAAAAGGATATATAACATTTTGTTTAGATATTTAAATTACTTAATACATGCATTATATTAAAAAATCACACGTTATACGATGGTGTTATATGCCTGCATTAAATTAGTTCATTTACTAAATTTTATATCAATAAATATATTTTATATTGATATATTTGCTAGACCAATTGACTTACACCACAAATGGTAATTCTATTTTTTTATTTTTAAAATTTAAAATAATAATTTTAAATTTTAAATTTAATAAATATAAAATTATAATAAATAGCTCTAAATCTTTTTATTTAGCATAGTAACCACACTACTAGACATAGATACATAAATTTAGAAACTTTATGTTAAGACACCATCAAATGCCACCTAGAATTTATATGTTACTTATTTAGATAATGTGACAAAGTTCTCAAGTTTAGTGACCCATTAGCTGGCTAGATAATAACGTGTTGCGGATTTAGATATTGCCTATTTAGATAATGTGACAAAGTTCTCAAGCTGAGTGATCCATTAGCTGGCTGCCATCAAGCAAGCTATCATCTTATGGTGTTGAAAAAGTGGGAGGGATACTGATTCCACTCTAATTGATCTCACTTTAGATATCAGTGAGGGTAGATGGCAAGGCAGTGTTGCAGGCCATGTCTAGGATACCATGGAAAGCACGCAAAGGTTTCAGCAAAAAGCAAAAGAAGGCCAGCTTTGGCCAGGGACTGATCTTTCTAACATGTTCTCTCTTCTTTTTAATCACTCACAACTTGCATGGAGTTATTGTTCCCTTGCACTGAGTTCTAAAAACTGAGTAGGATGTGACTCGGATGGGTTGGCTCAGTTATATGATGGCACAATATCTAGCTAATATATGCTTTCTTAGATAGGATGCAACATTAAGAGCTCATGTGTTAGGCAGTCATTGGCTTCTTTCATTGGACTTACTTGAATGATGTTAGTTATGTCAGCTCAGTCACAGCAATGTGGCCCATGGATTCCAAACATATAACAGTAGTGTATAACACTGTATTTGCCTGAGTGGAGACAGATGGAGCATCACTACACTCCCCAGCAAAAATATGAGATGAAAGTGATGGGCTGAGTCAACTCTTGTCAATCAAGGGACAGGTGATAATCCTCCAGAAAGAGACCATCAAAGGAATGTCTTGTTTCCCTCAGGAAGGAATGTTTTCTGCAACACAAGCCAAGCAAATTCTCATCTAGCTAATTAGATTGTTATCACAACTCTTGGGTTCAGCTCATCATCCCAAAAGTTGGGTCATCGAATCGAATAATTGAGCTAGCTTGGCACATTGGACCTGTATGCACCCTGCTGATGTACTTCATATGTGATATTATGATGTACATGCATGCATGTTTATGCACAAAGATTGAACATGATCAACATGAATGTGATGAGACTTATCTTTTATTGTGGTTGCTTAGTGGAAAGAAGATATGCAATGTGGAAAAACCCTATGTGGGTGACCAGTGGGAGAGAGACAAATGGTTAGTGTGACTACACTGTAGAGAAGATGGCTTCCACTATCAGAGGTAGGAGGTGGTCCTGGTCCCTTGAATTGAGAGGACCACTCTTGGGGATGTACCTCATTATTAGTGTTTATTCTTCAGCTTCTACTGTTGGAAAATTGTGCTGTCTCCCATGTGCTCATCTCTTGGTCATACATTAGAGGGCTGGGTGCTGGAGTTCCAGACTTGCTGGATCTGCAGCCTAGCTCAATCTGGATGAGCAGTGGTAGCAAGCTGCAGACAGGTCCATCCAGGATAACATTTAAATGTAAAGCTGTTGCCTACCCTTCATAAAGAGAATTGTTAACAGAGAAAGAAAAGAAAAGGTACTCCTAATTCAGAAACAAGGCCAAGCCAGCAGAAGAATTAGTTGAGAGATTTAAGTGTAAAGCTGTTGCCTACCCTTCATCAAGAGAGGAGTTGTTAACTAAGAAAGAAAAGAAAAAGTACTCATAATTCAGAAATAAGGCCAAGCCAGCAAAAGAATTAATTGAGAGGTTTAAATGTATAACTGCTGTCTACCACTTATCAAGAGAGGATGTCTCGTCCCGGACCCAGGTCGGTGGATTCAGGGTGGTAACCCATCATATGCTAGGCATGCAAGGCATCCAGTAACATAACCATTAATACAAGGAGCGCGGATAATAACTATATGTTATTCAAATTCAAAACACTTTTAGTACAAGCCATATAATGTTTGGACAACATGCTAAAATCTCAAAATCATGTGGGGTTACATATAACAAAATCTAATCTATTAACATAGTTGGAAGCTCCAAACTATCCCAATTATGGTCCTCTTCAGTTTTGTGACTTTGAAAAATATTATGAGATTTAAATGAGCTCACGCTCAGTAAGTAAGCCCACTATAACATAATGTAGTCATTTCAAGATTTTAATAAATCAGGTTTTCATGTATCTAAATACATATCAAGCTTTCATAATTCAAATACATTTCATCATGTTATCAAATCATGCATATTATATGCTCAAAATAAATTCGAAGCAGTTGCTTTATAGTATTTCAAATATATAATTTCAAATTAACTTCACTGTACCACTATAATCAATATGTAAACTTTATTTTATACCAATGTCCTATGGTCATATACTACGTCCATGTAAACAAGATACCTCAAAGGTGTATCCTCCTAATAAGTCTATTTATTATCCAAATTTAACTATTAAATAAATATTAATTACTTTGAATTTATTAAGCATTAATATTTTTTATGGATGTTTGTAGAAAAGAAGCCTATAGATGGAAAGAGCTCAATTTTTAAAGTCCAACGATGTAGACAACACTCAAATCAGGACTCTATTTGCTCAAAAAGGAAGAAAGAGATGATTTTGCATAATTCTTGGTGCAAACTAAGGCAGGTGATGTAAAACAGATGGTTGAGGAGTTTTCTCACGATATATGAATGATTTTGAGCCTGATTGACTCCAACTCTGACTAGGAGGAAGCCCTAGACAAGCTCTATAAAAGGAGGACCCTAGGCAGTATTAGGGAAGAGTTGTCTACAAAGTTCCTTTTCTTCTTCTTTTATTTAAATCATTGTATTTAGGCCTGGGGAAAAAAATTATGGAGGAAAGCTGGTGGCAGCAATGCGTGGCTAGATTCCTTCAACTTGGAATGATGATGGAGCCTAAAACCATGTTCTATCTTTTTTTTTGTTCTTAATTCTATGCAATAAAAATCATGCTCTTCTGTCATATATCTTTTGAGTTATTTTTTTTATCAAGGTTTTGATGTGGCATACAAGGCCTATACCCTCTATCGATGTGCCGTGATCTCAAGATATGGTACATGCCTAAGAGAGATAGATTGTATTATAATAGTTTAGAACTCTAACATTACAAATAATTAGATAGTTTATACTCTAAGTGGATGTGCCATAATTTTCTGATACGGCCCGTGTCTGACGAAAGATAAATTATTCTAATCTTGAATTTGCAAAAATTATTGCTATTGCAACATAAAGAAAAAAAGATAAAACTTGTTTGTATGGTGGATTTGGATTCCTAAGTTGGCTTTCTTGCTATCTTGATTTAATTAATTAATTAATTAGTTATTATATTTTAATAACCACTACTCTTGCATTAATCCTCTACAAATAATTTTATTTATTTTATTTTTATAAAATAATTATTCTTGATCCTCGAGGATACGATCCTGATTCACCACTAGCTATAGTAGTGAGTAGATTTTATTTTGACCATCAATGATAGCGATCAAATTTTGGCACTGTTATCGAGGATCAAGGTACGATTATTTCATGAAAAAAAAATTATTATTATTATTTTAAATTTTATTCTTATTTTTAATTTTTTTATTGTTTCATTATTATTCATGCTTCTATATAAAGAAAAGAGTAAAAAAATCCTTTTTTATTGAATAGTTATTGCTCTCTTTAGCTTATTACTTTTTTTTTGAGTTACAAATTACCTTAATTATTAGATTTTATTTTTTTAATATAAAAAATTATTTTCTTTTTATCATAAATCCACTTTTAACCTAATTAACCTTTTTTTTTAATTAACTTACCTTAAAGAACCTAAAAGAAAACCCTAAGACACTTTTCATAAACATAATTAATTTAAGAAAATAAATAATAAACTTTAAAAACTTCCTAACTTGTTTAGTCACCTTATTTGAATTGTATTGCATTTTCATAAAATACTTTACGAGCACAACCCCTAATAACATAAGGTGGGGATTTTATCACCCTTCCTTAGTGTTTGGAATTTGTCAGGACTATTGAATCCTTAGCCATGAATTATCCTTTCAAGTTATCGATGGGCTGACTAGATAACCTACCCTCCTTCCTTCTGAATGCTGTGGCTAGTTGACCTATCTGAGTTTCTAGTTTTGCAATGGATTGTGTGTGGGAGTGAAGGATTTGAGTATTCATTTTTAGCCATTTCAATGCTTATAACACCTTGTCTTCGAAAGTAGGATGATTATTCAGTGAAGGTTGGGATGCTTGGGTATTGTGAATATGACATGCTTTTAAAATTGGTCTTCTGTTAATTAGGTCTGATTGATGATGAATTGGTTACAGATTGAGGTTTTCAAGAAAAATTTGGGTGATTTCGCCAGCTAGGATTGTAATTATTCGAATATGGATCATTTCCTGTTCTAAGAGCCATTCGGGTTTGGGCTTGGTAGGCTTGCTCTTGAACAAGCTCAGAAATTGGTATGCGGCTGGACATTCACCTATAGAATGCGTCGGACTTGGACTCGAACAAATTATACAAACCTCATGTAATTGAGATGGAGAAGAGGTGTTTCCAACTTGTAGATTTCGGTTAAGTTTCTTGGATAATTCATCTACCTTAGTATAGATATCTGTAAAATGACCTATTTCATATATTTCACCTTTTTAGGTCCTACGAGATGGTCTCTACGAGCAACTGACATGTGATATAATGAATTCTCACTCAATGTTTCAAAGAGTTGCCAAGCTTCATGTTTATTCTTCAACATAAATGTTCCACCATATGAAGTATCAACCATTTGCTAGTGCTTTTCTGACAAACCATCATAAAAGCATCGGACCAGTTGCCATTTGGGTATGGCATGATGCGGACATTTTCTAATCAATCCTATCTCTTTCATGTCTCATGAAACATCTCTCCATCTGTCTAGAAAAAACGTGTTATGGCTTTTCTAATTTGATTCATTTTTCCTATAGGAAAGTATTTTTTGAGAAACTCTCTCTGAAGATGGTCCAAGATTGAAATTGTTATAGTATCTAATGAATTTAACTAATATTTGGCTTTGTCTTTGAGAGAAAATGGGAACAACTTAAGTCTAAGAGCATCGTTAGAAAAATTTTGAATTTTTACGGTCGAACAAATCTCGAGAAACTCATCTAGATGTTTGTAAGGCTCCTCATTTGCAAGTCCATAAAATGAAGGTAACATTTGAATCATGCTTGACTTGATCTCATATTGAGTAGCCTCCACTGGAGGCACTTGAATGCAAGGAGAGTAGGTGTACTTTAAAGGAGTGAAATACTCCTTTAACTGCTGTGGTGGATCATTTTTGTTATTAGGGTCCATAATTCTAAGTCTGTTTGCTCTAAAGGTTCTTTCTATCTTAGGATCTAAGAGTATGAGGTTGGGTTGTAACGATCGGCGACCAAGCATATACCCTACCAATGCACTCTAAAGCAAATAGTAATTCAGTTTCTTTTTTTTAATAATGTAATAGAAGAGAAAGGAGAATATTCTAAAAGAAGTATCCTAAGAGATTCCTAGAACTAAAAGCAATGAAGAATAATTTAATTAGGGTTTAATAATTATTAGCAATCAAGTTAACAAAAATTAGCCTCTCTACTCTAGGTTTAACCTAAATCTAGATAGCTCCTAACTTCAAGACTGCCTTGGAGCTCTTCAAGTCAAAATTAGCTAATCAACTAGCCAGTTAAGGGTAAGGTTAGTGGGGTCCCCTCATTGCTTATTAGGTAAGCGAACAGAACCGATTAAATAACAACTTTTCTTTCCTTTTCTAGACACTAGTTAAGCAGTCAATCTCAACCCAGTCTAACTCTTTTGGGTGTCTTGTCCTATTGAGCTTGAGTTCCTTAGGGGCTGGCGTCTAATTAATTTTAGAGTTAAAGGTTTGGGTTAATGCAAAATGAAGGATATGGTTTATGGGCCAAGAAAGGATGATCAACTCCTCACCTTATCTTGATTAGGGGTTTGTGCCCTTAAATTAATTATGAAAATGCTATGCAATAAGCAGATGTTCAACTATTAAAATTATCAAACAAAATTAATCTAATTATTTTTTTAAAAGATTTTTATGATTAAGTTTCTAATTTTCCTAATAAATTATGAGATATTAATGAAAAAATTTTGAGTTTTGCAGAAAATAAATTTACCTAAGTCAATTTAAGCATAAAATAAAAATATATATATATATATATATATATATATATATATTTTTTTTATTTTTTTATTTTTTAAATTAATTATATTTTATGGAAAGTGTCTTAGGGTTTCTTTCAGGTTCTTTAAGGTAAGTTAATTAAAGAAATTTTGATTAGGTTAAAAGTGGATATGCGATAAGAAGGAAAGTAATTTTTTTATGTTAAACACAAAATAAGAAAATCTAACAATTAAGATAACTAATAATAATAATAAAATAAAGAGAAAAATAATGATTCAAAAAAAAGATTTTTTTATATAGAAGCATGAAAAATAATAAAATAAAGATTAATAATAATAATAAAATAAGATAAAATTCATGATAAATTTTTTAAAATTTTTTAATTTTTTTAATAACTGCACTTAAGTCTCCACAATGGCGCCAAAATCTGATGTGTATCATAGCGCAACAATTAAAATACCTTAATTTTACTAATATTAGGTAGAGTTGCGAGAGTAAGGGATCAAATTCATAGAGACTTTGAGTGGTTATTTTGAAATAAATTTATGTAATTAAAATTTAAATAAATAAATAATTGGCAGTAAAAATAATTAAGATATGATCTATCTTAATAAGAGCATAGTCCCTATCGTAGATCATAGCCCATCCCTTTTAAGAATAGATCAGTCAAAGATTATTTCCACTTGAAGAGAATTCAATGAGAATTAAACATGAATAAATATTTTATTTCATAGCATCCAAAAGAGTATATTAAAATTAAAATTAAAAATTCTTCTTTTTGACATCAAGAAGGCAATGAAACTGAAGATAACTATGGATTTGCTTCCAGGCCAAACTCCCAGGAGGCTTTCTTCCTGAACCAAATCGAAGATGGGCTGAACCTGTTTTTGTCTTCCTAAACCGAAGACTGATTCGCTGTTCTCCCTCACCCGAGCCGAATGCCTCCAAGCTCACGAACACCTTTAAGCTCACGAACGCCTCCAAGCTCATGAACGCCTCCTTTCGGACTCCTCTTCGGAGCTATTTGTAGAGGCCCGAACGCAAAGAAGATGCGGATCAATTTTCCTTCCTGGCTGTTCCATATTAGACGTCCGGATGCGGAGAGATTGCGGATGTGGAGACACGGATCAATTTTCTTTTCAATCCGAGATTCACACTTCCAATTGGAGAGTCTTCAATCCAATTTATTTTCTGATTGGTTGGTGGAATGATGGAATCGGAAGAGAAGAAGAATCATGTGAAAATACGATGAACTTGGCAATTGATTTTCGAGTTTGCTTTGAGATTCATGCAAATAGAGATAAATCCTTGTAAATTCAATTCTGAGCTCATTTTAAGTTCGATTTGAGTGCCGCTTATGTCGTTGGACTCCTAAAATCGAGCTCTTTAAGTTGATGGGGCTTTACCAAAAAAAATTATATAAAATAATTAAATAATAAATAATAAAGATAATTTAACCTATTAATTAATAGGTTTATGATGATTATTTATGCATTTATCACTTAGCCCATAAACCACCATCATGCATACTGCATAACCCTAAGTCATTAATTTAAAATTAATTAGACGGTGGCCCCTAAGGACTTTCGAGCTCACGAGGACAAGGGACCCTGAGAGTTGGACTAGCTCAGTATTAACTAGTTCATTGGTGTCTAGGAAAAGGGTTCAAGGATGATGCAGCCCTGAAGAAAAGTTGTTCCTTAATTGGTTCATTGTCTAACCTGACCAATTAATTTGATATCAAAGGAAAGCAACGGTAACCCCCACTCACCTTATCCTTACCTGGCCAATTGCTAGTTAGTATCTGACTTCGAAGATTCAAAGGCAATCTTGGCGGTTAGAAGCTGTCTAGATATAAGGTAACCCTAGGATATAGAGTCCAGTACTTGACAACTTATTTTTTCTAACATAAACTTTAACCTAATTAAGATACTCTTTCTATCGTCTCTAGATTTAGGATTCCTTAGGTTTTCATCTTTAGACTTCTTCTTCTCTTTCTTCCCTTTTCTTCTCTTCTCTCTCTACATAACATAAAAAAATTCAAAATTGCAACTTGGAAAAGAGAGTCCGATTGATTAGTAAGGATAGATCTAGACCCTATCCTTGATCAAGAAAAAGTAACTATGAAGGAATTGGGACATCTCCTTAGCCTAAGAAAATACCGCTAACCAATTGGATCTGCCCAACCATCATGCATTCAACTACTCCAAATAAATGCGGCCTGTTTGAGATTAAGCCTCAGATTATCAACATGCTTCCTAAATTCATAGGAATTGAGGATGCCTACATTTTTATTAGAGAATTGAGAAGTATGTGATACTATGAGAATGCATGAACTTTCAGAAGATGTTGTAAAACTTAGGCTAATTAACTTTGCCCTTAAGGAAAATACCAAAAAGTGGTTGTATAGTTTACCTACTCAGTCAATCTTAACCTGGGAAGGAAAATGCTAAAAAGTGATTGTATAGTTTACCTACTCAGTTAATCTTAATCTGGGAAGGTTTTGTTAAACTATTCTTGAGAAAATTCTTTCCACATCATAAAACAACCAAGTTGAGAAACGAAATTGCCCAATTTCATCAATTAGGGGAGAGCCTTTCTAGAAGTGTCTAGACCGATTTAAGAATCTGTTAAGCAATGTCCACACTATGGGATAGAGACTTGGAGGTTATGTCAAACCTTCTATGAAGGTCTAAACCTAAACTCCAGAACTATGCTTAAGTTAATGTGTCAGAATGACTTTATGCAGAAACCACCCAATGAAGCCTGATAATTTCTAGAAGATTTAGCAGAGAAGAGCTTACAATGGGAGGAAACTAAGGAATCTGAACCCACACCATCAGGAGGTGGTATGCACCAATGCTCTTTATCTATAGCTGAAGAAGCTAAGATGGTATCTCTGATTGTAGGATAGAAGCCTTGGAACTTAATGGATAGGCTCCGATAAATCATGTAAACCAAGTGGCTGTACCTATCTGCACTGAGTGGAATAAGCCAGAACATATAGTAGAAGAATGCCCCCACTTCATGACCCAAATTGAAAACAGTTGTGCAAGGTGAATGCAACCTATCAAAGAACAACCAACAATCCCTATGCACCAACCTACAACCCAGGATGGAGGAACCATCCAAACTTTGCTTGGTCACAAGGTCCTAGTGCAGGTGGTCCCAACTTCAACCAGCCTAACCCAAGGCCCAATTTTATAGGAAATAACCCACCAGTCAATGAGAATGAAAAGAGGTATAGTTCCCTAGACAAGGCCCTGAAAACTCTAGTTAAATTCTAAGCTGACACCTATGTCATGATAAATAACACCAACACCACCCTAAATAACTTTATGCAAAATACAGGGCAACACTATCCATAATACTCAGGCCATAACTCGTTTGGAGATGTAGGTCAGTTAGCCACAACCATAAAAATGAGAACGGGGTAAGCTACCGAGTCAGCCCGAAGCTAACCCTATGAACCTAAACATCCAACGATCAAAACAAAGAGCCCAGATTGACCAACTAAGTGTCATTCATACATTAAGATCTAGAAAACAAATAGATAACCAAATGGGTACATATGAAGAAGAAGAATTAGAAGACCCACCACTTGAACAACTTATTAAGCTGGGTCAGCCAGAAACAACTAAGGCATCAGAGTCTGATGTAATGCCAACTCACCAACTGAGCCCATGCTAGGAGATGAATCAAAATTAGGATTGTAGCACCATTCCCAAATAGACTTAAGCCCAACCAAAATTTAGCCCAATTCGATAAGATTTTGAAGGTTTTTAAGCAAGTTAAAGTGAACATCCCCTTACTGGACATGATCCAACAGGTCCCAGTCTATGCCAAATTTTTTAAGGATCTATGTACCAAAAATAAGACCTTTTGTACCCAAGAAAGCCTTTTTACAGCAGTGTAAGCTCTTATCTATCAAACCACATGCCGATAAAATACAAAAATCCAAGGTCACCCACTATTTCATGCATTGTAGGGAACACCCTCATAAATAAGGCTCTATTAGACTTAGGGGTAAGTGTTAATATATTGCCATATTCTATATATGAGCAACTAGGGTTGAAAAAACTAAAGCCTATGAAAACGACCCTATAACTAGCAGATCGCTCTTTGAAAGTACCCAGGGGAATAATAGAGAATGTGTTGATCAAAGTTAGTGACTTTATCTATCCGGTGGACTTTGTGATTTTAGAAACTGAGCCGGTGACAAACCCAAAGAGTCATATCCCAATGATTTTAGGTAGATCATTTTTGGCTACAGCTAATGCTCTAATTAATTATCGAAATGGATTAATGAAACTTTCCTTTGGGAATATGTCAATTGATCTTAATATTTTTAATCTTACCATTACATATCAAACGAGTGACTCGAATTATGTTCAGAATGCTGTTTATGATCCAATTGACATTAGTGACGAAGAGCTTGACCCAAAAATCTGCATGAACCAAGATGAGGAGCAAATTAATGAGGTTGCTACAATTGATAAAAATCAAGATGTGAACCTCAATGGAACCACTAGAGAAAGTACCTGAACCATTACCCAAACCATCAATAGAGGAAGCACTCAAATTAGAACTGAAACCACTTTACAAGCACCTCAAATATGCATACCTAGGTTCATCAGAAATCCTACCTGTAATTATTTCAGCCGATCTAGACTCCTCACAAGAAGGGAAACTAATGAATGTCCTAAGAGAAATAAAGAAGCATTAGGATGGACCATGGCTGACATAAAAGGGATTAGTCCTTAGATCATTCAACATAGGATTCACTTAGGGAAAAAAGCCAAGCCTACAAGAGAACCCCAAAGGAGGCTTAACCTAGCTGAAGGAAGCAGTAAGAAAAGAGATCATCAAACTCCTTAACAATGATATAATTTATCCTATTTTAGATAGTGCTTGGGTAAGTCCTATACAAGTGGTGCCCAAGAAGTCAGGAGTCGCTGTGATACAAAATGATAATAATGAGTTGGTCCCTACAAGAATTCAAACAGGATGAAGGGTGTGCATCCATTGTAGAAAATTAAATGCTGCCACTAAGATGGACTACTTTCCTTTGCCTTTTATAGACCAAATGTTAGAACGATTAGCAGGGCATGACTTTTACTATTTTCTGGATGGATACTCTGGTTACAATCAAATTGCAATAGCCCTAGAGGATCAAGAGAAGAAAACATTTACTTGTCCATATGGAACCTTCGCGTATAGACGTATGCCCTTTGGCTTGTGTAATGCACCATCTATCTTTCAAAGATGCATAATTAGTATTTTCTCTGATATGGTAGAACAGATCCTTGAGATTTTCATGGATGACTTTTTTCATTTTTGGGTCTACTTTTTCTGAATGCCTATATCACCTTAGACTAGTTTTAGAAAGATGCAAGGAAAAGCATCTAGTACTAAATTGGAAGAAGTGCCAATTTATGGTGAAGGAATGTATTGTCCTTGGCCATGTAATTTCAAATAGAGGTATAGAATTAGACAAGGCCAAAGTAAATTTGATTGCAAATCTCTCTTCACCTAAATTAGTCAGAGAAATAAGATCATTCCTTGGATATACTAGATTTTATAGAAGATTTATCAAGAATTTTAGCATAGTAGCTCGACCATTGACTAACCTATTAGCCAAAGAAGTCAAATTTAACTTTACATCTGAATGTCTTGAGTTCTTTGAATATTTAAAGAGAGAATTAATCTCAGCACCAATTATTTACCCACATGTGTTGGGAATACACCCTCAATCACCCTCAGAACAAATATACGGAACGTGTTTTAATGAAAAAACTATGCGTGCACAATCATAGAAAAATATACCGATCTACCACAATCACAGAATATGCGGAATAAAAATAAACACCACACAAAAACACCAAATTTACGTGGAAAACCCCTCCAATGTGAAAGGAAAAAACTACGGGACAAATTCCAAAAGCACTTCACTAATCTTAATAAAAGATTACAACTTTTCTCCTAATTTCTTTTTGCCCAAAAATTAGGAAACACTTCGAACTTAAAATAATAGTTGATGTGGGTACAAGAAGGATCTCACCAATGTGTGGTTGCTCTTTCGTGCCCCCCAAATGCTCTCAGACTCGTCCGTATCGACCTCCTGAGGTTGCACAGGATTTTTCCCAAGCCTGGGCTTCTCTGGATCTCTCTCAGGCCGCACACAGCTCTCTCCCCCCAATCTGGGATTTTTCTTCTCTCGTATCTCCCACATACGGATCTCTCTCCCCCTACTTTATTTCCGGGTTTCTTTTCCCTTTTTGAAAACAGCTCCGTAACAAACTGTGATGTAGTTTGTTATCATGGGCCGGTTCCCTCCCCACATGGAGGGAGCACCCAACATATCTCCCCCTCCCGACTACGTGGGAAATCCACCAAGCCTGCTTTCTTTCTACAAGCTTCAACCTTCTTGATAGGTAATGACTTTGTCATTATATCTGACCCATTATCATCTGTATGGATCTTCTCCAACAGCAACTGCTTCTCTTCCAGGACCTGTCTGATCCAGTGATAACGCATATCAATGTACTTCGACTTGGAGTGAAAAGTCGGATTCTTGCTCAGGTGAATAGTGCTCTGATTATCATAATAGACCACATAAGTATCATGTCTAACACACAGCTCCTGAAGAAATCTCTTCAGCCACAATATCTCCTTGCATCCTTCTGTCACTGCTATGTACTCAGCCTCTGTGGACGATAATGCAACACACTTCTGTAACTTGGACTGCCATGAAATTGCACCTCCTGCAAATGTAACCAAGTAACCGGATGTGGACTTCCTGGAGTCAACATCTCCTGCCATATCTGCATCTGTATATGTCTGTAACACAGGTTCTCCCTGTCCATAACAAAGACTCAAGCTAGTTGTACCTCTCAAGTACCTCATGATCCACTTGACTGCTGCCCAATGCTCCTTTCCTGGATTCGCTAGGAACCTGCTCACTAAGCCAACTGCATATGCTAAGTCTGGTCGGGTACAGACCATAGCATACATAAGACTACCCACGGCTGAGGCATAAGGGACTCTCTTCATCTCTGCTTCTCTTCCTCTGAGGCTGGGCTCTGCTCTGAACTCAGCTTGAAGTATCCAGCTAGTGGACATGCCACTGACTTGGCATTGCTCATGCTGAATCTCTGAAGCACCTTCTCTATGTATTTCTTCTGGGACAATCATAACCTGCATGCTTGTCTATCCCTGAATACATGCATCCCCAATATTTGTTTCACTGGCCCCATATCCTTCATATCAAAAGCTTTCCCTAACTCCTTCTTCAGTATGGCAATCTTGCTGGAGTCCTGCCCAACAATCAACATATCATCCACATATAAGAGAAGGATGATAAAATCACCTCCAGGGAACCTTCTAATGAAGACACAATGATCTGTGGTTGTTCTTTTATAATCAACCTGTACCATGAAAGCCTCAAACTTTCTGTACCACTGCCGGGGCGCCTGCTTGAGACCATACAGACTCTTTCTGAGTCTGCACACCATGTGCTCCTTGCCTTTCACCTTGAAACCTTCAGGCTGCTCCATATAGACCTCTTCCTCTAAGTCACCATGCAAGAATGATGTCTTCACGTCCAACTGCTCTACCTCCATGTTCATGCTAGCTGCCAATCCTAACACCGTCCTGATTGAGGTCATCTTCACTACTGGAGAAAATATCTCATCGAAATCAACTCCCTTCTTTTGTGCAAAGCCCTTCACAACTAGTCGTGCTTTATATCTAGGCTGTGAGCTTTTCTCTTCTACCTTTACCTTGTAGACCCACTTGTTTCTGAGTACCTTTCTCCCCTTGGGCCTAGCTACCAAGTCATATGTATGATTATGCAGAAGAGAGTCCATCTCCTCCTGCATAGCTCTCTGCCACTGCTCCCGCTGCTCACTGACATGGGCCGCCTCATATGACTCTGGCTCATCTGCATCTGTCAACATGATATATTCATGCACTGAATACCGACTAGATGGTTGCCTTGCTCTCGTGGATCTCCTCACCTCTGTCGGTAGCTCCTCCTCAGGGATCTGAATCTCCTGATCTGTATCCTCAATAGGTGTAGGCTGCTGCTCATCTGCACCCTGTACTGGCTATTTCTCTGGCTCATCTGCATGAACTGCTGGAGGACTGACAGGCTCTATATCTACTGGGCCATACATATCTGACTCAGACTGATGCTCTGCCCTCTTGATGTCTTCTATGGTTTGATCCTCATAGAATATGACATCTCTGCTCCTGACTACCTTCCTATCAACTGGGTCCCACAGCTTATAGCCAAACTGCTCATCACCAAACCCCAGAAAGATACATTGTCTTGTCTTGTCATCTAACTTTGTCCTCTCATCCTTAGGCACATGCACAAATGCCCTGCAGCCAAAAATCCTTAGATAATCATATCTGACATTCTTGCCTGTCCACACCTTCTCTGGCACCTCTCCATCTAGAGCTGATGAGGGAGATCTATTTATCAAATAACATGCTGTCTGGACTGCCTCCCCCCAAAAGCTCTTGGGCAACTTGGACTGGGAGAGCATGCACCTGACTCTCTCCACTATTGTCCTGTTCATTCTCTCAGCTACTCCATTCTCCTGTGGAGTCTTTGGCACTGTTTGCTCATGTCTGATGCCTTGTGCTCTGCAGTACTGGTGAAAGACTCCTATGTACTCTCCCCCATTGTCTGTACGAATGCATCTCAACTTCTTTCCTGTCTGCCTCTCCACAAGCCTGTGAAAAAACTCAAAAACTGCTGCCACCTGGTCCTTGGACTTTAAAACAAAAACCCACACCTTTCTGGAAGCATCATCTATAAATGTGACGAAATATGAGGCTCCTCCTAAGGTCTTCTCCCTCATGGGTCCGCACACATCTGAGTACACTTGCTCCAAAAGGCCAGTCTTCTTCTTGGAGCTACTCTGAAATGTCACCCTGTGCTGCTTACCCACCACACAGTGGGTACAATCACTGAGAACTCTGTCCTGTATCTCTGGTAAGACCCCTGCCCTGACGAGAGTTTGCAATCCCTTCCCGCCAATATGGCCTAATCTCTTGTGCCACAAATCTGCAGTATCATGCTCTGCTGCGCATACCTCTCCCCTAACCAAACTGGACTGCAACTTGTATAATGTGCATGATCTCTGTCCTTTGGTAATCACCATAGCACCTTTGATTAACTTCCATTGATCTCCCCCAAACTGGCTAACATATCCCTCTTCATCTAGCTTGCCTGCTGAGATGAGATTCATCCTGAGATCTGGAACATGTCTGACCTCTTTGAGTATCAATCTGCTGCCTTCACGGGTCTGGACCACTACTTCTCCTATCCCACATATTTTGGAAACACCATTGTTTCCCATTCGGATCACACCAAGATCACCTATCCTGTAGGATGTGAAGAACTCTCTCCTGGGTGTGGCATGATAAGAAGCTCCAGTATCCACCACCCAATCAACCTGATTTGATGTGGTGGCTAAGCACTGATCAACACATTCTGTAAATAGAATGATGTCTTCTCCTGAGGCAACTGCTGCTACCTCTCTATCTTTCTTATCTTCTGCCTTACCGCCTTCATTGTTCTTCTTCTTTAGCAGTCTACATTCACTTTTGTAGTGTCCTTTCTTATGACAATGGTAGCATTCGATTTCCTTCCTTGGTCTGGATTTGCTTCTGCCTCTGTTGTTTTCTTTTCTAGTAAACTGTCTCCCTCTGCCCTCTGTGACAAGTACATCTGTCTGTGTTTGAGACTCTCCAGTTCCCTTCCTTCTTTCCTCCTCATTGAGCAAGCTGCTAGTAGCCTGACTCATGGTGATAACTCCATCAGGGGCGGAGTTACTCAATGACACCACCAGTGTCTCCCAACTATCAGGTAGAGAACTCAACAACAGGAGTGCCTGAAGTTCATCTTCCATAAGCATCTTCATTGTGGCCAGCTGGTTCACAATGCTCTTCATCTCATTTAGGTGCTCTGCAATTGATTTTCCGGCTTGTACTTCAGATTTACAAGCTTTCTGATTAAGTATGCTTTGTTTCCGGCAGTTTTCCTCTCATACAACCCTTCTAACTTCTTCCATAGTTCATAGGCTGAGGTTTCATTTGAAATATGATGGAATACTGTGTCATCCACCCATTGCCTGATGACACTGATTGCTTTTCTATCCATAGTAGCCCAATCTTCATCATCATATTTTTCTGGCTTCTCTCCCATCTTCTCAATCGGCTTGGCTAAATCTTTGCAATACAAGAGATCCATCATCTTTGGTTTCCAAATCAACCAATTACTGCCATTGAGACTAATCATCCTGCTAGTATTAGTGGTAGAATCCATCTGTGGCACGCTCAAATAATTTGTTCTGGGCTTGCAACCTTGCTCTGATACCACAATTGTTGGGAATACACCCTCAATCACCCTCAGAACAAATATGCGGAACGTGTTTTAATGAAAAACTATGTGTGCACAATCACAGAAAAATATACCGATCTACCACAATCACAGAATATGCGGAATAAAAACAAACACCACACAAAAACACCAAATTTACGTGAAAACCCCTCCAATGTGAAAGGAAAAACCACGGGGCAAATTCCGAGAGCACTTCACTAATCTTAATAAAAGATTACAACTTTTCTCCTAATTTCTTTTTGCCCAAAAATCAGGAAACACTTCGAACTTAAAATAATAGTTGATGTGGGTACAAGAAGGATCTCACCAACGTGTGGTTGCTCTTCCGTGCCCCCAAATCTGCTCTCAGACTCGTCCGTATCGACCTCCTGAGGTTGCACAGGATTTCTCCCAAGCCTGGGCTTCTCTGGATCTCTCTCAGGCCGCACACAGCTCTCTCCCCCAATCTGGGATTTTTCTTCTCTCGTATCTCCCACATACGGATCTCTCTCCCCCTACTTTATTTCCGGGTTTCTTTTCCCTTTTTGAAAACAGCTCCATAACAAACTGTGATGCAGTTTGTTATCATGGGCCGGTTCCCTCCCCACGTGGAGGGAGCACCCAACAATGTATGGACTCAACATTTGAGCTGTGGCACATCCGATCATGCTAGAGGAGCGGTCCTAGGACAAAGGATTGATAAGTTACCTCGAGTGATTTATTATGTTAGTAAGACCTTGAATGATGCATAGCTCAACAATTTTACCACTGAAAAAAAAAATTAGCTGTGATATTTGCACTAAAAAAATTTAGGTCTTACTAGTGGGGTCTCATGTAGTCATCTATACTGATCATCAGGCATCTTCTTTTAAAGAAGGATGCCAAGGCGAGCTTACTTAGATGGATCTTGCTCAGCAATCACCTCCCTATACGTTCCCTGTGGAGGAATGGTCCTGATATCAATGTCATGTTATAAGTCATATCACCCCATTGGTGTGTGTCCTCCATATATATATGACTCTGTGGAGGTGGATCCCAAAGTTATGTAGTATCTTATGTCATATCATATCACAACATACCCTATGTGTGTGTCCTCCACATATGACCCTTATAGAGGTAAATTCTGGAATCATGTAGCATATCATGTCGTATCATGTCACAGCACACCCCATGGGTGTGTGTCCTCCATATATGACCCCTGTGAAGGTGGGTTACGAAGTCATGTGGCATATTATATCATATCATGTCACAACACATCCAATGGGTGTGTCTTCCATATGACCTCTATGGAGGTGGTACTCAGAGTCATATAGCATATCATGTCATATCATAATGGACCATAGTGGTACATAATAGCATATTTATAAATATTATTTTTATATTATAATGCAAGATAGCATGTAACTCTGCCAGGACAGGTCCCAAGCCTAAGCGAAGGAGAAGGGTTGCGTTAGGTAGCTGACAGCCAGCGTAAAACTCTATCAAATCCCTAAAATATGAATCTACTAAATAAAACTATGCGAAGGGTAAGGATATCCCTGTACGTTAAGAGATGCATTACACTTGCCTCTGGGTGTTTTGAAAAATGGGCAATGGATGCCACACCAGCTCGGATGCGGTAATAAATGAGTAAGGGTCCTGCACTATGAACGAGTGTGGGTAAAGAAGTTCGTCCATGATAGTCAGCTTGGAGTAGCAACTTGAAACATAGGAACACTAACAGTTAAAGCAATGGAGATAGTGGACACTATGATTAGGAGAAAAGTAAATATAATATACTTACAAGATACTAAATGGATAGGTAAAAGATATGGGGAAATAAAGAATACAAGATATAAATTATACACTGAAAAACATAAAAATAGAAATGGAATAGGAATAATTATTGACAAAAATTTTAAGGAATGTGTTGTTAAGGTGATTAGGAAAGGAAATCGGATTATAGCACTAAAACTTATAATTGAGAATAATATAATTAATAAATTAATATATATGCACCATAAGTAGGATTAGATCAATGAATTAAGACATAATTTTTGGAAGACATAAATGAAGTAATGCAAGAAATGCCACGAGAAGAAAAGATATATGAGAGGAGATTTTAATGAACATATCGGTAAATAGATGAATGAATATGAAATCGCACATAAAGGGTATAGATTTGGAGATAGTAATGAAGCTGGTGTGAGCATATTAGATTTTGCAATGGCATATGATCTTACAATAACAGATACTTATTTTAAAAAGAGATATGAACATTTAATAATATTTAAAAGTAGATCTAATAAAAGTCAAATAGACTTTTCTTAACTAGAAAGATGGATAAAATAATATGCAAAAACTGCAAAGTTATTCATGAGAAAGTTTAACTTCACAACATAGGATAATGGTAGCAGATATATGGATAAAAATGAAATATAGAGTAAAACATAAAACTATTAATTCAAAAATTAAATGGTAATATTTGAAAGAAGAAAAATTAGAATTATTTAAAGAAAATTTAGTAAGAGAAATGACTACGAATATAAATAGTGATCCCAAATTAATATGGAAAAAAGCAGCTAAATACATAAAGAACATAGCAAAAGAGGTTATAGGAGAATCAAAAGGGATACAACAATTAGGGACTGTTTGGATTGGAGGGAATGGAGGGGAGGAAAGGAAATGAAGGAAAAAGATTATAAATTATTTTGTTTGGAAGGAAGGTGAAAGAAAGAGGGGAAAGAGAATGAGAGTACTAGTTCCTCTTTTTTTTTCTCAATGAGGATAAATTTATTAATTCACAAAACGAAGGGTAACATGGGAGAGAGGAAAATGTTTAAATTATTTTTTTTTTGAAAGATCAAAATATCCCTTTATTTCTTACTCTTTGTTCTTTCATTTCCATAATTCATTTAATTTTTGAAGGGATAATTGTCACGTAACTCTTTTTCTTTTTTTTCTTCTTTCTATCCAAATAAGATAATTGATACTACCTTTTTTTCTCCTTTATCCTTTTCACAAAATACATAATTCTTCCTTATCCTTCCATCTCTTCCTTCTTTTACGCTTTCCTTTTTTTTCCCTCCAAAGATCCAAATAAAGGTTTAAGAAAAAAAAATTTGATGGTGGAACGAAAAAGTTAAGCTGCTATCAACGTTAAAAGGATAAACTATAAAATTTGGCAAAGACTAGGGATAAAGAAAGTCTTAAAAAGTATGAGGATGCAAATAAAGAAGTAAAAAAGTGGTAAGTAATACTAAACTTAAAGCTTACAATGATTATATAATAAATTAGATATGAAAGAAATTAAAAGACTATATATAAATTAGTAATATGAAAGAAAAATTCTAAAATTGCTATTAGGTTAGCTATGCTGTATAGAACAGAGTGTTGGATAATATTGAAACAATATGTGAATAAATTAAGTGTAACAGAAATGCGTATGTTAAGATGGATATGTGGTAAGACTTAATTAAAAATAACATATAAGATAAATGATAGGAGAACCCCCATTAAAGATAAAATAAGAAAAAATCGATTACAGTGGTTTGAACATATACAACGAAGACCTTTAGATACTCCAGTTAGAAAGAGTAATCTTTAACAATCTATGGTAAGGATAGAGATAGAGATAGACCTAAACTAATATAAATAAAATAATTAAAAAATATATAACTATTTATAATTTAAATATCAACTTAGTCCTGAATAGCGAGTGAGGAAGCAGAATCATGTAGCCGACCCTAGATAGTTGGGAAAAGGCTTAGATGAGTTGAGTTGAGTTGAGTTAAGATATAAACCAACAAAACTATAAAAAAGAAACAAAAGATCTTAACTATACTAAATGTGATAAAAATGAAGATGAAAAAATCTTAGTAAAAGAAGAAAAGATAAAATAACAATAAAAAGTTATTTTAAAAAATTATTAATAAAAATAATTTAATAAATTTAAGGATGAAGAATGTGATAATCTAGGAGTAACAAATGAAAATAAACTTTTTATAGATTTAGCATGCTTATGGTTAAAAATACTTTGAGTAAAATAAAAAAAAGCAAAGGTATTAGGGCTAGATGCGATTCCTATTGGGATTTGAAAAGGCTTAGAAGAAATTAGAGTCATATGGTTAACCAATTTATTTAACAAGATTATAGCAACTAAAAGAATATCGGATGATTGAAGAAAAAGCATGTTAATACAAAAATAAATGAGATATTCAAAATTATGTAAATTATAGAGAGATTAAGTTGATGAGTCATACAATGAAATTATCGGAGAGAGTAATAGAAAATTGAATAAGAGTTGAAACTTTAGTGTCAAATAATTAATTTGGATTTATGCTTAGAAGATCAACTATGAAAGCTTTTATCTATCAAGAAGATTGATGGACAGGTATAGGGAAAAGAAAAAAAGACCTTTATATGATCTTTATTGATTTAAAGAAGTATATAATAGTATCTAGAGAAATAATATGGTAGTTTTAGAAAAAAAAAGGAGTTACCAAAAGATATATATAATTGATAAAGATGTATAATAGAGCAATAACCATTGTAAAAAAATAATAAGAGAAACTAGTGATTTCAATTATTGTAGGTTTATATAAGGATTTGCTTTAAGTCCATATCTTTTTGCACTAGTTATGGATAAAATTAATCAAATATTCAATGATATCACATGGTGTATGTTATTTGTAGACGATATAGTATTGATTGATGAAAACTAAATCTAGTGTAAATGCTAAGATAGAGATTTAAAGAAAGGCTTTAGAATTCAAAGGTTTCAAGATTAGTAGAACTAAAACTGAATACATGAAATGTAATTTTAGTGGAAGTAAAAATACAAATAACGAGACGATGAAGATTGCAAGTCAAAAGATATAAAGGAGTAAAAAATTTAGGTATTTGGGATCAATTATCCAGCAAGAAGGTAAAATAGGTGAAGATTTGAATCATAGAATTAAAGCAAGATGGATTAAGTAAAGGAGTATTACGGGAGTATTTTGTGATCGATGCATCTCATTAAAATTAAAAGGAAAGTTTTATAAAATCTCTATTAGGCCAGCTATGCTATATGGAATAGAGTGTTGGGCAATACTGAAATAACATATGAATAAATTAAGTGTAATAAAAATGCGCATTTTAAGATGGATATATGATAAAACTTTAAAAGATAGAATTAAAAATAAACATATATGAGAAATGATAGGAGTAGCCCCAATTGAAGATAAAATGAAAGAAAATCGATTATGGTGGTTTGGACATATACAACGAAGACCTTTAGATGCTCCAGTTAGGAAGAGTGATCTTTTAAGTCCATGGTAATGATAGAGATAGAGGTAGACCTAAATTAACTTGGATAAAAATAATTAAGAGAGATATAACTATTTGTAATTTGAGTGTTGACTTAGTTCTGAATAAAGCAGAGTGGAGGAAGCAGGTTCGTGTAGTCGAACCCATCTTAAGTATGTGCAAGATAACATGTATTATTGCAAAAATATAATCAATATACTTTTCATATTTACAGTAGTTTGAACATGTCAAAATACACATGTACACTCATATAATAATTTTTATATACTAAATATTTAACAAAAATTAATAATTTCAAAATAATCATGTCAATAGTCGATTGCATGTATAAGATGCCAATTATTTAAAAAAATAGCAATTTTAAATAATCATATCAAATAATCAATTGCATGTATAAGGTACCAAATATTTAGCAATTTCAAAATAATCAGTCAAATAATCATTTGCATGTATGGGGTACCACAAATTCTATTTTTTATTTTTCAAATAATACTATACATAAATCAATTTTATTATTCCAAAAATGGCATACTTTATGACAATCATTGTAATTAGCTTACTTACTTCCTGGAGCTATAGTAAAAGTATAAATCAGCTATTTGGGCTTATGAGTACCTGTAATATATTTTTTTAAAATTTTTAATATCCAAAATCAGGATGTCAAAATGACTCCTACATTCTACCCAGTCTAATCTTAGACCCAACTTGAGACTTGAATATTTTTAAATATATAAGCCCAAATAGAAAAATAAAAGTTTTTCAAGAAACTAAGATCAAAACTAATCCAAACCTTACTCTCCTCTTGTTGGGCCTAGCCCAATTTAAGGCCCGAAAGTGGGCCCAAACAAGCTCACTGGGTGAACCAAGCCCAAACCGGCCCAATCGCCTCTTCCTCAGTTCCTCTGCCCCTGGTTCACCCAAACCATGGGGACACTGCCGGTGGTCTAGACCGCCGCTAGCCGTTCCCCGATTTCCTGCTTGCTCGCCGACAACTGGCCCAGTGTCGATCATCGCCGGCAGCCTTCTCTTTTTTTTCCTCTTTTCCTTCTCTTTTAATTCCTTCCTTCTCCCCTCTTCTTCTTCCCCCCTACCGTCTCCTTCTCTCCCTGGACGGCAACACGATCGGCCTCCTTTGGCCAACCAGACACCACCTCGGCACTGGTAGGGGCCGCAGGCATGCCACCAGACCTAAACCAAGAGCAGAAGCCGATTTAGTTGTCCCAATAGGGGAGGGCCCTTGGTGGCCCTCTCCTTTGCTTCTTTCGGCTGCGCGACCGCCCCCTCCTTCCTCCATCAGAGCATCCTCCTCGGTGCAGTGAAGGGGCTCCAGCCTTCTTTCGGCTACAAGAAAAATAACTTTTGCCTACTTTTACACCTACGATTTTAAAATTGTAGGCAAAAGATATCTTTCCCTATGATTTTTTAAAAATCGTAGGCTAAGATTCCATAGTCAAAAGGTTAAAACCTTTCCCTACGATTTTCATAAAAATCATAGGAAAAAGGTTTTCCCTACGATATTTTTAGAAAATCGTAGGAAAAGGCTATACAATTTTTTGGAGGCAAAATCTTCCTCCAAAATTTTTCTGAAAAAACCTTTCCCTACGGTTTTCAAAAAATCATAGGGAAAGATCCAAAGCCTTTCCCTATGATTTTTTAAAAATTGTAGGGAAGACTTTTTATTTTTCTAAAAACTCTTTCCCTACGATTTTCATAAAAATCGTAGGGAAAGGTCAAGAGTCTCTCCCTATTATTTTTACAAAAATCGTAGGGAAAGGTCTAGAGTCTCTTCTTACGATTTTCATAAAATTCGTAGGGAAAGGCTCTAGAGCCTTTCAGGGTAAGGTTGTAGACTTTTACCTATGATCTTCACGAAGATCATAGGAAAAGATAGCCAACCTTTCCCTACGAATTTAATAAAATTTGTAAAAAAAAAACCCTTTTTTTAGAAATCCAACCCTTTCCTATGATTTTCGTGAAAATCATAGGAAAAGACCATATACCTTTCCCAAAATCAAATATAAAAAATATGTAATTTATTTGTAATACATTATAATGATACATTTTTAATAATATAATGATAGGTATTATAAGGTCATAATATTATAATATTACAATAATATACTAAAATTAATATTACATTATTATTTATTTACTATATTATATTAATTATATATTTTATATGATATTATTAATATTATAAATATTATAACTATTTATTTCTTATAATGTATTTATAATTATATTGTTATTTATTATACTGTTAACATGTTATATATTATAACATTCTTAGTAATATATTACTATAGTTTCTTCATACTATATTATTATTTACATATATTATATATAGTAAATATGTATTTTATATAATACATAAAAATAAAATATATTATATAATATTTTTTATATAACAAAATAATTACTTATTATAATATTGTAGTATACTATAATTTATTATGTATTATCATATTGTTAAAAAAATTATTAATCTTATATTGTAATACATAATGTATATAGAACATGTTATAGAGTTATTATAATAATATTAAATATTATATATTATAATCAATATTATTATATAATATTAAATAAAAAATATTATATGTATATATTTTTAGTTATCCTTTTAAAAGATATTTTTTATAATAAATATAGAAATAAAAAGTAATTTTTATTTCTATTTAATTACCAAACGTAATTTGTAGAGATCAAAAAATAGAAAATAAAATCTATTTTTTATAGAATAAAGAAAAAAAATGTTGTTAGAAATCAAATATAGTCAATGCAGCGAATGAAGGGATATCATTCGTGAATTGCTGCTATCGATCTCTAGGACGGTCGACTGAATTTAATTAAATTTAATTCAATGCTGCAGATGAGGTGGCCGGGGCCCATTATCCGCGCCCAGTGCGCGCTTTGTGCACCGAAGTCCATTGTACAAAGACTTGTCCTATCCCCTAATGGTCCTTTTCGATTATTCACAACTTTCTCATTACGCCTTTCTTCGTCCGTGAGCTCCCAATCTAGAGCTTATGATGGAGACATCAGCAAGAAGAAAAGATTGCAGACTGACACTCTTTGGTTTTGTAGTTAATCTACTTTTGCATGTTCCACTTACTCGAGCCAAGAGTTTTAATTTCTCAAGTGGCAACTCATGCTGCAAAATTTCAACTTCTGCCAAGTCTCAAAGTATCGACACTTCCAGCCTTGAGTCAATACTGCTATCAAGACATCAAGTCTTCTCTTTGGAAGTCAAATCTTGGAGGACACATCGAGGTATCTGATGATGACACATGGCAACTTAGAAGTCAAATCTTGGAGGATACATGGAGGTATCTGATGATGACACATGGCAAACTAAGGAGGTGCCACATGGAAGCTGTGCAACCAAATTTGTTAGGGATTGATTGTAATTAGTTAGCTATATCATAACTAGTCCTTAGATTGTTATGATCTTTTAGTTTTTTGGGCTGAAATTTCTGGAAGTCCTTTGGCCTATAAATAGGCCAAGCTTTCCCTCTTGTAGATATGAAGTTTGAGAAATAAAATCAAGTTTATTTGATTTCTTTTGCCAAGTGCCTTGTTCATCTTTGAGTATGAAGAGGGTGAGATGCTCTTAGTTTGAGTTGAGGCTCGTGTTTCCCTAGTCTTAGATCTAGGTCACTCCTTGAGGGAGAGGGTAAGAGGCCCAATTTGCTACTCTAAACCATTCTACCAAGGTTCCATAATAGTTTCAGGAAGAAGGACAAGTGCTACCCAAGTCTTAGCAAAATTTTCAAATCCTTCCTTTCCTTGTTCGATTTTTTTTTTTTTTCCTTCAATTCCTTTGCCTCCACTGTCTTACTTCTGATCACTTGCAGGTTCTCTTGAGGATGTTAGAGTTGAGGATGATGGCTCCACGTCAAGGATCAAGTGCCAAGGTGAGTTCTTAAGTAAGGAGTGTAGATCTTGTCAACCAACCCTCAATTCTTTGAGTGTTAAGTGCATCCCTTCCACTTAAGATCTTACTTCATTATTGAAATAAAAAAAACCTCTTGGTCCTTTAGATCTGAAGTTTTAAAGGTGGCTTAACTTAGTTTGAAGGTTTTCATACCTTTAGATCCTAATCTTTTTATTTCTTTGAAAGAAGCTTGCACAATGGTGTTTAGATTTCTGCTTCCGGTTTGATGTTCTTCATTTTTCCCATACATGAATTCAGCCATAGCTTGGGCTCAAATGTTCATTAAGGGTAGTAATCACTTAGAACACATCACCATCCCCTCATTCCACCAATTTTTTTTGTGCCCCATCAGCTTACCTAATCCTTTCCCAGTGAAGGACTTAGGCCAAGGCCTTGCCAAAGCCACAACGCTCGAAAGCCTCCAATTGGTCTCCCAAGATCCTTCCTCTCTTCCCTCTCCTTCCTCCACTCTTCCTTCTGCCGTTATCGCCGAAAACCCTAACCCCAATCCACCTTCGAATACTAATCCTAACCCCAACTTCAATCCGAACCCCACCATCGTGATACCGTCGCCTCAGTCAATTTCGGCCTTTGCCCCTTCGTTCCAGCCCTTAGATGCCCCTCCCATCCCATAATACTACATCCAAAATCCCAGCTTTCCAAGGCCCAATAGTGCAAAACCTCGGCATCCAGCCTCGTGGGGTCTCAGATCCGGTTTTGATCATGCTGCTATTAATATTGATCTGGATGAGTCCAGTTGGGCTATATTCTATATGCAATTTTTTTTTCTTACAGTGATGTTGCCCACAATTATCTGAGTGGCTAACAAAATGAAAATGGCTAAGCATGCTTATTATTACCGCTGTCTAGTAAAGCATCCTTGCCGTCCATGTGGTTAGAATATGGAACATCCATCTAAGACTGTAGTTTGGGATGGTTGTCATTTCTTTAAAAAAATATAATTTTTTTATTTTTAAAATTTGTAAGAAAAAATATCGTTGATCATCATCATTTTTTTAATTTTTTATAATTTTGATAACAAAAATATATTTGAATCAAATATTGTTATTTTTTATTTTATTTTTTTTAGACAGTAAGAAATGATTTTAAGAAGGTTTGGAAGCAAAAGCTATGGGAAAAAAATTTAGAATTGAAACCTTTCCCTACGATTTCTAAAAATTCATAGGGAAAGATAACCTTTCTCTAGGGAAAGGTATCTTTTTCATGTAAAGTAGCCTTTCCCTACGATTTTCAAACACTTGTAGGGAAAGGTTTTTCCTACGATTTTAGTAAAAATCGTAGGTAAAGGTAGCCTTTTCCTGCGATTTCAGTGAAAATCGTAGGGAAATGTTTGGAATCTAAATATTTTCCAAGTAATTTTGGTAAAAATATTTATTGAAAAAGAAAATGTCTTTCCCTACTATTTCTAAAATCATAGGAAAAGACTATTTTTTTTAATTTTCTTTAATTTTTTTGGAGGCAAAAAGTAGCCGCTAAATTTTTTTTTTTTTCGTTTTAGCTTTTCCCTACGATTTATTAGAAATCGAAAAGATCCTTGAAAAATATTTTTTTATTGATAATATCTTTCCCTACGAATTTTAGTGAAAATCGTAGGAAAAGGATTACGATTTTCATTAAATACGTAGGAAAAAGGGATTTTTTTTTTCTTGATATAGTCAAATCCTATTTCCATCGCTCCGCTCGATCTAATCAAACCCGACGGATCGGAAGGCAAACGGGCTAAAACCCATTTTCGTCGCTCGATTTCTTTTTTGCCGAACAGTTCTCTCCCCTCTCAGCTTTTTCCTTCACCCTCTCCGCTTTCTCCTTCGCTTCAGCCCTAACTAGCACGCTCCAGCCCTCCATTGAATATGCCTCTCCCCTCTCTCGAAGCCTCTACCCTAACTCCTTCGCCTATGCCCTAACCGAGTTTCGCCTCTGCCCTGACTCCAAAGGAAAGCCTCGCATCATTGCCGGTCACCGGGTGCTGAGTTCCGCCTCTGCCCTCTAACTCCCGAGTTTCACCCTAACTTTGGAGAAAAGCCTCGCATCGTCGCCGGGTGCTGAGTTCCTTCTCTGTCCTAACTCCCAAGGAAAGCCTCCCATCATCGCCGAGTATAAATTCTGTTTTCTCTCTTGTTAATTTTAGTATGCAAACCATTAATTTATTATATGGTTTCTTGTTTTTCTCATCAAGATCTATCTGGGTTTGATTGCAGTGTCTGGAGTCGTGAAGTTGGTATTTATAAGTGATCTGGAAGTGTTTTTGGATCTGATTTCACGGGCTCTGAGGTATTATGATTCCCTGTTGATGTTTTATTTTTCTGTTTTAGTATCAGTGAGGAGTTTTTCTTTCGGTATAGCGTCAGAAAAGAGTTAGATTTGATTTTTTTTCTCTTACGATTTCTTGCGAAAATTTTAGATTCATAGTTTTTCTTTCGGTCTAGCATCAGAACAGAGTTAGATTTGATTTTTTTCTCTTGTGATTTCTTGCGAAAATTTTAGATTCATGGGTGTTTTGGAACCGCGGTTTTATTTTATTCTATACTTAATGTTTAGCCATACTTCCGATGCTTGTGTGGATCATTGTCCTGCCCAGCCAATCTCTCTCCTCGGTGCCCATTTCAGAACAGGGGTTTGCTATCTCGAGCAGTGGATTCCACACCTCAAACCACACTATTTAGGTTTCCATCCCAAGGGTCCATCATAGATGAAAAACCCTCATGGCTTGATGAACTCTTGCCTGATTTAGAAAGTACTCCTAGATGGAGAGATCTTTGAGCGATTCTGCAGCAATTCTAGAGGTCCCAACAGCTTTGGGTGCTCCATTATCACTTATCAGTGAAGGAAATACTATGAAATAAGAGACAGGAATAACTGTATTCTATTATATGCTGATTATTCAAGAATTTTAAATGAGGTATGCAGTGCTTTTGAAGGTATATGAAAAACTTAAGTTAATATGAATGAGTTCTAAGGTTTTGAATGAGACATGGCTCACTGGATAATGTGCACCTACAATTCGAAAAAACCCTTGAGCATTTAATGTTTCTTTTAAGCATGCTTTAAGGTTTTGATAGATATTGAAAACTAGTCCATTTTGTTTAGAGTTGTGTAATCATAAACTTTTGGTGGTTATAAGGAAGAAATTTTGAGTATTTGGGATTTATAAGCTAAGTACTTGCAAGTAATTTATTGTTGTAAATTATTATTATCATGTCTAACCTAAATGATAAAGTAGTATCATGTCTGTAGTTGTTCTCTTTATGGATCAGGAAGGAAGACCTTTCTTATGCAATGAAATTCAGTCATATAAGATTCTTTGTCATTAACATGGTTTCTATGAAAGGAAACAAGTGATTGATATGTTTCTCTAGCTACTATCTATGATTGCTGGAAGCATATGTTGTTTAAGAATTTTGACCTCAGGCCTTTCCGTTAAAGCCTATGATGAAGGGGCTGAGGACTAAGTAATTGCATTTTCAAACAATAGATGTGGATTTTTTAAAACAATTCATATATGATTTGTCCGATTTGTGTTCCAAGAGGACTGGGGGAGGCACTGGCAAATAGAGGATGCCATTACATATGCAAGGACTAGGAAGCAAGGTAGTTTGAAATTTGGTGGCTAGAGGTGGCATGGAAGAATTAGAATTGGGTACCAATATACTTACCCTGTGATCAAATAAATAGCTACTCCAAATCTGAAAAACTCTTGAAGATGGGTTTTAAGAGTTGTTTTAACAGGACTAGTAGCTGAAATCTTTAGATTTAGGGAGTAAGATGTGTTTTCATGGTTCCCCTTTCATCTGCCTTCACAACATTCATCGTCACCTCCTTCACCTCCGCCTCTGCCTCTGTCTTCACAGTAGTATGTTTTATGTTAGTTATGGATATTGTAATTGTTATTGTAATTCATATGAGCATGTATCAAGTATTCTTTGTTTCTTTAATTTAGTTTAGTTGATGTTGAAACTGCTGAAACTTTGTATTAGGTATTCTCAGTTTTTTTTTTTTTCTCCCCTAACATATAATGTGGAAAATTCATATGAGCATGTAGTTAATTCCCTTAATATCTTGATGCAGATATTCATATGCTCAGAGGAACCATTCATTTATATGAAACTTTATGTATCAGGTATCTTCAATTTTTTTAGTTTAGTTTAGTTGTTGTTGAAACTGCTGAAACTTTATGTATCATGTATCCTCAATTTCTTTAGTTTAGTTTAGTTGCTATTGAAACTGCTGAAACTTTATGTATCAGGTATCCTCAATTTTTTTAGTTTAGTTTAGTTGCTGTTGAAACTGCTGAAACTTTATGTATCAGGTATTCTCAGTTTCTTTTTTCATTCTCCCTTAACATATAATGTGGAAAATTCATATGAGCATGTAGTTAATGTAAGACTTAATTTTAAACATATTGATCACGATATATATATTATTATGATCGAAAATTACCTCCAGCCATTATTACTAATGGTCTATCCGATAAGGGTAAGGAATCTGATCTTCCTTAATCAGACTGCACGGGAGATCTTCCTTTCTTAACGATCTCGATTGATCTTGATCTCGATTGATCTTCCTCCTCCTCTCGATGGATCTTGATTGAGGTCTTCTAATCAACGAGCCTCGCATTCTGATGGTGTATGCCTTCATGATTGCTCTTGATCAGGGACTCAATTCCAATGCCTCGCTTATTAGGTTTCTCTCTCGAGAACCTTAAAACCTTAGGAAGGGTCCCTTTTTATACCCAATTCCTTCACCGCATGCCCCATCAAGCAAGCGTTAGGTATTAAAGGGAGGGGGGCTGTTATCACTTTAATAGGGAAACGTTAGTAATAAAAATAGGACCATTAATAAGACGGGTTACTACATTCTCCCACTTGGTCCGTATATTTTATCAACACTGAACAAGAAACTAAATACATGAATCATAGCGATAGGTCCTCTATAATTGAGTATTATCTTCTATGTATTACAATGCATTCAATTTCTTTATCACTATTCCAAATGTGACAACATAACATAATGAATAAACCATATGTTTATTCAGAGTCCAAAAGAAAAGTTTGTCATTTCTCAAAAGTCATATAACGTGTACACCTGAATGAGAAATAAACAAACGATTGAAATAAGAGTTTCTTTGTACAAATTGTTATCAATACAATTATATCATGGAACCAACTCCCATTCTTATCACATGATCCTTAAACTTCTTAATTGGCATGCCTTTAGTCAAAGGATCAGCTATCATCAATTCAGTGCTAACGTGTTCTATGACCACTTTGTTCTCTTTAACACGTTCTCTTATGGCTAAATACTTAATGTCGATATGTTTACTTCGACTACCACTCTTATGGTTTTTAGCCAAAAATACAGCAGCTGAATTGTCACAGTACAGTTTAATTGGCCTAGTAATGGAGTCAACAATTCTAAGCCCTGAGATGAAACTCTTCAACCATACACCTTGCGATGTAGCCTCAAAACAAGCAACGAACTCCGCTTCCATAGTAGAGGTAGCAGTCAAGGTCTGCTTTGCACTCCTCCATGATATGGCTCCACCAGCTAACATAAATATAAATCCTGATGTTGATTTCCGAGAATCAACGCAGCCAGCAAAGTCCGAATCTGAGTAGCCCTCTATCTCCAAATGATCAGTTTGTCTATACATGAGCATGTAGTCCTTGGTCCCTTGAAGATACCTCATGACCTTTTTAGCAGCTCTCCATGGTCTAAACCTGGATTACTCTGATATCTTCCCAACATTCCTACTGCAAATGCAATGTCAGGTCTTGTGCAAACCTGAGCATACATTAGGCTTCCAACAGCTGAAGCATATGGAATGTTGTGCATCTGTTCCCGTTCAAGTTCATTTTTAGGGCACTGGTTCAAAGCGAACTTGTCACCCTTCACTATAGGTGCAACACTTGGTGAACAATTTTTCATCCGAAATCTCTCCAAGACTTATTGATATAAGTTTCTTGAGACAATCCCAAAATGCCTCGAGATCTTTCTCTATGGATCTTAATGCCAATGACATAAGATGCCTCACTCATATCTTTCATATCAAAATTTTTAGAGAGAAATTGTTTCACCTCATGTAGCAACCCTTTATCATTGGTTGCAAGTAGAATGTCATCCACATATAGGACCAAGAAACAAATTTTGCTCCCACTAACCTTCTGGTATATACATTGATCCATGATGTTCTCTTCAAAACCAAAGGAAGAGATCACATCATGAAATTTTAAATACCACTGACGTGAGGCTTGTTTCAATCCATATATGGATTTCTTAAGTTTGCAAACCAAATGCTCACCATCACTAGAGGAAAATCCTTCAGGCTGTTTCATGTAAACCTCTTCCTCTAGATCTCCATTAAGGAATGCGGTCTTCACATCCATTTGATGTAACTCAAAATCAAAATGAGCTACCAATGCCATAATTATTCGGAGAGAGTCTTTCTTGGATACAGGAGAAAATGTCTCCGTGTAGTCGATTCCTTCCCTCTGAGTGAATCCTTTGGCAACGAGTCTGCTTTATATCTCTCAATGTTGCCTTGTGAGTCTTTCTTTATT